>CM034079.1:4065000-4462500 GCA_019845555.1 Aristolochia fimbriata | reverse complement strand
TGTGTTGAAATTTTCTTCAGACATCTGATGATTCCAGAAGTAATTGTTTTGGCAGTATTATGTTTTGAGAGTGGTAGAGTTGCTATAATTGTGAGCTATTGCCCTGGGTCTGGGTGTTTTTGCTAACGCTAATGGGGAATTGTATTTAATTAGTCATTTTTGAGAATCTTTGTCTCTGATATTTTTTAGTGCTGATGTAAATTAATTGGCCACACTAGTTTGATGGCTCTCAGGAGCATGCATTTGGTCCTTCCCAATGAGAAAATTTCATTTTTATCAATGACAGGGATTGAGGCAAGAGGGTTGATTTTTGGTCCACCAATTGCTTTGGCGATCGGTGCTAAGTTTGTTCCTCTGAGAAAGCCAAGAAAGTTGCCAGGTATTTATTGTTCGTATATAGTAAACCAGATTTTTCTTTTTGCTTTCAGTGAGAACCCAATGTTGCATTTTGCGGCTGCTCATGCTTGTTTATAATGAGAGTTACTGTTAATACTTGAAAGGAATGAAAAAGTGAGACACTGAATTAAAAAGTGTTTGACCTTTTTATTTGCTTTCAAATCTTTAAAATTCCTATTGTACATCTAATTGATTGATTTTCACCACATACCAGGAGAGGTTATTTCTGAACAGTATGATTTGGAATACGGTAGCGACTGTCTTGAGATGCATGTTGGAGCAGTTGATCCTGATGATCGGGCTCTGGTAGTTGATGATTTGATAGCTACTGGGGGTACTCTTTGTGCAGCAATAAATTTACTTGGTAAGATGAAATTTTCTCGTTTCAGGGTACTTCCTAAGTTTCCCTTGCAATCTTTTATGTGAAAAAGAACACTTATTTGGGTGTAATCGTTTCTGGCAACGTGATACATGAACTGAAGCTACTTTAATTTGAAGTTAGAGATGAATCATGAAATTGGCTATATTCTGCAGCTTTATTCTTGGCAAATGATTTACATATGGCTACACAGCTAAATGGTTTCAAGCAGTTCACAAAGCGAAAAAATTTGAGTAATGGAATTTTATTTATGGGCCATGCAGTTCCAGAAAACTTTCTTTTCCAGTGGCAATGGTGGTCTATATCCAAATTTAGTTCTTACAGAGAGAGCGTTAGGTTCTTACCAGAGTTGTGTTTAATAGATAAATGAGCAAGGATTATGTTTCTCTTTGTTGTGATATACCTTATAAATATCTGGAAGAAACAACCTGTCTTTGATTACCTTTGGGTTTATTTGAATTTTTGTTGCTGCAAATATTTGAATTGTAGAAATTGGGGGGAAATGGTTGTTGGAAAGCAAAGAAGTTTTTATTATCTGCTTAATTGATGGTACTGTTTTTCTTCAGATTAGTGAGGTTCTATGCTGTGTTTGAAGCTTTTGTTGTTCTTTGATTACTATTGTCATTTATTGTTCTTTCATATAATTCCTATTTTTTGTTCAATTCTGCCATGAGTTGTGCCAATTGCAAACAGATCTAACTTAAATGTCATCATGTTTATATTATTTTGCCGTTCAGAACGTGTAGGAGCTGAAGTGGTCGAATGTGCCTGTGTAATTGAACTACCTGAACTCAAGGTATTTTCGCTCTCCTTTAAATTAGGTTTAAATAGATTAGATAGCACAGTCTGTTGTGCTCAAGGGTCTGTTATTAATCCTACTTTTAATTTCCTGTAAAGAGATGAGAAATATTTGGTAATCTTATGAGTGAGTGTTGAATAATACACGATAGTAGCAGCAGATAAATAAACACAGAACCTTCACGTATTTTGATTAATTGATACTAAATTAAAGATATGGTCATTGATCCATCAATTTAGGCAGAAATTAAACCCGGATGGTGTCAAGAATTGTATTATTTTTTGTGCTTCTCCTCAAGTTTGAAAATGCAAACATTTTTTGAATTTTTCGATGTTTTTCTTTGTATTACTAGCATTGCCTATGTAACAAACTTGTCTTACGGTATGTAATATGAATGTTTGATAGGTTTTGTGTTTTCATCCTTTGGCAGGGTCGTGAGAGATTGAATGGCAAACCACTGTACATACTCGTCGAATCTCACTAGCCGGATGGCCGATTGGTCTTGTTTGAGTATCTTTTTTTTTTTACTCCTTTTTTTCTTTTTGCCAATCTGGGTTTTGCGGTAATGGGACTGGATGTTCTCTTTGTTACTTTAAGAATGGCCAATTTTTGAGTATCAAAGCATCCCGAGGCTGTTAATAGAAATGCTTCTGTTAATAGAACAGGGGAACCACCATAACTAAATGAAAAAATCGTTCGTCGACCTAGAAATCAGAACGGAATCAATTGCAGAAATCCTTGAACGATTTATCTGAATAGTCAAGTTGGTGTCTCACTTTCTCTCTTTTGTAGGTAGGATATTATTCTTTTGATGAGATTCAATGAAGGACAAACGATCTAGTGCTATAATCCAAAATGAGCTCGGATCCATTCTAGCTTGGCTTTCTTCGGGTCCAAAAGCTATTTTTTAATTGCTTTTAGTTCTTATAGGCATCGTTCACACCCACTCTCTCTGCAACTCCACATTCAGCCACCGCAATCAGCTCAAACCCGGGTTAGGTTTGAGTTCCTGTAGCGAAACTATCTTCCAAGCCATGAATTGAATCAAACTTAAACAAAACAGTTTCCGAAGCATGGCGTCCCGTCTCCATTAATGTAACAAACAGAGGAAGAAAGACACCAAAAGCCGATCACCTAGTCTTCATTTCATCCATCTCCTTCTCTCCAGCAACATGCATGTCTAAGAGTTAATAGAGGTGAAAGGACCGGGACGTAGTAAGTTTGTTTATTAAGACACCAGGTTCCAAGTTCCCCATTGAAGGACTTCAACCCACTCATGAACCCCCCAACTACAGGCATTAAAGTCTTTAACAGTTCCAAAACCTCAAGCTGCGGCGGCCATGGCTACCACTCTCTTGAGACCACGTGCATGGCCTTAACTGCTTGGACAATGAGGAAGGGACCCTGCAGAGTGTGATACTACCAGGGTAGTAGTAGCATAGGACCCCACCAACGTTATCTCCCCTCAATTCTATGCGAGGATCCGGAAGCATTTAATTGCACATGGACGCTTATGTTTTCTGTATAAAAAATATCGTCACTTCATTTCATTTTCTTCTTATTATACTGTTCACTGGTTTCAGGCCAAGGGATTATTAAGTTTGTGCAAAAACACAAGGGTCAGACATGGAGAGAGAGAGAGATGGGTCTTGGGTCTTGGGCTCGCTTATTTCTTTTAACTAGCTAGTCTTAAAAGTTTAAATCAAAAGAGCATTAAGTAGAAGCTCAACAATACCAAAACGAAGGTCAAAATCATTTGAGTCTCCTGCTCCATAAATTAACAGAAAAAGACCATTCTATTGAGAAAAAGCTGAGGCACAAAATGCCCACATTTTTAGGCACGGAATGTGACACAGACCCAACAGAGATGGGCTACCTATGACTTGACTGAGCCACTTTAATTTCTTCTACATGTTTAGTTTCATGGACAGTGAGTCAACAGAGAAGATTAGAAAACCCTTGTCACTTTAGTAGAAAAGAAGGCCGGGCAGACTAATTAAATTGCTTTCGTCTTCTCCGTGAGGACCACGATTTCCCTCCTGTTTTTCCTTTGTCATCTGCTCCAAAGTAGGAACCGGGCTCCATCACTTTTACAAAGTCGGACGGGGAAAGGTGGAACAAATGTAAGGTAGGCGAAGCAGTGAAGGGGGCGGGGACTTGAGGAAAGTCTGCATTTAACTACACCTTGGGTCGCCTTCAAATGGGGGAGAAATCTGTTTGCGGAAGAAGGTCCGGAAAAGTTCCGAGGAAGTAGAGCTCTCCTCCATAAAGAGTGGTTATAATAAACAGGAGAAATAAAATAGGGTTTCCACATTGAAGGTGGGGAAGTGGCGAAGAGGGAAGGGAGTAGGGAGGGAGCACCGAGCACGCTCCGAAACGACCCGGTTCCCGGAGCTCGAGAGATTCTTTCAGGCGTGAGGGGCAAAGGCTGGTAAGGGACGACGACCGCTTTTCTTTTAAAACGTTTCGACGAATTCCCCGAAACGATTCAAATAAATGGTGTAAGCCAGTCAATCTGCTCTCTCCTTCGATCTGTTGCCTTTTTGTGTTTCGAAGAACAAATCCTTTTACTTTATAAAAAAAAAAAAAAACAGAGGAAGCTCTCATCGCTTTGTTTTCTCGACTGCCGCTCCTTTTTCTGCTGCCGATAAATGAATAATAATAACTTCCGGGGTGCTAGAAACCAAGAGAAAGAGTACAAAAAATACCCTTTTTTGACTTCAAATTTCAGTGCTGGTTTTGTAACTTTGCTACTCCATTCCTTTCTATTCTTCTATTCTTCCATTCCCCCTTCCATTCTTCTATTCTGTTTGCTGCTTCAAACTCCCAAAACGAGCCTCATGCTCGATATTGCCTCCCCACTTTTGTATACATACGAGATGCCACGCCATGTCCGTTCCTGAATCCTGCTTCCCCTTTTCCCCTCTTTTTCTAATCCAGACCCACCCACCCAGTAAAAGGGTTTTCTGATTCTCCGTTTTATGCCATTTGTATCTCTCTTTCCCATTTCAAAGATTGGTAATCTCCGACTCTCTCTCTCTCTCTCTCTCTCTCTCTCTCGCTCTCTCTCTCTCTCCTTATTGCTACAGTTCAGAAGCGGGCAATCTTGCTTAGTTTTCAAGGAAGAAGAAAGCAGAGAGAGGGAAGGGGGGAGGAGTTGGTAAGGAATGTCTTAGTGACCCACCAACCTTGCATGTCTCACTGTATTCATTCTCAATCTGGGACTGGATTAGAAGCAAACCTCCTTCAACAATATTATTCCTTATAGAGTTAAATCCGAAATGATGTGCCCTTAAAGGTACTCCAATCCCAGTATGTTAAGATGTCTGTTTCCCAGACCCTTCACTTCTTTGCATGGCCCCATTCCTCTCCTTCCATGGACAATATCATATCTCAACCAGAGTACCAGACACCTCTGCCTCCATCAATAAATATACATATTCTACCCCATTAAATGGCCTTCATACTTGATAATTAATTAAAATTTTCTCCAATTTCAGCCTTTTTCTTAAGTGGAGGTGGTAATATTGAAGTGATAACTAATATCCTTGAAGAATATTTCATTTCCTTGTTTAAAATTAATGCATTTTTGCATGGATTAGTAGTTAGTAACTTAGTACTTAGTGGTTAGTGGTTACTAGTTACTGGTTAGGACTTAGGAGCAGCCATACACATCCATCATTATCTAACAATTAGCAAGATTTTGAAAAAAGGGTTGGAGAGAGATCATCTCATTCTCATACTTGCTGATAATTACTGGTCAAATGATGGTCCCATCTTTTGATCATGGAGAAGATTATTATGGGCTAATCCTTTTTTTTAATGTAATTAGTTTTGATTATGTTGAGAGAGAGAGATATTAAAGGGTAGTTTGGTCAGAGTTGATAAACATAAGAAAGAAAGGGGCAAGTGAGTTTTTATTATAAGACGCATTTCTGATCCATTTTTCGTCTTCTCGTAATGTACGCAGGCGAGGAGAGAGTAAGGAGAAAGGGAAAAAAGAGCTGAGTTACTACTGCGTATAACGACAGAGAGAGGGCGGAAGGCGGAGAAGAAGAAGAAGCTCCGGGGTCGTCGTTAATGGCGACGGGTTGGGTAAAGTCGCTGCAGTGTAAATCGAGAGCGTTCGAGGACGTGTTTCAGCCGAATCCCAAATCCCTAAATCTGCTCCTCCCCAACTCCGGGTGCACCAGGAGCGATAGATCTCTCAAGGACGTGGTTCAGAGCAAGGCGAAGAAGAAGCGGCCGCATCGGCCGACTCCGGCTTCGCCGTCGCCGCTGTCGACCCCGAATCGGTCCCTGAAGAGCCGGCTCCGGCCGTCGCCCGGCCCTGACTCGTATTTCCCCAGTCTGACGGAGCTGCCTGAGGGGCACTCCTCCCGCAATGTGGTCGAGATAATCTTCCGGACGAGCTGGTCCGAGAAGGCCTTCCCGGGGACGATAGAGATGATGTTCAAGGTGCACAACCCGGCAGCCACCGCGACCCGGTTCGAGGAGTACCGCGAGGCGGTCAAGACCCGGGCTAGCGCCGCCGCTGCCGCTGGCGGAGGTCTCGGGAGCCGGAGGGAGAACTCGCGGTGCGCGGCGGACGGGAACGAGGTGATGAGGTTCCACTGCGTGGGTCCGGCGGTGGGAGGGGTCTGCGACGCCTTCGGGCTGTGCACGTTCTCCGGCAAGGGCGCCGCGATTCGGACGTTCGCCGGGAGCGGCGGCGCCCACGGGAGCGTCCGCGGCGGCGCCGGGAAGGGGAGGCGCGCGATGCTCGTCTGCCGGGTCATCGCCGGCCGCGTCTGTAAGGGCGTCGAGTCGTTCCTCGACGGCGGCGTGGTCGGTGGCGCCGTCTCCGGGGGGTTCGACTCAGTCGGCGGCGAAGACGACTCCCTCATCGTCTTCGACTCCAGGGCCCTCCTCCCCTGCTTTCTCATCATCTACAAGGTCTAACTAAGCTCAGTTACCCCATTTTCTTTCCCTTCCTTTTTTTCCTTCTTCAACAGTACTACTTGTTCTCGCATTTTTGAACTCTTCTGCGTATACTCCATAACCGAGTTGAAAAATGCTTCGACATTACCGTGAAGAGATCAGAAACTGTTCAAATTTCAAAATCTCAAATCCAGTAATGTCGTCGTACGATCCACACTGTATTATGGATTTTTTTGTTTTCTTTTGTTTTTGATCTGTATGTATTTGATAATTTCTTTGTCTCTTTCCTCTCTTTGATACTACCCTCTTGGTTTCTTTTCCTTGGCGCCATGGATTCGCATGTCTGTTTGGCTGTCTCTTGCATGGAAGGTGCATGCGAAACTGACGTTTTTGCAGTCAGTCCATGGCCATTAGAAAGAGCAAAAAACAAACGAAGTTAAGGAAAATGGTCTGTAGCTTTCGTTTGAAGATTGAGCGATCGAGTTGGGTGCACGAAGTTGATATCTCAACCTCGGAGAAAGAAACTCATATGGAAAACTACTCCAGCAGTCAACACTCCGGTGCCTCCATTTTTATGGAGATCTTCTGTAACGTCCGAGATGATTCTAATGAATACCCAGAGACGATTTGGGAGGAGGTTATTGATTGTAATGGGATTAAAGCGAGTCTACTATCTATGGAGATTGAATTGAAAGAAAAATCTGATGAATCAGAATGTATGATTATGTTTCAACAGTGGGGAGGGTGGGAACAACTTTAACCCTGAAAATCAACCATTGTGTTCCCCCTATTAATTAAATCCCTGCCGTGTCTATGTAATCATGGGGTTTTCTTATTGCTTTGGTTTTGAACTCGAATATTTGCCGAGTTGCAGATCCACTTAAGGACCGCAATTAAATAGTAGGCCCCTTCTATGTATCATAACTTATAATAATAACATGGGGGATTTGGAAACGGGGGAAAATGGGCACTATCATTAATAATCCTTAATTAGCACCGTGCTTGAAAATAAAGGAAATGGGGAAATGGGCATGTTATTAAATCCTTAATTAGCATCATGCTTACGAATAAATGATCGAATTGGGGAATTGGGCATTATTAAATTCTTAATTAATATAGATTAAAGGAAATGGAGAAATGGGGTTTGGAAATTGAACACCCAAGGCATCAGAAATTCAAAAAAATACAATAAATGAGGTACCCATAAAATAATGATGCTATTAAGACTAATAATTTTGCACATAAATAGTTAAAAATTACAAAATTTTCTTAGGAAAAAAAAAAAAAAAAAGGTTAAAAAATACAACTACTTGGGGAGAGTTTGGATTTTCAAGGCATTATATTTGTATATTATGTATTTTATGTACAGAAGTATTAAGTTTTTGCTTCCAGTGGGGGAGCTACCTCACCTACTAGAGAAATAAAGGCGATGGAAGGAGGAGGAGTTGCCCATGACAGGGCATGCTCTTCTACCCAAGCGTACGTCTTAATTCTGCATCGTTCTTTCTTTTCAATTATTCAAGAGACTTCTGTTCAGTTTTCGCAGGGGAGCCGGAGGGAGGAGTACCCAAGCCAATTGGGTCTTCTCCGGTGCAAGATAAGTAAAGAGCTGAAAGAGGTGTCTAATTTTCTGGGTACGTACGTGGAGTACTACTGTAGAATCCGATAAAGCCTGTGAAATATCCATCATTTTCCATCGCTTCCGTTTCTGATCAGCTTCAAAATTATCAAAACAGTCCAACATGAGGACTTCCAGAAAAACCGTCGCGTCGCCTTCGCTCCATTAATGAAACAGAAAAGGCGAATATGGGTAGCGAGGAAGAACCGAAGAAGAGGGGCAAAAGATTTTCCGATTCTTTTTCTTTCAACTAATTAGGGTGCCGTCGGATTTCGACGCTGCACCTTTGGGGGGGGGGGACTTTAAAGTTTTAATCTCTGCAAAAAAAAAAAAAAAAAAAAAAAAAAATCATTAAAGGTCGAGTGACTGAAAATGGTGGGTTTGAGAGGGGGGAAGGGGTCAGAGGTTGGTGAAGAGAGTCGAGGCGGGGAGAGGGATCATAAATGAGATGGGTGCTGCTTGCTGGGAAGGCGCAATTACCGACTCGTATGGCTCCACTGGAATCGATGCTGATTGCTGTTGAGGAAATGTATTTTTATGGAAGAAGAAGGTCATTAATGGAGGAGGGGACTGGGTGAGATTGAGTGGTGGTGCCGTGTAGGCTAGCACATTGAGAAAGGAAAGAGATGAGAGAGACGAAGGAAGCGGGTCTCAGACTCTCAGTTGTCTGTGGACAGATAACAAAATATTTGGACTTTTTTGGAGAAGAAAACAAAAAAGCCATGAAACCTACCTACTAATAGCAAATAAATATTTGGACAGTCTTCTAGAGGACGAAACCAAAAAAACACAAATACCAAAAATGCCGAAAGCCATGAAAGATGAAACCTACCAATAGTAAAAGCCAAAAATAACTGTGATTTCATTTGAACTCAATACCTCCCGCTTGCTCTAACCAACTGAACTATGAAAGCTCTTATATGTTTAAAAAATTTCACTTTTATTTATTATTTTTTTTATTTTCTTTCATTACCTTTGTTTTCTCGCAATTTCCTTTTTTTTTTTCCCTATAGTTCTCTATTCTCTTTTTATTATCTGGTCAGAAAGTTATCTATATTACCAATGGACCTGGTAATATGTAGCCACAAAAGTTATGCTTATTTCCAATGTTTTAAAAATAGAACTGGCCATCAAACCGGCAATATGTTCGGCAATATGTTCGGTTTTGGTGTTAGACTGGGTTGGACCAATGGTTCAAACATAGAATATTATCCTCTATACTTTATAAATATGTTATATTTCTATAGGTAAAAAGACAAAGTTAATGGTGATTACAAAGAATTGGGCCGAGTCAATAAGAACCGAATTGGCCTCCGGGTTGGACCAGAACGGTTCAATTTTTTAAACTGTGCTTATTTCATTTTATTAACCAAGTGGTAAAATAAAATAATAAAAAAATAAAAGTATAAGAAATTGGAATTGAGGAATTCCCAATACATGATAAATGTAAGTGTAGATGCCAAAATTTGAATGGCTCATCTATGGCAAGCCCACCCATCCATTAGTCCAACATTCATCCGTCAAGTTGTTAAATATCATCCCATCTAGGGGTGTAAACGGGTAATAAACAAAACGGGTAAGGGATATTCCGTTTTGTTTACCATACCCGGTATTCCGTTACCCGTTTCTTTTACCCGATTACCTGCGGGTAACCGGGTAATCGGGTAAATAAAAGGATAAAAAATATAAAGTTAATGTATTAAAGTATAAAGTTTTAAATATTTACCAAATTACCAAGAAAAAGTTACTTCGGTTAATGTATCAAACAAATAAGGGCATAAAGTTTTATATATTTACCAAATTACCAAAGAAAATAACTTCGGTTAATGTTTCAAACAAATAAGGGCATAAAGTTTAAAATATTTACCAAATTACCAAGTGTAAGTAAACCAATAAGGGCATAAAGTTTTAAATATTTACCAAATTACCAAGGAAAAATAACTTAGTTAATGTTTCAAATAAAAAAGGGCATAAAGTTTTAAATAATTACCAAATTACCATCCGGGTAATCGGTTAACCGGGTAAGGACTACCCATTATCCATATCCGTTTCATTTAATAGTCGGGTAATTTTTTAATCGGGTAATCGGGTAATCGAAATACAATAAGTTTATACCTTATCCATCTAATTAACTTTCAAGTAAGCGGGTAATCGGGTAATCGGGTAAAACTGCCACCCCTAAATTCCCATCGTCAAGTCTATTGTTAGTGCCATGTCGTCAATATCGTCGCCGTCATCATTTTTGCCACTTCATCAGTCATCTTTCGTCATCTTGCCTGCCACCAAGCATTGACCAAGTCATAGTTGTAGGAGCCCGAAAAGGAAAGTTGTTCCATCAATCCCCTCTTTGAGGATCGACAAAACACAGAGTAAAAAAGTCCAACACCCAAGGGAGATATTAGGGGGAAGAAAATTTCAGTTAGTCCAGAGAAGCTTTCACGTTAGTAGTTCCACCACTTGACCCGTTGAAGAGCTTTGCACGACTTTAGAAACGTCAACAAGCCAAATATACAGGGTACCAAATACTCCATCCGATCAACTAAATTTGTCGCAACTCATGTACACTTTCTCAAAGGTTCGTGATTCGCCAAGGATTGCTAGGGAAGTATCAAATTTTATGTCCAACCACTACACCTGTTGACCATTCGTATACACTCACTCGGAAACTCAAACTCACCATTGAATCATCGTAGCAGTGACTTCGCCCTACTACAACATAGGTCAAATAAGAGGAAGCATAAAAAATCGAAGTTATTAATTAGACTTGGGGTACCCGGTTGAACCAAAACCAAAACCTAGTCTGGTTTGACTTAGAGGCACAACCAAATCATTTCTTTTGACTTATTACGAACTGAGTTACAGAAATATTATATATATATATATATATAAATTATAGGGTATGATAGACAGGTTGAACCATTGGCCTAACCCAAGGTGTAATGGGGTTGGAGAAAAAGGAGACCGGTTTAAGGGCGTTCAGGTTTTGAAAAAATTGATTTAAAGATTAAATTTGAATTGAAAATAGGTTATACTTTTACAGTTTTACTTTTTTAGTTTTTTAGCTTATATAAGAAAAATATGAACTTAGGTCGTGTTACTTACAACTTACAAAAAAGCAAAGAATATGCGACCATGGACTTAGTTCACTAATGGCTTTATTGGATATATTTGCCTTGGCCTCTCGAGTGGCGGGACTACGTGTGGTCAGAGCAACGAGGCCCGGGCGATGGGGAAAGCGAAGCAGCAAGCCGTCGTCGTCGTCCCTTTCGCATCGAAATCTCCCTCCATCCTCAACCGTCTTGTCTCCCTGGACGCGGAGCTCTCCCTTCTCTTCTACAATGCCTTCCAATTCTGCCCGCGCTTCCTCCTCAAAGCCTTGGAAATCTCCGGCGACGGCCGTCTGTGGTTCCCCATCCCTGTGGCCTTCTTCTTCTCATCCAAATCCCCTCACCTGCGACCCCTTCTGCTCTTCGTCTTTCTGAGCTGCCTCTTCGATCTCCTCGTCGTGGGCTCCATCAAAGTCCTGGTCCGACGGCCTCGCCCTGTCTACAACAAAGGGATGCATCTCGTATTTTCTGCCGATCATTGGTCCTTCCCGAGCGGCCACTCGTCCAGGGTCTTCCTCATCGCCACTTGCTTGTATCTTTCCCTCGATTCGCTGATTGAGGCCGCGAAAGGATTCAATCATTCGGGTTGGGAGTTTTCTGACGGTGAGGTTGTACGGTATGCTTTCTTGGTTGTATTCCTTTGGTCCGTATTCACCTCCGCGTCGAGAATTTTGTTGGGTAGGCATTATGTATTGGATGTGATTGCGGGTTCTTGTCTCGGTGTGCTGGAGGCGCTGCTTATGTCTTATTTTTTGGATGCATTTCCCATTTATTCCCTGTATTATCCTGTTAATATGAAGAGCGCGTAGTCCAGGGCTTCAACCTATATATTTTATGCGGCTTGCTAGAAAACAGATTACATTATTATGAGCTAACAGCCATTAAGAGAAACGCAGTGAGTGGAAACTTCCGGCAAACAACAGCATGGACGCAGTGAGTGGCTTGCTGTCTCCCTGCTTTATGCCCTGTTGGTAGTACAAGTTATTTTTGAATCGATTAGGAGAAATACTCTTTGATGCACAAGCTGTTCTTGTGCGTTCCTTATTGGTTTATGTAACATTGCCCCCGAGATGTCACGTGCGGAGATAGGGGTGGTCCAAGGGGGCGCCTTGGCCCCTAAACTTATGGAAAACTCTCATTATAAGGTTAAGTTCAATAAGGCTCCCATTAAAAAAAAAAAAAGGAAAAAAAAAAAGAAAACTTCTTCCATTCTTTTCTGACCCTCCAAGGGACTTTTGTTGCCTCCACTATAGCACATAATCACTGTTGTAGATAAAACTAACAGTACTTGCTTATTGTTCCTTGTCAGTTATATGGAAATGTTGATAATGCACTTGAAAATATTTAAACTTGTACCAAAAAATATTTGCACCTTGTCGGTGGTTGATACTCTAGTAATGCTGCATGCAGGCTTCCAGTGGCCTTATAATATCTTGGAGCTCTTATCGAACACCAATGTAGGATGTTGCTGGTAGGCAAGCATAAATAATAAACTTAAAAGGCACCAACATTGCATATCATGTTGCTCTCGGGACTTCATTTATTCCCCCTTTTTTTTTTATTATTGTAAAGGAAGAGTCTCCATCAATTCTGAATTCAAGTGCATCAACAAGATGCCGGAGAACTCCACTAATTACATCTGAGAGTAAATCTGAATGTTGATGATGCTATATTTTTCTTTGTTACCTTTCAAACTCGTCAGCAGCTAGATTGGAAAATCACCTCATACTTTAGAATCATGTGTATGAGATCCTTTCTGCAACATGTCAAGGGAGAAAATACACCAAAATAGGGCAACAAGCGAGGAGGTTTTCTTAAACATGTAGTCATTCTGGTGGATGGAAGGAATTTGTAATATAAGACATGATTAGTGAGATCTTCTTCTTGAATCACATTATTCACTTGAGTGCTTTCTGCAAACATTTGTTGTTTTTTATTGTAAGAGTTCTCCGTTGAGGTTCTTTTCTTGTATTCAGTTGTTTAAGGATGTGAGGTAAGACCATGAGTGTACAAGGAGTTGGTTTTAGGGGCAGAAGGAAATCTGGAGGGCAAGGTGAGTTTCAAAGTCTGGGAAGAAAGTTATTGTGAATAGCTGGAATCCATCTCCCCCAAATTCTGCCATTGACAGAGGTGAGAGAGCTCTTCTGCAGTTGAACAACACTCCACAAAATAAAAATCCATTGTGGCGCCACATAAAGCCTGCAATTCCTCTCTTCCCCTCATCATTAAAGACTTCAAAACTTTTGGAGCTTCTTGCTGTTCTCGGGTTCTGATGTCTACTTCGTCGTTATTAGCTGTAGGGATTTGTTACCATGTTGTCAAAGATCAGCTCCTTCCAGAATTACCTTCAGGTTCACAAAGTAGAGATTTTGTTACTCTAATGAAATGAAATACTCATAAATATCACGTGCCTCTTCTATTCAATGCTGCCACAGAAGATGCAATTTGATTAATGCATTAGGGACCCGATACCCTGTGCTGTTTAGTCATTTGCATATCATGATTTAGATGTTTTTAGTGTGGCAACCTGCTAGATTAACATGATATGCAATGTTGGTAAATTTTGTCCTCATGTTTTTTTATATTTTCCTAAAGTTTTACTTATATATATTTTTTGTTTTTAAAATTAATAGATTATATTTACGATATGACACTGGTTCTACTGGCAGGCCTACCTGGTTGAACTGGTTTAAGCCGACCTGGTCACATTCCTGGTCAGTGCTTGGGTTGGGTCCTATAACATTAGTTAGGAAAGAGGCGCTGGCTTAAGATTTCTCCTTGTGATGTTTTTTGTTCTGAAATTTGTTAGTGTTGGTTGGTGAATCATGAGTTTGCTTTTGACCTTATTTCAGAATTTTTTTTGTGTTCCTTGTATACTGTATTGGTCAAGCCAATGTATGTTTTTCTATCACCTAGTTCATTGTGACCCCTCTTATCCTCAGTCCTTGATGGCTGTTGCAATTCTTGGGTATTGATGGATCATCTCATTTTCTTGAGAACATGGATTTGCTTGGCTGCTACCTTTTTTCAATCCTCTTTTCTGAATAAGTACATGTATATGTAGCTTTTGGACTAAACTAAAACCTTAATTCTAAAACTAGTTTTAACAACATGGGAATGGCCAGAATTTTTCAGTTGGTCTCCTTACTGGTGACGTCCCGGAAAGAATTTTAGTTTCATTGTTTCTCTAGAAAAGTCAACTCTGAACTTTACCTCAGGGTTTGTTTCTCCTTCAATCTGGAACTATTATGTAGATTTCCTATTTCCTAAGGATTTTCAAATATACTTTTCAGTTTCTGAAGTCTATAATACCACCACATTCCCTCAAGACTGTTTTTCCAGTTCTTTCTTTTGATATTATCATCTCTTGTTTCATGTTTGTGTACGTTTGCTTGAATCACAAGTTCTCTTTCTTTCACAAATTAGTCAATCAACCTATTAAATTATGTAAGAACTGTGACTCACTTAAAATGTTGTCAAATTTGGGTTCTGATGATAAATGGTTGGATTAATTTGGTCTCCGGTTATTTCATGCTTCGAACATGCTTTTCAAGTCCTTGTGGAGGGTTAGATCATGTCCTCCGGATTTATCCACTCTTGAATTATAACTGTGTTCCTACTTTTAAACGAGTTATTCTTTTTTTTTTAAAAGAAAAGATCCATAGAAATGATTCAAACAATTATGGGCTCATTCTAGTTCTGAAGAAAAAGTCCAAGTATGTGATGCTTGCGGTGCATGATATCTTAAGCCATATGGGCTTCAGAAGAATGAGACCTTACTGAAGAAATTCAATTTTTCTGGGAAATCTTTAAACCAGGTTGAGATATTAGATTCCTTTTACTGAAGCAAAAGTTCGCTGTTGCGATGAGCTTACTTCAGCATGGCTTCCCAGGCAGGAGATGTTAGCAAATAAGATTCTTAAAATTTGTTAAAAATTGTTTGAACCATGTTGGGGTATGGGATTCCAAGTTTCCAACTACTAAAGCAGAAGTCAATTGAGAACTGTCCATCTTTCCATGCACCAGACTCTTTTTTTTTTTTTTTTTTTTTTTTTTTTTTTGTTAAAACCTGAACAGAGAATTCAGCAAATTGGGCTCATCCTTCTGCTCAAAATGGTTTCAACTTGACGTCTCGAACCACTCTTGAGTTATTTCATTCCAATCATAACATTGGTAAAAGAGTTACTACAGGGTGAATCCTTAAATCCTTTATGACAAAAAGTACTGCCGTTGTCTTTTCAGCGAGTCTCACATCATGGTTCTTCTTGTTTGTTACCTGAAGAGTGAAATGGAAAGAAAAGCAGTGACTAAAAACCAAGACCGATGGACGTAACTTGGTGTGATATTTGTACAAAGTTTCTGACATGACCTTCTCGAAAACTGATTGATTCCCAGGTTTGGTTTGCCGCATTATGGCATAAATCACTGAGATTGGATGATTTGCCTATGCGCAAGTTTCCCCGAGTCCCTTGGCGTTTCTACAGAGCATAAATTGTGAGAGATAAAAATATATGACACCTTTCAACTTATCTTGATGCAGTCAGTTTATTATATTGGACGCCACGACCCACCACCGAGTTGGAGCAGGTGAGATTCAGGACGACGGCAACGTGCAAATCTCTCGCCCAAAGAATTGAAGCTGAAAATAGAAAGAGCCCATCGATCTCATCATAGTGTCTCGCCGTGAAAAGCTGAGGCTCCCGTTTGTTTGCTCCATGACGGGAAAGAAAGCGGAAAGATTCCATTTTGATACGAACGGAGCAGAAATTCCTCGGGGAGTTCCTTCGTCACCGTAATTGTTAACCCCTGTCCGAATTCACGTTTGGGATCTCTTTTCTGGGCGGGTGCCGGGTAGCAGTTTCGCGGTCCACTCAAAATTCGCAAGAATCTGGTCAAGTTGAGCGCCGTGTTGGACGCCGATTGTCCCTTCCCCTGACAGTCTGCCCTTGGGGTCGCTATGCCCAGCTGTGCCTCGACAAGGGATTTCTTGGATGTAAAAGAACCAACCACTACCCATTATGACTGGCTCCATCCATCCTCTCCCACCACTAAATTTGCAAAGGACAGTGTACAGTACTAGAAAAAACACACACACACACACAGAGTCACACAGACCCACGACCCAACCGAGCTCATCACAGGCCAACTGTTACGCGAGTGCTACGTTGCATCGATCTGGGTTTCGAACCCCTCTATCATGGCAGTGTTTCAGATCTTGACAGCAAGCAGGGGAAGGTGAAAAGTTCAAAACCCGGAAAGGGGTGGTCTCACACTGTGAGCTATTTTATTTTGTGTGGTCCTGTCAATGCCTGTCGTTGGATATATGTGCGGGATGTTGCTCTCACTCTCCGGAGAAATTTTTTTCCTGGGGGAGCTTTCACCGGGGATCGAGAGGATGAGCTGGATCAGAGATGCCTGCCTGTTTGGAAGATGATGCATTTGATCTACATCCTGGGTCTATTAACACAACAGGTTTACGTTACTTTCTGTGACCTCATGTCTGCCAGTTCCAACTCCCCAAAAGCGAAGGGTCTCTTTCCAGGTGCTGTGCGCTGTGGTTGGCAAAAGCAAATATGTTTTAATGTGAATCAATGGTTGTTCTCGACTGACTGACTCATTCAATGAGCTGATGATCTAGTCCAGGACTACCGCTGGAATGGAAAGACTTTGGCCGGGTGATTGAATGAATCTCTGTAAAATGAACTGGGTTTGAAAGAGCAGGACCTTTTCAACTTCTTTTACCCATCCGGTCAAACTTTAGGATGCCTTTGGCTTTAGAGACGTACACAAGAACCTAGGAGGGTTTCTTGTTTAAAGGAGAGAGCAGATCTTACTGTTGCTGTCATCATACTTAATGATGGTTAAGTTCTTTATATTATCATTTTCTGGGATGCCATAACCATTCATTGCTTCATTTTCTTAAGAGAGCTTGACCCGGATAACGTATGTAAAAGAGAAGAAACTTGGCATTTACATCCTACAGTCCTACTTCCTGGTTCTTTCACTTTCACTTTCACTTTTTCTTCCCTGCTGCTTCCATTCATCTCCTCTCTGCTGGCCTGGATTAATCTGTTGTAGAAACCCCACGTATCTTGTCAAAATTATTCGGTTTTCTGATAAGCTTCTGATCGGTATGAGACTGTAACAACAGGTGCCGTCCCTTTAAAGTCTTTGAATGAGAAAAGGAGACGTGCATTATTCTTCTCTTTGTAAGCCACAAGTTTGTTGAGTTGTTTTACGTAGCTGAAGTGGTGGCCCAGCCGAGTGCAAGTTCCAGGAGCAGCCTAATCTTTTTGACAACCAAATTCAACTTTGGCAGAAACCTTTTATGATCAATAATTGTACTCTGCCATGCGGCCCTCTAATTTAATTGCCTTCAACCTCCGGCATGCGTTTGTTTATGAGGCTTAAGGAGCAGCCCCACCTACGAGAGCACGCCCCCTTCCCCTCTTTTAAATCTAATCAAGCTTCTTTTCAGTCTTCGTGAGACATATTTGGGAGCAAATTAGTCGCCTCCTCCTCATTATATCACAAGAATCCATCATGGATATCCTCAACCTGATCACCGGCTACAGTTACTTGGAAGATTTCCAGTTTTCCACACCCTTTTCATCTTCAAAGTCAAAACTCTTTATCTTGCCTCTACCAGGGTTCAACCCAGCAATTATTTCTTGCTCCTCCAGGACTGATTGATGGCGTTTGGAGATTAATTAAGTCGAAAAGATCACAAGTGGGTATCCGAGCGCGTAAAATGTAATTAATGAATGAAAATCTGCTCTTCTTCTCTTCCATGCTGTCATGTCTACATGTCTACATGGAGGAGGGAGCAACGTCGACCTGTGAGTGAGAGAGCTGAGGCTGTCAGGCATGATCGATGCAGTAGATCGAGTTTGTATAAAATTGCTCGGCTTAGGACTGACTGGACACCGAGCTGGACACTTTCATGAAAAGCTTCCGCTTCGTGTAAAACCCCGTACGTCTCTGATTGAAAAGCAGAGCTGCAGCAAAAGCAAAGAATCACAAAGATCCAAGTTCCAGTAGATGATGAAAATGTAAACGATGAATGAAATAGCTCAGTAGCTCTCTCCTCCTGCCTTTACCAATCACGAGTCGACAGGTTTTGTTTTGGTTTCTGATCTCAATCTTCTCTACAAAGGCAGGCAAGTGTGAAAGAAAACTGAAAAATCTGAGAGAAGACTGAAAGGCTTTCGCTATCGTCTCCTTTTCCATGGGTTCTGGAAGAAGAAGGAAGAGGAGGCACTCGTGTCAGTATCACGTGCTAAGCACGCTGCAAAATGTGGTTTTGTTCGGGGAAAATGTGAAATAATGGACGTGTCGTCTTCTCTGCCTGTTGAATAAGCTTAACCTCATCTTCTTCCTCAGAGGAGTAGGTCGAGGTCCCGTAAAAGGACCCACTCCCCACCCTCTCTCTCTCTCTCTCTCCAGTTTCTTTCCTGCAACCAGTCTACCACTCACGTCCTTCAATCAAATCTGCCTGTACCATTTGTCGATCCATCGTACCCCTTTTACGCTTTGCTCCTGCTTATCTCTGTGTCTCTTTCTTTATCTCTCCCGCTTCTTCTTTTTTCACTCTTCTTCTTCTTCCTCTTCTTCTTAGTTGTTACCAGTTACTAGGGAAAAAAAAAAAAATCACCGATTTCCAGTAATTTGTCGGGCACCCAGAAAAGCTGAATCACTTGATTACCGACGAAGCATCGTTATATTACATATTCTTCCGAGCAATCGATAACATAAAACGCCCATTGACAGGACAACTGTCACCAAACGCAAAACCCTCGGGAGAAATTTACTATACTCCCCGGTTGCTTACCCAATGCGAGAATGCGATTACGATAAGATCTGCGTTATCTTCTTAAAAAGTCGAAATTAGGTCAGACTCCCTTTGTCATCTCTGATTCTGAAGCGAATTTGAAGAAACCAAAGTCTCTTCTTACCTCTGAATCCTTTCTTTAAAGTTCAGAGTATCAAAAAATGAAAACCCCAGAAGAGGTGTTCAAAGTATCCTCTTCTAACCCCGATTCCTCCGCCCGCCTTGTTCTCCCCGCTAGTGTCTCTGGCGACTCTGAACTCTGTGAACGATGAAAGCTGCAGAGAGCAGCGCCCCCCCCCGGCCCCCCAGGCCCCCCAGGCCCCAAGTTGAAGTTGGGGATTTGATTATTAAATAAACGGCTTGTGCTTTCGATAAACTGCGTTTCACGGAAGCACCTTCCTCGCATTCACCGTTACCTCCTTTCTGATGGTACTACCCACGTGCGGCACATGACACAAAGTTTGCGTCACTTGATGCCCACCGATGCCTTTGTCACGATTTTAATAATGACCTTATTATAAAAATTTGCATCCCCATGACCCTAGGGAACCATCCCATAAAAAGCCCACCCCCCTCCCTCCCCTTAGTGCTCTCTGAATCTCTTATCTTAGATATTGCTACCTCATAAAATAATCCCTCCAAATTAAAATAACATTTTCAAATGATTAAATTACTATACATTTTAAGTAAAATAGTGTCCGAGCATGCTGCCTCGCTACTAGCCACGGTCAAACCTTCTAGAAAACTAGTTCGCGCTAGAGAGCTAAGGAAGTAAATATGGAAACTAAATATGGAAATGATACTTATGAAACTATTAAGAGACAAAATCAATCTTTGTATTTCGGTTTAGTTAATAATAGTTAATATTTATTTTTACTTTTTTTTTAAATGCGGTCCTAGTGGGCGGAGTTGTTAATGATTTAGTTAGTGATTGATCTTTTTAATTAGATATGAGCAAATCTAGGTTTTGACAAAAATTAAGATGGAATGGATTTGAAGGAATTTTTGGTTTGTGGGAAGGAAAAACTTGGGCCAAGACCTGTTACGCATGACTCGTGACATCATATGCCATATTGTTCGAAAGGAAAGGTCTACTACGTACGTATACTCACTCACTTTTGACACATGGGGTCTTCCCTTCGCTATCACTTTAAATGGCAAAGCTAACAAGCACAAGTGCCAAACCTAAGTACATTGAGGATAATACTTTGGAAAGAAGATAATTAAAGAGCTAGGTAGGGTTTGGGATAATGGGGAGGTCGAGGTGACAAATGATGTCGACTACGTTGCCTTCTTTGGGTCCTCTCCTCCTCCTCCTCATCACAAGGTGAACAAGGTGAACAAGGTTAAGATGCCCAAGACGGTAGGGTTTTCAACTCTTTTTGAATTTTGAAACTACTCCAACTCCATGGCATATATATCATCAAACACGAAGCCATTTGAGAGTGCCAAATGTGGCTTCCATGTCTCAAAAGGGGCGACCACAGTGTTATCTCCAAACCGGTGCAAGCTGTTGGATTTGATTGTTGATCAGATAACACTAGTCGTGCGTTTTTATATCATCAGATGGGGTTTTGGAATTGGAAGGAACCCGAAAAAGGACTCCAAGGAAAATACAAAAGAAAAGTCTGCAAAACTGCTCAAATGTCTTTGAAGCCATGGACATGTTCCAGAACAACATTACTCTTATCAATAATGCTACCATGTCTCTGTTTGTGCAACCTATTCTCTCCTTTCTCTGGGGCTTCAACTACTTTACTACCCATCTCCTCACACCTCTGCCATACATTTTTCTCTAACTCCGTCCTTCATTTATCCCGACTCGGTTTTACTATTAATTAAGAGACGTAACTTTAATTTTAAATATTATACTTAGGACCCACAATTAATACAACCCTGGTTAGAGGTCAAAATACTACCACTACACTAATTTACCACCGATTTCGACCGTTTCTTATTATATATAAAGACGGGTAAAATTTTGACCGGTAATGCCTTTAATGATTACATAATCCGTAAGTGGGAAAAATCTTGTTAGTTCAATCATTAACCAACCTAGGGAAGTTGCTTGGGCGAATCTTACTTAACCAAAAGCACTTGAATCATTTTCCGGTCCGGGTCGAACGGGACTTACTTCGGGTCAATGACTCTAACCGGTTCCGTGGATTCCGGCACGGTGGAGTGGTTATAACTTATATGTGGTCAATGATCACCACACACACACTCCGGGCCGTGGAAAAAAGCGAAGATGCCAAGGCAATTATTATTTGCCGCTCCGGGTTGCTCTTTTTCCCTGGGTCCGGTTTGGTGAAACCGAAGTTCCCGGATACTCCGAGCGGATCGAGTATCGGTCACACCGGATATCCATCCACACGCGCCCGGTTCGGGTGGGACCTTTACCAAAGGCCACGATTCGTACGTCGAAGTCGGCCGCGGGTCCCTCGACTCGAGGCGGGTGCTCCGAGACGGATCCCTTTATTATTCCTCGGCGCGCTCTGAGCCGAGACCTGCGCTCGTACCAACGAACCCGTGGTGCACGTGTGAACGCTACGTGCCGGAGGGGGCGAATCGACTAACAGGGACGGCAGCCACGTGCGCGACGCTACAAATCGACGGACCCCCCGCGCGTTCCGTGAACGTTTCGATTCGCCTCTTTGGTGGGACCGTTTCGAAAACCGCTGCGACGAGGAGAGGAAGGAGGACAAGTTGAAGCACTCGGCGTGGACGCCCAAGTTTGGATCTGACCGAATTAGATCCCGAGCCATCGATTTATTGAATATCTCGCGAGAAAAAAAAAGAAAAGGGAGAGAGAGAGAGAGAGAGAGAGAAAGCCGTGTGGACTCGTCCAAGTAATGATGACTACTGTAGGATGTCCCCCGAAAAAAATAAAGTCGACGACTGCAATTTAATTGCCAGTTGCCTCCCGATGGGGGAGATATGATAGCTCCGCGTACTACCATTTCGCGATACGGTGGTACGAGAACTCGGGTGGTGGGACCTGGGTCAGAGGAAGGAGGGTGCAGCCGAGTGCGGGGGCCGAGTTGGGGCCGAGTTGAGGCGAGTCTAGTGTGCGTGTGCCCGGGGGTTCGTAATCGTAAACCGTAAATCGTACACCGTAAACCGTAATCGTATTTTTTTTCTTGTAATACGTTTACATCCATCTATGAAGCACTATCTATCTATCTATCTATCTATCTATCTATCTATCTATCTATCTATCGATTTGATGATGATCACATCAACTCAATCAGTATATGCGGCTTATTTAATGCGTGAATCGGGAGAGGGGAGGAGGGGAAGGTGCCGGCTTCGAATCTTCCCGTGTGGTAATTTAATACAGTTGTGTCAACTGATTCGCCTCCTGCTCCTCCTTCTACGACCGCCGTCTATATTATTAACTCCCTTTGCTCTTTCCAGTCCTCTTTCTTCTTCGCGTGGTCGCACTTTCAGCTAGAGGAAAGGCCTCCCTCCACTCGCATGAGCTCTGCAGAATCGGAGAATCAGTGAGATAAAAAGGGGGTGGTAGAGAGGGAAAGAGAGAGAGAGAGAGAGAGATTTGATTCTGTTTTTTGTTCTTTGTTTTGTTTTTTTGGTTATTGGGGTAATTTGATCGCGGTGGAGGTGTCAATGCGGGAGGAGGCTTGAATGCGGAATTTGGGGGAGTTTACGGGCTGATTGGGATTGGAGGTCGTAATGCGGGTCCGGGAAATGCATCCACTCTGCTGCATTTCGCTGGAGAGTCCGGGAATAGGGGACAGGTCGCCAGCGGCGAATTCTGCGGCGAGAGTGGAGTATGAGACGGATCTGGCGCCGGCGCCGTCCGGATCTGACGGCAGGGTTGCCGGAGCGGAGGGGAGATCCAACGTCAGCGTCGCGGGGGTTCTGTACAAGTGGACCAACTACGGCAAGGGTTGGAGATCCCGGTGGTTCCTGCTGCGGAACGGCATTCTTTCCTACTCGAAGACGCTCCGATCCGATGGCCTTGCCGCCACCGAGGAGGTGCGGGTGATCGGGAACGCCTCGCGCCTCGACCGCTGCGGAAGCAGGAGGAAGCAACAGAAAACGGTCGGCGTCGTCCACCTCAAGGTACGGCCATACGGTGCTCTATATTTCGACGTGTGGTGCGATGCGAATCATGCGATACGGATACATTTCCTTGAGTTGAGTCTTCACCCGCCTTCTTCGAATCACCTCTCTCTCTCTCTCTCTCTCTCTCTCTCTCTCTCTCTCTCTCTCTCTCTCTCTCTTAAACATCGCAATGCTCGCCTAGCGTCTGCCTCTTTTCACGCTCCCGAGGAGGAGTCCCACGACTTTCTTTCTACGGTAATACCCAATTTCAAAAATTTCAGCGACACCTGAACGAGCCTCTGTTTTTACGCCCCGATCTCTTTCCAAACTGCCCCAGAAGCAGCAGCAGCAGCTGCAAATATGTTTGGTTAAGGCATGTAAGGTCTTCAGACTCTGAGGCTCTGAGCCCCGTTGCTTTCCACTCGTCGTTCTTCGCTTCTTTCGTGCTGCCTGCCACAGGGGGGCGGGGAAAAAGCTGTGTATTTTGGCCGGTACGAACAGACTTCCTCTTTTGGTCGCCTCCCTCTGTTTCTCTGAAGCAAACACGCTTAAAATTCTTAACCTCGCTTCTCTCTTTCCTCTTCGTTTGGTTATTTCACCTTTATAACGAGGACCCTTTTACAGTTTCACTGGTAATGACTCTGGAAGTGGGTCACATCACGAAGCGTTTAACTAGGTGACAATAAGCCTCCATAGGCTGCGGGTCACATCACAGATCCCACGCTTCCAAGATATCGTTGCCTCTCGACTCTGGACATCCATTTTCTTTTCCGTCCGCCTCCTCCTTTCGTCAATTAACACGTATTTGTTACTAACCGAAAGCTTGTTTTCTCTCTTTCCAACTCGGGGTTTTGGAGATATGGGGCCGCCTCTCGCTCGCTTTTAACGGTGAGACAGTGCGTCTTTTACTTTTTCTTCCTTTTGCTTAGCCCTCTAGTTTTCTGGTTCTCGCTCCATAAGCAAATGGAGAGAGAGCCATCTATTGAAGGAAGGGTCGCATTCCCGCATCGATGGCCTCGTCATTGTGTGCCCTCCCGTCTTCTTCCCGCGTTATTTTGTCCCGTATAGTTTAGGGTTTCAGACGTATATCAAGATTTTACCTGGTCTGACCGTAATATTCGGTTGGCATGTGGAGGAGAACACTTTTGGCATCTTTGTGAGAAAAAAAAAAAAAAAAGGAAAAAAGCTACATCCTCGACGGTGATTTCGGGGTCTGAAATTCTTGTGACTGCTTGCTATTTTCTAACCACATTTTGTTCCCAATTTTCATGGGGGTAGAAGGTCTCTGAGGGATCGTTCCGATCGTCTTTTCGAAGGCCTTCTTCTTCTTCTTCTTCTTCTTCTTCTTCTTCTTTCTTCTTCCGTAACTCCGGGCTTTAGTGCTTCGATGTTTTTGGGCTAGCTCCGATTCCCATGTACAATTAGAGTTTAGACATGTAAGTAAGTGTTCCGCCAGCTATTCCCGGAGATATAGATTTTTTGTGGATTTCATGTCATTAAACTTGAAAGCGCCTTGCGCATTATGCGTCTAGAATCTGGAGCCATCCTCTTTCTCGGGTGACATTTTTCTGAAGTAAAATTTTTTTTTGGGTGTTTGGTAGGGAAGGAAAGCACCTGTTACTTTGCGGCTTAAACACTTTGCCTTCTTAATTATTTCTTTTCAGCATTTTGTCCCTTTGGTTGGTGCTTTGCCATCCTATTTGGTGATATGTCCATCCCTCTGGCTTCTTGTTATAATTTTAATTGTTTTTTTTTTTTTTTTTTTTTTTCTGTTAGTAGTAATCTTGATTACTTATAAGATTAATTTATTCCTATTCACCTTTAGTACATTGGGCTTACAACTCATGATTCAGTGGGCTGATGGTAACATTTAGTCATTTGTAAGCGTATGGCTTATGGATGGAATAGATGGAAGCAACCTTTCAGCAGAAAGAAAACGTGCGGAGCAACTTCATGTTAATAAATTATAAATTTATACTACACTTAACTATGGCTCATCTAAACATTTAGAGATAGGGTTCAACACTCGCAAGATATGGCAAGCAACCTGAAGTTAATTCTACGTATGTGGTTCCATTATTTCAACGGGAAAGAGGTCTTAAACTTAATGGGTGATTAGATACAGTATGGAGTCATTTAAAACAAATCTTGATTTCTTAAACTTAATGGGTGATTAGATACAGTATGGAGTCATTTTAAAACAAATCTTGATTCCATTCCTCCGGTGGGAGTTCAGTGATATGCCTCGTACAACCTGTCGTTATCTTTTCTGTCATGGTGGATCTTATTTTTAATTATTATTCATTATATATTTGCCATTAAAGATGGTTAGCTTTATGGGCTATGTTCTCAGAGTGGGTGCACTAGAACATGTCTTATGATGGCTTATGCTCTTTTTTTTTTTTTTTTTTTTTTTTGTGAAATATTGGTTCACACATTCTTTGATTTTTGGTAAAAGTACAATTATGTACAACCTTCTGTTTAAAAATTGTCAGGCATTTAGGTGTAGCAAAATTGGATGCTTAACCTTAATTCTCTTTGTAATTGTTTTATTTTTTGTAAAATAATTGAGCATCATAATAGGTTGTTATTTACCAAAAAATATTATTAAGTGAAATTTACTGTCCGTCAAAATTAGCATTTGCAAATTGCATCAACTGGGTTACTAAGAATTACTTGGACTCTTGTTGAGGATATATATTCTTGTGAACAACAAAGTGGGGACTTGAAGCTTTAAAATTTCCACCAACTTGTTGTTATGATGAACAAGTTGTCTTACTTCACTGAATTGTGGAAATTTTAAGTTTCACTGATGTGTAATGCTGGTCTGTTTCTCATTTAGAATCCTGATTTGACATGGTTGTCTGTGGCTGAGTACTAATTTTTCTGTTCTTGGCTCCCTAGGTTTCATCATTTCGTGTGAGCAAATCTGATGACAAGCGGTTTTATATTTTCACTGGCACAAAAACACTACATCTACGAACTGATTCAAGAAAAGATCGTGTGGCTTGGATTGAGGCATTGGTTTCATCAAGAAGTTTGTTCCCTGACAGGCCATTGAGTGACAGTGCATCTCTTATGCAAAATGGCATTTCAATTTCAACAGAGAAGCTTAGGGACCGTTTACATGAAGAAGGACTTGGTGAAGCACTTATCAAAGACTGCGAGCAAATCATGCTGTCGGAATTTTCTGAGTTAAAAGGACAATTGAAGCTTCTCTATGAAGACAGATTGAGCTTGATTGACACATTAAGACAGTTGGAGGTATTTTTCTTGGTTGACTCATTAGTTTCTGCTGGTAGGATGACACCTGAACCTAACGGGGTTTGGGGACAGGAATCCTTAGGAGGAATTCTTGACACCAAGCCTCATCAGTCTCTAGTGAAAATTATTTGGCCAAGCGTTTTTTTGTTTTTTCTTGCTTTGAATTGCGTCAAAAGAAATACGTATCATTGAAATCATGCTCTTTTAATTTTCTTGATAATGCTTAATACTTTTCTATGACTTTTCGTTTCTGCACTTGTTGCTTGCTGAATATTGAGAAATGGTCGGATTTGCTTATGCAGGCAACTGGTGTTGAAACTGAAGCTGCTGAGATTCATGAAGGCCAATTCCAGCTCATGAAGGATGACACATCTAGCCCCGGGCATGGGAAATATAGTGGTATAACATGCTTTGTTGTTTTTGTTAACATATTTTTTTGCGAGGACAATTGGCTCTAAAATTTTATTTTATGCATTTTTGGAAGAGTCTCTGTGTTATTGATATGCCAAAGTCAGTTTTTTTGGGAAGAGTATCTGTGTATTTATGTGTAGTGATCACTCTTGGTAGGTTTTACAGGAAAAACCCATTCCTTTTTGGTTGATTGTTTGATGACCTCTCATTTGGGTATGTTATTATCACTTGTTCCTGATTCCTTGTGCTCCTTCTAAATGTAGAATGCAGCACTACTGAATCATCTGATGATATTGAAAAGCAAGAGCTTGAGGTGTTATCTGATGAAGATGAAATCTCCTTCTTTGATACAAAAGAGTACTTCAGTGAATCAAAGCATAGCAATCGGGTAGTCATAAGTGATGGGGATATGAACATTGTAGTCACAAATGGTGGGGAAATGAACTGTGAACCTCAGAATCAGTCAGATAATGTGGAAAAGATGCATGTCAGAACTGAAGTACACAATCTAAAATATCCATTCATAGAAAGGCGAAAGAAGCTGCCTGAGCCTATTGAGAAGGAGAAGGGTGTTAGCTTATGGTCAATGATCAAAGATAATGTTGGTAAAGATCTGACTCGAGTTTGCCTGCCTGTTTACTTCAATGAACCAATATCATCTCTTCAGAAATGTTTTGAAGATATGGAGTACTCTTATTTACTGGATCGAGCATATGAATATGGAAAAGCGGTGAGATCCTCATTTCAAGTAGTTGATGACCTGCTCTCTGTCTGTCTGGAATTAGATTGTCATTGCATATTCACTATGTGGATTTAATGTATAAAAATCCCTTGGCCTTTACTAGAAATTTGCTGATAAGAAACGAGTTTAGCAAAATTTGTAGAATATTTTTCAATCCCAGGTCAGTTCTACTGGTTGATGGGTGGTCTAATTGTGGATACGTTGATAGGAGCTTTTTACTTGTTCCAGTGTTCTTTTTTTAGACTTTCTCGATCTCTATTCAACAGTGTCTAAAAGGAGTTGCAGTTAATCTTGCCTTTTTGGGCTGATGGCTTGCGCTGTTTCAGCGTATTGTGATATGTTTTTTTTTGCTTTATTCCATTGTTTTTTCCCTTATTATAGGACTTTCATGCTTTTATTAAATAAGGTCTAAAAGAAGTTTCAGCTAATGGTTACGAACTGTTCAAGAGTATTATTATCTCTTCTCAGTTGAATGTGTAGGAGGCTATAGAAGTTTCATTGTCGGCTTGCACATGAGACTTATCTGGTTCAGGGTTGATTAAAGTTTAGTTGAATTTATTTTTACATTACCTGTTATCTCGTTCATGAGTTTGCAAAATCCTTTCAAAGGTCAAATTATCGGGCCCATTTTTTCTTTTTTCTTCTCTTTAATAAATTTTCCTTTTTCAAAAAAAAAAAGTTATAAGGCTGGTGCTAACAAAATTATAATTTGCTTTCATTGGATCTGAGTGGAAACATGGCTTTATTCAATCATTCCTCTTCCTGTGGCTCTGCTAATCTTGCTTGTGCTTCTCATATTTTATTAACATAATAGGTTTTCTACATCAAAATGTTATTGCCATAGCATAAACTGTATTACATTTTGTAAATATTTATGTCTATAACATCAAATAAAAGACAGAAAACTCATGCATGTTTTGTTGTTTCTGGTTCACTATATTATTATTATTATCATTATTATTGTTGTTATTTTTCTTATTAATATTGTTATTACTATTATTATTATTATTACTGTTATTATTATTAATTTTTTCTGCTTATTTGAATTGACTATCCAGTCCCTGATGACATCTGAAGTACAGGATCTTTACTTAGAGCTTCCAATGTATGGATGCAGGGGAACAGTCTCATGAGAATTTTGAATGTGGCTGCATTTGCAGTCTCTGGATATGCTTCCTCAGAAGGCCGACATTGCAAACCCTTCAATCCCTTACTCGGTGAAACTTACGAGGCTGATTTTCCTGATATGGGGATTCGCTTCTTTTCTGAGAAGGTCAGCACTAATGCATTTACTCAGTGAAAGCATTTTCCTTGCAAAAAAAAAGCATTTACTCAGTGTGGCCTTTACCCCCCTTTTCTGGAACACTGACTTTAAATGCTTTATCAGCATACTTGCATTCATTTGAGTGGCTTCAAAGGGTTCTTAGAATTAGAGTTTTTCATTTGATTCACTTTAGGTTATGTTTAGCAATGTTTTCATTCCCTTGGATTGATGAGATAGTTGTGATGGTGGTGAGAATGATATTAATGATGTACAGCACATACCTTGTTCTGTAAATTCTTGTAATCAGCTGGCACTGATAGCTTCTCTGGGCAATGTTGTGAAACGTTCTCTTCTAATGGCCAAGATTTACATTTGATTTCTGTTAATGAGTGTGTGGATGTTGTTATTTTATGTATTTTAAGTGAGTTTATCTGTCTTGCCATTTTGAATAGGTTAGCCACCATCCAATGCTCATTGCCTGTCACTGTGAAGGCAGAGGATGGAAATTTTGGGGTGAAAGTAATATTAAATCGAAGTTCTGGGGTCGTTCTATTCAGCTGGACCCTATTGGCGTTTTAACTCTTGAGTTTGATGATGGAGAAATCTTCCAGTGGAGTAAGGTTTGTTGTTCTATCACCATATTTCGGTGGTCTTAGGTACAATTGGTGAAATATCTCCTTCACTTTTGTGCATAAATTGACAATCCATTTGAAATATCAGGTTACAACAACTATTTACAATCTCATACTTGGGAAGATTTACTGTGATCACCATGGCACTATGCATATACAAGGAAACCGCCAGTACTCGTGCAAGCTGAAGTTTAAAGAACAAACCCTCCTTGACCGCAATCCACACCAGGTAACTGCTGTTAAAGATGGCATATTAACCTCATGGACAGTATTCTTTGGAAATCCTTTTAGTTCTCCTTCATGATACAGTTCAGTACTTTCAGGAAACTGTTACTATTGTGTTGGATATGTAAAAAGCACCTGATGCAGGTTATATACTTGTTAAATAAGTGTCGAGTGGCATGCATTTGGTTGTCATTGTTTCCCTATAACTTGGTGAACTTGATTTGCATTCAGTATTAGTGTAAGTAGGATGTTTTTAATGAACTGAATTATGATGGTAAGCAGGTACAAGGTTTTGTTGAAGGCACAACAGGAAATAAAGTTGCGACCTTGATAGGAAAGTGGGATGACAGCATGTATTATACAAAAGGAGATGGTAGCGGCAGACCCAAGTGCTCTGATCCGTCATCAGATGCTGAATTATTGTGGAAAAGGAATAAACCTCCTGCTAATCACACACGTTACAACTTAACATCATTTGCCATAACACTTAATGAGCTGACCGGTGGACTGAAGGTAGAGGTGACGGATTAAATCTGTTCCTCTTGAATTTTACTTGCATTTTCTCTTATTTATCTTTAATTTGGTGTTCTAGCCTTCTGATTTCAAGTGTTTGATGACGGATTAAGGAGAAACTTCCGCCAACGGATTCAAGACGAAGGCCTGATCAGCGTCATCTGGAGAATGGGGAGTTTGAAAAAGCTGATGCGGAGAAGCAACGTTTGGAAAGAAGACAACGGATGGTCTCTCTCGACCTCTGTCTCCTTTCTCTCTTTCTCTCCCTTTCTTTTTCTCTCTCTCTCTCACATACATGTGAGGATGCATGCACACAAATACAGACAAATGCACACACATGCTCCGATAGCCATACACTAATACTATGGATATTCAGTATTAAAAGGTAATGCTATTCTAAGCTGGAATAATTGGTTGTGGGTGCAGTCCAGGAAACTACAGGAGAAGGGGTGGAAGCCAAGATGGTTTCAAAGAGATGATGAAGATGGACCTTACCGTTATGTGGGTGGTTACTGGGAAGCTAGAGAACAGAAGAAATGGGATGGGTGTCCTCATATCTTCGATGATTTTGCAGGTGACACCAGTCAGGCTGCGCAATAGATTGGTGCATATTACAGGTGAAGACACTCTAGTTCCTTTGATATGTTTCATATTTATGTTTTAAAATATTTTAATCTCTTTGTTTGTTAAGTCTAATAATTTTTTTTTGTTATATGCAGACGATTTATTGCAATGCTTTTTGTCAGGTCTTCCTTCCCCTGGTTGCTTTAACCAATTATTCTTTACCGTTGAAATCTCAGCTCACATGTCACATTGTGGGAGAACTCTGCTTCATGCGTATCTAAAAAATCCTAATGCGGGAGTACTTGGGTTAAGAGTAATTTTTGGTCTCGAAATTGCTCCCATTGGTCAGTGAGAATCATAACTTGTATTGGTCCGAGCTCTTCAGAAGACGTATTCACGAAAGTATCATATTTCATTAGCATAGTTGGGAGCAGTCAAAATTCTTTTTATGGCCCTGTTTTGGCTGCCTTGTGTAAATTGCCACCTCATTTAATGAATATATTGGCTAATTTCGTTTTGCTCTTACCAAAGCAATATATACACCTGTTTCATTTTCCTCTTGTTATCCCTCCCTCCCTTTAAAAAATCACGTTTGCTCTCTGTCGGGGGAGCAATTTATGTGATTCTAATCTAAACACTCTTAACAGCCATCCACACTTCCATTTCGTTTCTCTCAATCTGGCTCGGAGCCCCGAGGGAGTCGTATATATCATCGTTTTTTCATTAAAAAAAACAGAACGTACTTCTGTCCGTACATGGCAGTCGACTGCTTGATTTTGACACCTTACCCCTCGTGTTTCCGGAGTATTTTTAAAGAGTGGTGATATAGAGATCAGTGTCTGCGGAATTATATATGTGTGAGACGGAAGAAGCATTTTCATTTCTTTTAGCCTCCATCTGGGACTAAACGTAATATAAGGAAGAGAATGGAGATTTATTTATTTATTTATTTTATTTTTTTAAAAATATTTTTCTTTCCCTTCCCTCGGGAAGCTCGTGCTTCATTCTTATTTTATTTAACTTGAAGGATATATTTTAAAAGAGAGAAAATATTTTTTGGGACGCACTGAATCCCGGGCAAGAAAACAACAGATGTGGATATTTTAGCTGCTTTATTAGATTTATTTCATTTTAATGAAGCAAAAAATTAATTATAATTTTATATGCATAAATCATTCAAAGATCCCGGAGCAGTGATGGCACGCGTTCCAACGACACCACCCGACATAGAGAAATGAGTAGACCGTCACGTAGGTTGCGCGTAACATTTTATATTTATCGCTTATACAACGCTCTTTATTCTAATTCCGGGGTTTATGTAAGTACTAATCTCGGCTGGGACCCAAGGAATAAAAGGATTTAGGTCATTCGCTATTTAATCTGGTGGGACCCAAGAGCGAGCCCTGGAAGCTATGAAAAACCGGATTTATGAGTAAGCCGATAAGTTAGTTTGGTTTCAGCCGTCCAGGTGGAATTTAATCCGGTGGACCCACGGCCGCAATAGCCACTCTAGCGAGGCAGTGAAAGTACCTGGGAGCCCTTGATTGGCCTCACGTGGATCATGCCTTCGAGGAGTTCGGGTGGGAAGACCGAAGGCTATTTGCGTCTAGAAAAAAATTACTCCCGAAACGAACTCATTTAAATGTTGATTAATAAAATGTACTAATTTGCAGTTAGGTTCTAGAGCAGTTAAAAGCCCTTGACTTGAATGAATGTTCACCCAAGGCTGGTCGAATCATTTCTCCTGTAAAAAAAAAAAAGAAAAAAATTTCACTGCCCTAGAGATAGAGAGAGAGAAAGAGAGAGAGAGCGAGAGGCTTCATCGTCTACCTCGCGATCGCATCGATCAATTCAGCACTTAGCTGTGTTAATCTGCTACTGTTGAATGCTTCGTGACTTTGAAGCTAGGTAATATATAAAACGGAGGGGAGAGAGAGAGAGAGAGAAAGAGAGGAAAAAGAGACAAACAGCAGAGCGGAACAAAACGGAGATTGGGGAATCAATTCTCATTTTTTCGCCTTTTCCTGTCGCGTCTTTTCTGAGGATCTTTTCCTGGTAGCGTTGATCCGTCTCTGGTTTTTTCTTCCAGTCAAAGCAAGTGAGTAAAAGCTGGTGTTTGCCCGTCTGAGGATCGGGGATTTAGGAATGAGTTGCGGAGATCTGCTCGGTATCCATCCCACGGAACTTAAGTTTCCATGTGAGTACTCTGTTTTATCCCTGCTCCTTTCATGTTTATTTATTCGTTCGGTCGATGCGTTTAAGTCAGCGTCTTGCGATCTCTGTTCCGAACCTTACGTAATGCATGTGAGATCGTTTCTACGCCTACGGCCACTTCATTGCCCTAACGTGCTGCCGCAGGATGAATTTTAGGTTGAGGGCTGAGACAAACGGTTTTGGTATTTGGTTGTCACAGAGCATTTTAAGTTTGCTTCTTTGCTTTCAGTTTTTTTTGGATCTGTTATGTTCTGTTTTTTTTATTCACTTTTGTGTTTATATTGATTTCATTTTTCGAATCTCTGGCTTGTCTTTGGAGAAGTCGAACTGAAAAAACAGAGCTCATGTAGTCTGCAGTTGACTAACAAGACCGATCAATATGTGGCATTCAAGGTAATTCAGCTGTACTCTTTGTACAAGGAATTTGTTTCCTGAAAGCATATCTTGATTTACCTTTTCATTTACCTCGTCTTGCAGGTCAAAACAACCAATCCAAAGAAATACTGTGTTCGTCCTAACACAGGAATTATTTTGCCAGGGACGACATGTGATGTTACAGGTATTCTTTTTTATTAAATTACCAGCAGGTCTTATCATTTTACCTAGTTGTCATTCAAGAAGTGTCAACGTGTTCACGGCACAAATGTATTTGATCGCAAGCCCCCCTTTGTTTGTCTTCAATGCTTTTGCATTTTAGTTACCATGCAAGCGCAGAAGGAAGCTCCACCTGACATGCAATGTAAAGACAAGTTTCTCCTCCAGAGTGTCACAGTAAATTTTGGTGCAACTACCAAGGACATCACTACAGAAATGGTTGGGCGTAATTCTACTTTCTATTTTTAACACACAATCTTAAGGTTCTTATTAACTTGTCTGAAAAGATGAAATTCATTGCAGTTCAATAAAGATGCTGGAAAGGTTGTCGAGGAGTTTAAATTGAGGGTGATCTATATCCCTGCCAATCCTCCTTCACCAGTGCCTGAAGGTTCAGAAGAAGGTTTATCTCCTAGGGCTTCCATGCAAGATGGTAGTCATAACAATGGAGCGGTGTTTGATGCTGTAAGTGTTTGTGAATATAAAAATACCACTCCATTCATGTTGCTTTATAGTAGATAATTTTACTTTTCATACTCATTATTGAAAGAATATTTATTTCAGGCAACAAGATTAGCTGATGAACCCAAAGAACGGTCTTCAGAGGTAAATCTTATTTTATTTCTGGTTACTTATTTCATTTGGATAAAAGAGAACTATTTGAGTACAACTCATAGTCCGAGAAACAGTCTGTGCAAATCTTTCAAGGACGTGAAAAAAATTATCAGCTGGGTTGAATCCTTCACCATCATTTTGTTCTTTTTTTTTTTAGTTTTTATTTCTGGAAAGATCATAGTTAGAGGGCTTCCACCACATTGGGCATGATGGATGTGGTCCTTTATGGTTGTCAAAATGAAGAACATGCCCAGCACACTAAATTTACCTGCACCAATTTAAGGATTCAGAGGGGATGCCTTTTCTTGTTTTAAATTAGAGTTCCTCACCTTAATACCAATTTTAAAAAATGTTAAAATAGAGACTTTCATTGTCCGAGATTGAAAATATTTTGGCATGTTCCATATACTATGATAAGTGGATTGCAGCACGAAAAGAGAGAAACAAGTCTCAGAAGCAAAGAAGAAAAATTTATGCAGATATTTCGCATGCATAAAGTTCCCATTTCGTTGATTAGAGTCACTTGAATATTTTTAGCTTGCTCTTTCTAAGGGAGCAACAGGTAGATCTATCTCATGACTTTTGTACTTCAGAATTGAAGAGAAATTTCTTTCCCTTGATTTCATGTTAATATATGCTTTTGATATTTTCTATTTGAGAGAAAACACAGCATACTGTTTTTTCTGGAATACTGTGCCTTTAACTTACCCATGTCTGATTATCTTTAGTAGTACAATTTACCTCCAGTGGTCTTACACTTGTACAAAGAATTGCGAAGTCTATGTTTTGTTGTTTCCGTGTTTAATGTTTGAGTTTTGTTCAACTTGTTTGTTAGTAAATGTGAGAAGTTATGTTCTAGTATTTGTTCATTGTCGGAGTTCAGTGTTTAATTTGTCAAGCACTTTTGTGGCTGCAGTTTGTAACTGGAGCCTGGAATTTTATGTTTTGCTTTAAATATCCAGAATTTAAATTAATGATATAGTAAAAGGATTTTGCAATATATTATTACAAGTTAACCACATTATTTATTGAACTTTTTGCAAATGTGAACCCATTGAAGGTATCATTCAATGTTTCCGGTATAGACGTCTGTTTTATCTTTGGAATGAAGTTGTTGCTGTTTCAAAAAAAAATCTCCGTTGCGTATGCTGGTTAGGAGGCTACTTTCATTGAAAAGTTTTTTACTATTGCTTCATATTTAAATTCTCTTTGAAAGTGAGTCTGATTGTTGAACTAAACAGACTCTTAAGTTGGTGCTTGCATGACCCTAAACCCTAAATGCAACCAGGATGTTATATTAGAAATCCCCTGATAATGCCATTGAGCTAAACCACTTGTATTTGGGTTTATTATTGGGATGGATCCCCTTTTACTTACAGAAGGAATTATCCAACTGTAGTCATTTAGTGCCTGCGCAAACTTTTTTGACCTGTGGATTGGATGAAGTACCAACCATATTTTATTTTTAGGGATAATAGGCAAGGCCTGCATGCATACGTTTCTAAGCACACCTCATTACATAATTATCAGACTTAACCAGAAAATCTAACGAGAAGATTAGAAATGAGAAGATTTAAAACGAAAATGTACCTGTTAGTGCTGTGGTTGTCATTATCATTGTCCTTGGTATGATGACAAACAGGTAATGTCCTCTTTGTATAACATTACAATGTTTACTATTCAGGCACTCTCCTTGATTTCCAAGTTAAATGAAGAGAAGGCATCAGCCATTCAACAAAGTCACAAGCTTCGAAATGAGCTGGTATGGTGTAGAACCTCTCCTTTTCTGAATTGATATCACTATGCAGGAATATCTATATATTTGCATGTTGACATTGGCGGAGCTACCAGAGCATGCATGCTGTAATAAAGTGGTCAACAAATACCTTGTTGTAAATTGTTTGCAGCTTTCCTTGATATTCTCAAACAGGCTACTTGTGCCTATATTATTTTGATTTGTTTCTTTAACTCCGATGAGCTAATAGTCTTACCTAATTCAAGGAAAACTATCTTTAACATGAACGATTATCTGAAGTCTAAAAAAAACAGGTTTTGATAAAGTTTGCATTTGATGGCCTGGTTGAAATTTTTCTGTGGCACTTTTCTCTTGTAGAAGTCTATAATTTTGCATCATGCAGTCTAATTTATAGTTAGTCATTTTTATTGTTTTTGTTGGAAGGACCATTTGAGTTTTGTCTAAGCAAAATGATTTACTATTTTCTGATCTGTTGACTTGGAGTTTCATTTTTCAACTTTTAATTTATTTAGTTTTTATTTCTTACTACTCCCCTTCACTCGTGCGAGAACTCACAGAAGAACCTTTGGCATGACTATTTGTCCAGGAGGCACATGTTACATTAGTTCTTTGTATGAATTTAGTTGTAACTGGAAACTGGTGCCTAGTCATGTTGTATTAGACCAAAACGCCATTTGCAGGAGAAGATTCAATGTATTGGCAGACAGTTTTCTATTTAATTCCTATCATTGATAGAATATAGAAGCCTAAAATTCGGTTTTATATTGGAGTTGCTTTTAAGCAACTTAAGAATTAGTTTTCAGCAAAAACACTGAGATGTGGATGAATGACATTGGCTGATAGTACGTTGAGTAACAGCACATTCATGTTCTAAGTGCCTTAAAAATGTTCTCATACTCTCGTTTCTTTGTTGTTTGATGGGTGTATATGATGTTCTGGGTTCTACTGCAAGAGATGTATATGGAGGCTCCTTTCTGGTCGTTTATATGTTTATTTTTGCCTGCTGTGTGTTTAGCTTAATACTGGGATGGCCGAACTCATGTTCTTGTTGAATGTTAACAGGAGCTTCTTAGAAAAGAAGTCAGCAGAAGCCGTGCCGGTGGTTTCTCGGTCATGTCTGTGGTTCTAATTGGACTAGTTGGACTTATGATTGGGTACTTCATTCAAAAGCTCTGAAAGTGGTCGTAGGGGGTGAATGGCCTGCACGCAAAATGGGTCTGCCATTCTCACTAGATATTCCCTTCGTTGTTTTGGTAGTTTTGATCAGAGATCAATGCTAAGGAACGACTACTCGTCAATGTAAAGGTGATCTATCTTGAAATGTGTACATTTTGTCCTCTTTTGTCAATGTGTCTGACGCTTGATGCTTGTCTTCACTCGGATGAACAATCAGTAATGTCTCCCTCCATTCTTTGCTCGGGGCTTATAGCAGGGTTGGCCTGAGCCTGGTTTGCTTATGAAATGCGTTGGAAGTACAAATCATATTGTGATGGTGGACGTCATATTTCTTTACAAAAATAAAGGGGACGAGCCTAGAAAATTACTTTAAATTATAAAAAACTGATTGGATTTATTGAAGGTGAATAAAGTTGCTGGACCGCCTGGTGTGTCGATCACAAAACTGGCATACCTTTCGGCATTTGATAGTCGCGTCAAGTTCTGACGACTCAGTAATCCTCTGCCATTTCTGACGACTCAGTAGTCCTCGTCTATTCTTGACGACTCAGTAATCCTCGTCTATTCCTGACGACTCGGTAATCCTCGTCGTCTATTTCTGGCGACTCGGTAATCCTCGTCGTCTATTTCTGGCGACTCGGTAATCCTCGTCGTCTATTTCTGGCGACTCGGTAATCCTCGTCCATTTCTGGCGACTCAGTAATCCTCGTCTCTTCTTGACGACTCAATAATCCTCGTCTATTTTTGACGAATCGCCTCTTCCGCTATTTATGCAGGAAAGCTTAAGTGGAACACTGGAACTATTCCAAATTGGACCAGACAAGTAAGGGTATGTTGTTATTTGATATTACTAGAAATTAACAATCAATAATACATTTGATTCATTTCTAAAAATAAAATTAAGAATATGATACGTCCCCGTACGCGCTTCATTTGTAGTCCTCCAAATTTCAGTGTGAAAAAGATTACTTCGTCATTAAAAAGCAATGTTTAATTTGTGGTATGGAAAATAATAATACTCTTTGGGCTAAAATAAATTAAACTATCCCCCGTACACAATCTTTTCTCATGAAAAACAATGATTTTAATGAAAAGTAGTGTTTTATTTTTTTTTATTTTTATATATATTATAACAATCCTTACCCGTGAACCATATTCTCAAAACTTGACCCTCTTCGGGTTGGAAATAATGTCTGAGATAAAAAAATGTTTTCAGACAAAATCGAACAACATTCTTCATCCAGGCGAACACGTAAACAGAAACATATAAAGAGGTGAAAGGTACTGTTCTAAAAATTTCACCTTTCCCATTCAATTTTTCCCTCAGACGAAAAAATAAACCTCCCTAACCTAAGTGGGTGCAAGAAACTCATTCTCCTCGTAATGACCAGAGATCACAGCAGAAAAGCTCTCAGTCGCTAGCCAAACAGCAAGGATAGCCGTCACGATGGCCATCGCCAGACCCTTCTTCCCTAACAAAACCTTTTTCTTCTTCTTCTTCTTCTTATTCTTCTTCTTCTTCTTCTCGCGGCACTCCCCCTCTCCATCTCCCACCGCAGTCACTTCCTCGCCTTCTTCACTTTGGAACGGAGACGGCTTCGTGCACGAACACATGGAGTGCGAATCCACATCGTCTATATCGGGTGGCGAATCGGGCACCGATATCTGTGCATCGAAATGATCCTGACGACGAGGCGTAACCGTTGTGATTTCCGTCCACTCTGTGAAAGCCCTCTCGAGAAGTGCCATTCTGAGGGCAAGGTCGCGTAAGTGGTGGGGATTCTCGTGGTGGGTTTCGATCTCCGAAGAGAGGAGGTTCTTCAGAAACTTGAGCCTGCGTTCGATTTCTTGGAAGAGGAAGGGCAGCGTGGCGTCCATGGGTTGTTCCACCAATTTGCTCAGATCGGTTTCCAATTCCTCTAGCTTCTTCCGCAGTCGTTTCGCCATCGATCGATCGATCGATATTCTCCAGTGGAGAAGAAGACTGAGAGATTACGAAACAGAAAAAAGGACGAACCGTGGAGAGATGAGCAGAGAGATTACAGGACAATTGAATACTTATTACCTATTAATTTTAAAGACACAACTTGTTTAGGGTTTATGGTTTAGGAGGGAAAAAGAGGAAGAATTCTAGGCGCCTGTTAATTAAGTTTATTGGGGTTGTACCGTTGTATATATATATATATATATATATATTATGATCCGTGGGACGTGATGATAATGGATCAGACGCAGCGTTTCGTATTTTGAGATGCATGCATGCATGCAAGCTTGAAGAACGTAACCGTCACGTTCAAAAGTAAAGCCGTTAAAATTAAGAAGGATTGATCATGGAAAACAAAAATGGGGGCAGAATTAGATTGAAGAGTCCATCGATTAATTAAATATATAAATTAAAAATCCGAACAGTTACACTTACATGTCTATATATATGTCCCCAAACTAATTAAATGTATAAAAAAAAAAAATGCTATTTTCAAAAACCTTAAAAAAAATGGAGAGAGGAATCAATTTAAAGAGACGGAGCGACTATCGAAGCGTTTACATCGATCTTTTCCTTAATTGGGGAAGCGTCACCCCAATCACCCTTAACATTTCAGTCGACAATGGAAGAGTCGCGTGCTTAATTAGGGAAAGAGACGGGGCCACCATATCCTAATATTCTCGATCAATTCCATTAACGTTTTTCTTAAGTAAAGATATATTTCAAGAAAGAGACACCGTAACTATCTACTTCTTTCTTCTCTCCCTATCACGCACGCGCCATCGTTGGGCCTTTTTCCGTTCATTGAATCCTCAACCTCTATACCCTAATATATACATCCCAATTAATTAAAACTCGTGCATGAGGCCCCTTCCATGGGACCTCATCAAGCTTATCTTCTTGATCGCGACGTACGCGGCCAGCTAGAAGCCATCGGAGAAGATCGACGGAGATCTCAATTAGCTACGTACTCTGGATCGCTCTATTTATCCATGTCCAGGGCGGCGAGATATTTTTAGGGTCATCTGCCCTGCCGTGTTGTCCCCTCTTTATATATATATATATATATACCCACTAATTCACTGCAATTATTGGGTAGACGCGAGAGACTAGTACTCGACAGTGAAGCATATATATATATATTAAGACCTGATAAAAAAGCAACCCATCGATATGATTCTTCCTGCATGTTCATGAATATCGATCGTCTGAGTACTAGTACTCTTCTATATGGAGGGCCATGCACGTGAACGTCAGGATTTGTTTCTCTGATCATGTGATACGATCGACCACTGCCTCCATTATTCCAAACTGGCCATATTTGCTTCTACAATATTCTGCATGACTTGTTCGATTCATGCATATGCTGCAAGGGAACTACTGTGCTTTCCCTCTTAATTAAACTACTCGTTTTCGCTTGGAAAAAGGTTTTATTTGGAGGTGAATCATGCATGGATGGCTGGTTTTTTGTCTACTATGAACCAGACACATGTTATATATATATAGCTAGGGATATAATAAAGGCTCAGATAAACATATATAATTGGCTAAAAAGACAATTAATTAAGTGGGTATTGCAATTATAAATATATAGTTTAATTAAATTAATGTTTCTTAATTAATTAATTAATTAATTAATTATAAGGTGGTAACTAGATCAATGTCAAAAATCAATGTTTTAAAACCGAACCGGCCATCTAATCGGCACCATGTCCGGTTTTGGTTAAACCCTATTAGACTGGGTTGGACTGTTGAATATTATACACCATACTTTACATATGTTTAATATTTCTGTAAGAAAAAAAAAAAAAAAAAAAAAGCTCGTTACATGCATTGAATCGGGCTGAGTCAATAAAAACCCATCTGACCTCCCATTCTGGTTCAATCGGGTCGGTTTGGTGTGGTTTTTAAAACACTGTAAACAAATATTGTTGAACAAGAAAAAGAAAAAACACACTGTTTTTAGGGCCGGGATCTGCTGCGAACAAGGGCTGCGCGTATGGGTACGCACAGCCAATAAAAGCACGCCTGCACGCGTGCGAACACTATTTTTTTTTAAATCAGCAATGAAAGCAGAGCTATTTAGCGGCGCTTTTATTTTTAGCGGTGCTTACCCCCTATTTTTATTGGCTGTGCGTACCCATACGCACAGCACTTGTTCGCAGCAGATCCCGACACCAGTTTTTATCTATATATATATAGCTTCCCTCACAAATCAATGCTTTCTTATAAGCCATGACCTGATCCGGGTCCCCACGTCAGAACCACTTGTTACAGATTTGGCGCTTCCCAGAGTGTGGGAGGCCGTATGAGAAGGCAGTGACTGAGAGAGCAGTACATATTATATATATACACACAAGATAAAAAAAACAGAAAGGAGAAAAAAAAAAAAAGCTTTCCTTTTCACTTATTTTTTTTTTTTTTTTTTTTTTTTTTTAAATTACATGCTAAAAAAAGCGCCGCGCGAGATTGATTTCATCTAATATTGGAAGATAGATAGATAGTTTACAAACCAAAAAAGATTTATTTTCCCCAGTCTCGACCGGGTCTGCTTCAAGCTTGGCAAGCGGCCTCCACGACCACCTTCTTCAATTCCTCTCCCTCTTCCTCCTCGTCGCCGACGTCTTCTTCGGCAACGTTAACAACAATATTCCGGCTGTCCTTGTACTCGTACCACCTCGCCGCAACCGTAAACAGCACTATATTCACGACGCTCAGCATCGCCAAGAGCCAGTAGAAATCGTAAAGTCTTCCCCGATTCAAATTGTCGGCGAGCCATGGGTTCCGGGTCCCCGTCAGCCTGTGAACAATCGACACCAATGTTGAGCTGAAGAAGAAACCCAGAGAGAGGGTGCTCAAGAACAGCCCAGTACTCATCGTCTTCATTCCCTTGGGGCACTCCCTCAGAAAGAAATCGAGCTGCCCCGTGTAGGTGAACGCCTCCCCTGAACCCACTAACAAAAATTGGGGGATCAGCCAGAAGACGGTAAGGGGGACTTCCGCCGCCTCCGGGTCGTCGTCCGTCAGGCCGTGGGATTCCGCCACCCGGAGGCGCTTGATCTCGGTGAGTGCGGCGGCGACCATGGCGAGGATGGAGAGGAGGAGGCCCACCCAGATGCGTTGCAGCGGGCTGAGCCCCTGCGGGTTGTGGGTGAATTTGCGGCAGATGGGGGCGATGAGCTTGTCGTAGATGGGGACGGTGAGGAGGATCGCGCCGACGAAGAAGACGGTGAGGGAGGCCGGGGGGATCTTGAAGGATTTCCCGATGTGGACGTCCATGGTGGTCGCCTGCGAAACAGAGAAGGTCGTCATTTGGGCGTACACCGTCCAGAACATGATCGTCGTCGCCCAGATCGGCAGCATCCGTATCACCAACTTCACCTCCTCCACGTCCGTCACCGTCGACATACGCCAGCTTCCGGTGGTCTCTTCCGAGTCCCTGATCGCTGCTCTGTCCAGGAATCTGAAAAAAAAACAATAAAAATAATAATAATAAGAAACCCACCAGCGTTCACTAATCTCTGGATAATAGTAGCCAAAGATTGAAGAAGTCAGAAGAAATTAAATCTAAAAGGTATTTAAAATTTGGGGAGCCAAGAAGTTTTCTTTTTAGGGGTGTAGAAGAGACAGAAAAGAGATGGAAGAAGGGATGGAGAGAGGGTGAATGCTGAGAACAGAGAGACTGTTTGTGACGATCTGTCCTCGGTTTGTCACTTTCTTTTCTTTCCTTGAAAAAGCCAGTCGACATTAGGTTCTGTAAAACAGTATCTTGTTATACACTCTGTAACGTCTGCTCTGTTTCTGTTCCTGAAAAAAAGCCAAACCACTCTGTGTGGTATGATGTCGACAAGGCCACCATTTGCAGTAAAAAATTTAAAGATTCTCCTTCGGTGGATGACCAGTTTTCCTTCCTTGGCGTCATGTTTGGAAATATCTGAGGACGGGGGTAGAAGTTCGAGTTTAGATTTAATAGAGATTCTTCCTAATCGGTCACGGAGCTGTTTCAGTTTCACCCACGGAATCAATGGACTCAGAACGATACCCAAAACGAGAAGGGTGGTCCACAATATTCTCTGGAATCCTCATCGTTCTGACCATTTCTGATTTGATTATTCGGAACCAGTTCTCGGGATCATTAGAAATATTGGAGAAAATCTGATCGATGGTGAATTCGAGAGACATTAACCGAGGAAAATATTGTAAGAGATTGGAACTAACCGGAACTGGTGAGTGTGGGGCAGCTTCTGCTTCTTCTGTTTCTTGCCGGAGCCTGGGAGGTCATGGACGTCGTAAAGAAGGGACGCATCGGAGGGCGGTTCCAGCTTCCTCTTCTTCCACGCGGCGACGACCACGGTGGCCACCTGTGTCATGGGGCTTCCAGCGAGCTTCTTAAACCTGTACCTCCTCGTCCCGGAGAGGAAGACGACCATGCCGAGAAGGATCCCGGCGGCACAGACGCCGTACCCCCATTTTCGGCCCAAGTTGTCCTGAATGTAGACGAGGACGGTCACCGCGCCGAGGGAGCCGATGCTGATGAAGAAGAAGAACCAGTTGAAGAAGTTGGTCATCTGGGCCTTCTCCTTCCCGTCCGACTCGTCGAACTGGTCGGACCCAAATCCGGAGACGCTGGATTTGAGGCCGCCGGTGCCGAGGGCGGTGAGGTAGAGGGCAAGGTAGAGGACGGTGAGCTGGAGACCGCTCGCGGCTGTGCAGGGCGTCCCTCCGCCGCAAGGGGGCGGTCTCAGGCTCGGGACGATCGTGGATATCGTCAAAACCGTCACTCCCTGATGAAACAAGACAAAATAACCAGTGATTTAAATAAGGATCGAGAGTCCAAATCCTCCTCCTCGACAATAACGGTATAACAAAATCAAGACCGTGTTTCGTTCTCTTACAGTTGCTTGAACGGTGGCAAAAATGGCGATGGTGAGGTACCTGCAGAAAACCAAGCAAATAACTTAGCGAAAGAAGAAAAAACTCTGTTTTTTGTTTCTGGGTAATTAGGATTAGAAAGAAAGGAATAAGAGTACAAAAAAGAGTAATGAATGAATCATGCACCTTCCTAAGAAGGTGTCGGCGACGAAGCCTCCGAGGAGGCAGAGCATGAAGGATGTTCCCAGAAAATTTGTGACAGTATTGGCCGAAGAGGCGTTGCCGAGGTGCATGGTGCCGGTGAGATAAGTCACCAGATTCACCGCAATTCCCAGGGTCGTCAGCCGCTCGAACAGCTCCACCCCTAACCCATTTCAACAACAACAACAACAAAAAAAAAAAAAAACAGTGCTTTCGATCAGCAAAGAAGCAAATGCCGAAGAAGAACCGAGAAAAAGAAGAAAGAAAGAAAGAAAGAAAGAGGGAGAAACCCAGAAAGGTAGATGAAAGAAGGACGGACCGACCTAAAATCATGGCAGCAGCGGTCCATCCCCCAGTTCTGGACCTCACTGCAGGTCGACCCTTGTATTCCCAAGCATCCGAGAGGATTTTTCCCTCATTCATTTCTGGCAGAGTATTCATCTCTCTCTTCTCTCTTTCTCCCTCCCTAACTCCCTGACTCCCTCACACCTTCAGACTACTACTACTACTACTCTTCTCTGTAACGTTGTTGTAAAACTGAGAATCTGCTAATGGTAGCCGTAATAGTGCATAGCCGAGTTGCCACAGAGGCTTATATAGAGGTTCAGATCTCAGAGGCACCCCTTTGACTATTCATTGTTTTACAGAGAGAAGGATAAAAGAAATACCCATCTGGAGCAATCAATTGTTACTCCTATTCGGTTCTGGATATTGATTGGTGACCACACCATCCGTGTCCACAGTGGGCTGCAGTCCCCAAACCCAGTCGGCCAAACAGATGTTGACCCAAATAATTGAGTAATTGAATAGGCGAATGATAGGAGAGAGAGACACAAAATTTGAACCTTTTATCTTCTTTCAGCAGCAATTTGTGTAAAATTAATGAGGTTGCAGGAGATTGGTCGGCCTCTGATTAACATTTCTCGTGGAAAAATATTTGATTAATCCATTCAGATGAGATAACTCATTCGAGTACGTTACATTTTGATTCAACCCTGTTGTTTTTCCCCCGTGCGTCTCAATTACACTTCTGTGATCTTTTGATCCCTTCAGTTTTCTGTTTTTGCCACACAAATGGGTCAGAAAAAATGAAAGAGAAGACCTATATCTGTCTGGGTTTCATTAATTTCTACAAGTTTCAGTTATTTATAATGGTGAAGATTGGGTTTCGATAATGACTGTAGAATTGTTACATTTCCTGAGGATTATTAAGATCATAAAACTTAAATCAATGAAAGAGATTCTTACGTTAATATATATACACACACGTTAGGGAGAGATGTATCTTTCTTTGATTCCTTGTGCTTTTAAGACGAATGATTTGATTTTAATATCTTACCCACATAACATATTAGAGTCGGTCTGGATCAGGGAAACGAACAATTAAGTTCACAAGACCGTCTTGGAATCAGGTTTAGTTGTTCAGTAATTAAGCATCTGATGCTGGCCATTACATTCTTAAACCTAATATTATTAAAGAGAAAACCCCACGGTTTACGTGGGAAGCTTCAATGGATTGAAACCACAAACCGATCATCAGGCCGTTGTTTGAGAAGGCAAGAAGAACAAGGGATCGATGACAGTTGCAGAAGCCTGGCGGGTCCATGTTCGACGGGGACATAACACTGCATATGGCTCCAAGAGATACAAAAAAGATATACTCTGATCATTTAGGAACCCCTAGAAAGACAAAAAGAGTTTTTGAAGATTCAATGGCGCTCAACTCTCGTTCCATCCTTATCACACATTTGTCCAAGGGTATGGTGGAAGAGATTGTGTGGAACCAGTGTGTTCTGCCATTAGAGAAATATTGAAGGTGATACGTGGGTATAGTATATATATAGCTCTCAGATATTGCTAGCTAGAGACAACAATATTGTCTGCAGAGCTAATTTTGATGAACCGTTTGAAAATAAACCAGTCGGTATTAAGGAATCTGTCAAATTACAAAGCATATATGGGCGGCAAGATATATATATATATATATATATATATATATATACAAGTAATGTCTTGGATTCCATATCTGGAGATTCGGAATTCCAGAACTTTTTTCCTGAATATCCATCTGTATCATTCATGTGATCAGTTGTTGATTCTGTAGCTACACTGAGATTTGCACGTTAATTCGTTTGCGTGCGGCGGTCATTAAAGTTTATGGTGATCAAAGTATAATAATTAAGGACGACCAATTACCTCCCCCGGAAGAAGAAGAAGAACAAGAAAGAGACCTTTTTAATTAATTAAGTTTCATTAATTGGCAGTTCAAACAAATGACACGAATGGTTCCAAGCTTTTCAATTTAAAACAACGAAAGTGCCATTACTTGGCTTTCTTGATCGGAAAACGTAAAAAACTGATCTCTAAGTATGACATTAATTTCTTACGTACGTGGGTTTCCGCGAAACATCCATCTTTTCAAATTTTAACGTTTCGAAAAATATTGTAGAGATTTGTTTTTTTTTTATACTCTCTTACGGCGAATGATGTATATATTGTCAAGTTACCCAAAAATCTAATCTCCAAGGTGGGTGGATGAACTTCTCGTGTCCCATTTGATCACGTTTATTTAAAGAATCCCTTGTACTTACTCTGCCATCAATTTGATTCCTTGTAATAATGCTTTGACTTCCGCATCGGTGGATTTAAAGGACCCTAAAATTCTAGATCTTTGAGACCTCCATTATTGCGCAGAGTTCTTCCTATTCCGGCCTGCCTGCCCAGGCCAATTACCCTTTGATGCTCCATCTAAATTAAACTTGTCGGTAACTTCCAATTGATTATTTGCTTAACTTTCTGTGGGCCAGAAGAAATTGACACTTTGCTCCATCAATTTTCGCCATTTCAACGAGAAATTTTCTGTAGGAATCCCTAATTCGCCCTCTCGAAAGCTTTTCCAAATCGAGCTTTCAAACTACATAAGATGACCCTGATATATATATATATATATGAAAGTTATCAGACCTCATGTACCATCATGGAAGCATCCATAATTTGCCTTTTTGGTATAAATGCTGCTTGTTCCTGACTCACAATTTTCAGCAATACCATCTTCAATATTTCTACTACTAATTTGGCGACAACTTTATATATAGGGACTCAAGATGAAGCTAATAGACTGGTACTCTCTCATTGTGGGGGCTCCTTCTTTCTTTAGAATTAAAACAATACTGGAAGCACCTATATATTTGATTGAAACTAAAACCACATGTTGCAAAGTATATAGGTAATATATCTGCTTTAATAAAGCTCCAAGAAGCCTTATAAAATTCTGCATTGAGTAATCCAACTGGTCTTGGCGCCTTATCTATCTTGTGGCAGCATTTGAATGACTCCATCGACTTCCTCTTTTTGTGAAGCTCTGTGTTAATTAGGAATGTCTGGTCCTCCTCCTCTGTAAGTTGAGACAGAGGGAGACTGCCAATCTTTGGCCTGCAAAACCTGTCAGCAGCAAACAAATTAGCATAAAAAATGGTTATGCGAACCCTAAACCCTAAACCCTAAACCTCCAGTATAGCGTGTCCATCCATTATGGCAGTGATGCGATTTAGCCTCCTTCTCAAAGATGCCATGTTATGAAATAGCCGTGTATATTTTTGTGATTCTTGTAAACATGAACTTACACGATTCATGTCGACATCTTAATCCAAACCCACTGAATCAATCCCAGGGAAGAACATCGACCTTCCCACTGTACGCAGAAGAGCTCGTTCATGGCGGGTGTATGTTTGAGATTCAAATTCTTATTATCTTATATATATATATATGTTCGTCATTTTGTTTGCTCTGTATCGATTTTCACTGTTTGTAATAATACAGCTGTGAGTCTGTGTTATATATTTTGCAATGGAAATAGACACTTAATCCAGACCCACAGAATCAATCCCAGACTGAAAACATATTTTCCCATAGTAGAGGAGCTTGGAAATTAAGCTCCGGTCATGGCGGTTATTGTTTGAGATTCAACAGTGGGTCCGTTGAAATTCGATCTCCGAGCTAGCCAGCCTCTTATTAGGATGACTTCAGACAAAATCCAAACGATGACTCCACCTCCCCACAACCAGAAACTTTTTTTTAAAAAAAAAAAAAAAAGTCTTTGATCAGCAAAACTTTCTGCATCGTAACAAGAAAAAAAAAAAAATCTTATAAATTAATATGTATTGAATTCTTCGCTAGCTCGAAGAGCCAGAGCCCTAGATAAAAAAATAACAAAATGTCCCTTGTTACAGGAACTCCCGAAATTGAAAATAACCAATAAATGGTCTAGTTTTCTTGCTTCGAGATGGATAAGCGAGTTGCAGGGACGTGGCTTATGAAAGAATTAAGCTGCCATGTCCGATGAAAGCCAAGTTTCTGTTATCTAATCCACTCTAACACAAACACCAGTCACAAGCTTATTCTTAGATTATCTATTTCTCCATTAATTGAAAGCAAGTAAAAAACTAGAACAGGGACTTCAATTAATTCTATCAATCAGTGCTACTGAACTAATTATACTTAACTTGAAAGTCGACCCAGTTCTTGAATTTAATCAAAGAGAGAAATGTGAGGAGGACTCGTTCTGCCTTATCTGGAAGTTATGTTAGTTATTTAAAAACTGGTATAAAGAACAATTGTTGAGGTTTGTTCTGGCACTATCAGTCGTCATTCATGGTCGCGTCGCCATGGATGGCTTATGCAATTTGGTCACCGACATGTGGCTAGGGTGCGAGCCACAATCTGCTCCAAATTGGGGTTGACAAACGGGGTCCAGAGATGTCACGAGCTGATTCATTAATCTGGGTGATAACGGAGAGGTTTGATAATTGATAATTGATACAGAAGGGCATTGTTAATTTAGTGATATATAATCGGACGCATATGCCGCTCTGTTCTAGCTGTATTAAATAGAGTTGAATCTTGAAGAATAAAAAGTAAGACGAGGAGAATCGCGCGTGGATTTCGAATATTTGATTATATAAAAGAAAAAGAAAACAAAGCGAGACCACAAATGTCCATGGAACCCGTGGTTGTGAGTCCCTCTATTATAATTTTCAAAGTACATGTTGGAAGTAATGTTCTAACACTTCATAAAATGTTAGTTCAATCAATTAAAAAATATGCAATTAAATAACAAATGATAAACAATATGTTATTGCAGTTCAAAACAATATGTTTGTAATCTGCCAGGCACTGTAGCCCGAGTGATAACTATCCACTATTTTATAACTGTTATAAAACCTTATCCAAGGTTATACAAGTGTTTAAGCATCGTAATACAAAGTAAATACCTTTTAACCTTCATCGTGAAAGCTCAATCTGTCTCCACACAAACTGCATCACCTTGATCAACACCTCTCGATCCTTGATAATATCTTTTGATAAGCAAAAAGAAGAAAAATCTGATTCAGCACATGAAAACTTCTCTCAAAGACTAGATCTACATACGTTTTGGAGTTCTTTTCTTGCGTCATTGCATCATGCTTTTATATAGTCCTTCGTGGTAATCTTATATGGTAAATACCACAAGCTCTCATAATTAATCTTGCGTCATTTGCTTCATCCACAGTATCTGTTTACAACAGCTCCCTGCTGCATGTAATACATTCTGCCTTAGTACTAGATAGAGAGATGAAATTCTGTTTTTTGTTGTAGCATGACTCTAGATGTGTACCCAAATAGAAACATCCCCTTGAAGTGTTCTTCCTATTGTTAGTGCTTCCTGCCTAAATGGCATCAATATTGTATCCTGCAATAACAACAAGTGAAGCTTTTAATCCAGTAGTACCTTGCACATATCGAATGACTTGGTTCGCTACTTTCACATGAAATTCTTTTGGATCTTTCTGATATCTTGCACAAACACCCACACAAGTTTGGACGTCTTGCGATTAAGTAAATAAGGCTTCCAATCTACTTCTATAAAGTCTCTGGTTTGCTGCAGCTCCTCCATCTTTATATAGTTTCTCAGGTGTACCCACCTGTGGTTGCCTGGATTTTGTAGTGTGTAAACCAAATTTTTGGCCCATGTTTCTGATATACTTTTCTTGGGAGATAAATACCCCTTGACATCTGTTTAATCTGAAATCCAAGAAAGAGTAGAATTTTAACTTGGCAAAACTTATTTTTCAAAGGAAATATATAAATCACATGGACTGGTATATTTGTCAAAGAATTCAGTTTTAATAGGATTAATAAGTGGTGAAGAGTGAGTTCTGGGTGATAGCTCAAGTGGTCTCATCCGGGTCAGCACTGTGGGAGGTCTGAGTCTCCATGACACTGATAGGAGTTACACAATAGGGAGCTAGCGCACAATAGATATCATAGTATCTGGCATAAAAAAAAAGGGTTTTGATATATTAAGCGTGTCATAGAGAGAATTACTCCCATGTGTCTCCCTTATAATCTTAGTATAAGTTGAGACATGCATAATCTGGTGTTACTATATAGTAATAGTGATGAAACTAATAACACTAATTTGTTGCTTCACTTTGATTTACGAGAGGCAATGTTCCTGTCTATTAATGGGAATATAAGCTCCTGGTTTGTCATTTTTAGATAATCTTGAACTAAACTCATGTTATAAACATCAATGTTTTAGACACTTTAGTGGTAGATACTGGAAACCGAATGTGTTCAAGTTGTTAACTTTAGACAAAACAAAGCACCTGTGGCATACCACTTGTTACAGATTCGGCGCTTCCCAGAGCGTGGGAGGGCGTATAAGTAGTGACTGAGAGAGCAGTACATATTATGTATATGTATATAAAAGATCAAAAAGCAGAAAGGAGGAAAACAAGATTTATTCCCCAGTCTCTTCTTCAGGCTTGGCAAGTGGCCTCTGCGACCATCTTCAATTCCTTTCCCACTTCCTCCTCGTCGCCGTCTTCGTCGGAAACGTTAACAACATTCTGGCTGTCCACGAACTCGTACCACCTTGCCGCAACCGTAAACATCAGTAGATTCAGGAAGCTCAGCATCGCTACCAGCCAGTAGAAATCGTAAAGCCTTCCCTGATTCAAATTGTCCGCGAGCCATGGCTTCCGGGTCCCCGTCACACGGTGCACAATCGACACCAATGTCGAGCTGAAGAAGAAACCGAGAGAGAGAGTGCTCAAGAACAACCCAGTACTCATCGTCTTCATACCCTTGGGGCACTCCCTCAGAAAGAAATCGAGCTGACCCGTGTAGGTGAACGCCTCCCCTGAGCCCACCAACAAAAATTGGGGGATGAGCCAGAAGACGGTGAGGGGGACCTCCGCCTCCGGGTCGTCCGTCAGGCCGTGGGATTCCGCCACCCGGAGGCGCTTGATCTCGGTGAGAGCGGCAGCGATCATGGCGAGGACGGAAAGGACGAGACCCACCCAGATGCGTTGCAGGGGCCTGAGCCCCTGTGGGTTGTGGGTGATTTTACGGCAGATGGGGGCCAGGAGCTTGTCGTAGACAGCGACGGTGAGGAGGGTCGCGCCGACAAAGAAGACGGTGAGGGAGGCCGGGGGGATCTTGAAGGATTTCCCGATGTGGACGTCCATGGTGGTCGCCTGTGAGACAGAGAAGGTCGCCATTTGGGCGTGCACCGTCCAGAACATGATCGTCGTCGCCCAGATCGGCAGCATTCGGATCACCATCTTCACCTCCTCCACGTCCGTCAGCGTCGAGATACGCCACTTGCTTCCGGTCTCTTCCTCCATCTCCGCTTCCCTGATCGCTGCTCTGTCCAGGAATCTGAAAAACAAAATTAAGAAACCCATCAGCTAGCGTTAACGAATCGCATTAATCTCTGCATAATAACCAACGATTGAAGAATAAGAAATTAAATCTAAAACGTATTTAGAATCTAAGGTCAGAACCATCATTTGGGGAGCCGGAGCCAAGAAGTTTGTTCTTTGAGTTTCTGTGGAGTGCGGGCAGATTAATGATTAGGGCACGGACAGAGGCTGAATATTGAGAATAGAGACTACTCGTGATTTCCAGCGCCACATGGCGGCCTACCAGCAGTTCAGCAGATCCGAACCCTTCTTACAAAAAGCCAAACGACCAGTTTTCCATGACGTCTTGGAAGTATCACTGGAGGAACACCTCCTACCGCGTAACGCGTAATCGTGCGTATAGATCAACCTTCGCCTCCGCCTTCCCCCCTGCGGCCGGCGCGGGGACTTTGGGGACGTAGATGGGGAGGGGGGCGCGGGGATGGGCAGAGATGGGATGGGATGGGAAGAAGGGGGGCGGCGGAAGAGGGGGGAAGAAGGGCGGACGAAAGTGTTTGTACCGTCAGCAAGGATGAGCCCACCAATCCATCCACGGCAACCGGTTCCATCGAGCGGGCTAGCAGGCCAACTGCCAGCGATGCGCTAGTGCGACTACGTGTCGCGTTCTAGGGCCTGGACCGAAAACGGGAAAGGCTGTCCAAAATATTCTCTGGAATCCTCATTGTCTAATTGGAATATTAGTCACAACTAGTTCTCTGGGTCATTAGAAATATTGGAGAATATTGTAAGAGATTGCAACTAACCGGAACTGGTGAGTGTGCGGCAGCTTCTGCTTCCTATGTTTCTTGCCGGAGCTGGGGAGGTCATGGACGTCGTAAAGAAGGGATACATCCGAGGGCGTTTCCAACTTCCTCTTTTTCCACGCGGCAACCACCACCGCGGCCACCTGCGTCATGGGGCTGCCGGCGAGCTTCTTAAACCTGTACCTCCGTGTCCCGGCGAGGAAGACGACCATGCCGAGAATGATCCCGCCGGCGCAGACGCCGTACCCCCATTTGCGCCCCAAGTTGTCCTGAATGTAGACGAGGACGGTCACCGCGCCGAGGGAGCCGATGCTGATGAAGAAGAAGAACCAGTGGAAGAAGTTGGTCATCCGGGCCTTCTCCTTCCCGTCCGACTCGTCGAACTGGTCGGACCCGAATCCGGAGACGCTGGATTTGAGGCCGCCAGTGCCGAGGGCGGTGAGGTAGAGGGCAAGGTAGAGGACGGTGAGCTGGAGACCGCTCGCGGCGGTGCAGGGCGTCCCTCCGCCGCATGGGGGCGGTCTCAGGCTCGGGACGATCGTGGATATCGTCAAAACCGTCACTCCCTGATGAAACAAGACAAAATAACCAGTGATTTAAATAAGGATCGAGAGTCCAAATCCTCCTCCTCGACAATAACGGTATAACAAAATCAAGACCGTGTTTCGTTCTCTTACAGTTGCTTGAACGGTGGCAAAAATGGCGATGGTGAGGTACCTGCAGAAAACCAAGCAAATAACTTAGCGAAAGAAGAAAAAACTCTGTTTTTTGTTTCTGGGTAATTAGGATTAGAAAGAAAGGAATAAGAGTACAAAAAAAGAGTAATGAATGAATCATGCACCTTCCTAAGAAGGTGTCGGCGACGAAGCCTCCGAGGAGGCAGAGCATGAAGGATGTTCCCAGAAAATTTGTGACAGTATTGGCCGAAGAGGCGTTGCCGAGGTGCATGGTGCCGGTGAGATAAGTCACCAGATTCACCGCAATTCCCAGGGTCGTCAGCCGCTCGAACAGCTCCACCCCTAACCCATTTCAACAACAACAACAAAAAAAAAAAAAACAGTGCTTTCGATCAGCAAAGAAGCAAATGCCGAAGAAGAACCGAGAAAAAGAAGAAAGAAAGAAAGAAAGAAAGAGGGAGAAACCCAGAAAGGTAGATGAAAGAAGGACGGACCGACCTAAAATCATGGCAGCAGCGGTCCATCCCCCAGTTCTGGACCTCACTGCAGGTCGACCCTTGTATTCCCAAGCATCCGAGAGGATTTTTCCCTCATTCATTTCTGGCAGAGTATTCATCTCTCTCTTCTCTCTTTCTCCCTCCCTAACTCCCTGACTCCCTCACACCTTCAGACTACTACTACTACTACTACTCTTCTCTGTAACGTTGTTGTAAAACTGAGAATCTGCTAATGGTAACCGTAATAGTGCAGAGCCGAGTTTCCACAGAGTCTTATATAGACGTTCAGATCTCAGAAGCACCCCCTTTACTATTCATTGTTTAAGAGTGGGGGATTAAAGAAATACCCAAACAGATGTTGACCCAAATAATTGAATTATTGAATAGGCGAATGAAAGGAGAGAGCGAGACTGCGAGAGAGACAAATTTGAACCTCTATCTTTCAACAATTTGAGGGCTATCAGGAGCAATTTGTATAAAATTAAAGAGGTTGCAGGAGATTGGTCGGCCTCTGCTTAACATCTCTCATGGAAAACCCCATCTGAATACGCTTACTTTCAACCCTGTTGTTTTTCCCCTGCTTCTCAATTACACTTCTGTGATCTTTTGATCCCTTCAGTTTTCTGTTTTCGCCACACAAATGGGTCAGAAAAAAAAAAAAAAAAAAAAAAAAAAAAAAAAAACCTATACCGTAAGTCCTAAACCCTAAACCCTAATAGTGAAGATTAAGTTTCGATAATAACTGTCGACTTGATACATTTGCTGTGGATTATTATGATCATAAAACTAATTAATCAGATGAAAGAGATTTTTACGTTAATATATATAGACGTTACGGAGAGAAGTGTCTTTCTTTCCTTCTGCTTAGATGAATAATTTGATTTAATATCTTACCCACATAACATATTACAGTCGCTCAAACAACACAAGACCGTCTTCTATGGAACCCGTGTGTTCTGCAAAGGTAAAGGTGATACGTGGCTATAATATATAGCCTTCATTGTTAGGGGTGTTTGGGTGGGTAACAATTGAAACCCTAAGGGTATTCCATTACACGTTTGAATTACCCTATCCATTACCCATTACCAGTCTTGACCGATCGGATCAAGAATTGTTATTTCGAATCTGATTTTTTTACCCTAATCGTGGGTAAATATTTTAAAAAATCACAAAATTTAAAAAATACAAAAAAACTATAATTTATATAAAACAAAAAAGTACCAATGAAATTCTAAAGGAAGACTCTAATATCATGTTTATAATTACAATAAATATTAATAAAATTATTCAAAATTCAATTAAGAAAAAATAAAGTGAAATTAATTAAAAGAAAGAGTATATGTATTAAATAAATTTATCAAATTATCATTTGGGTAATGGGGGTATGAAATAGAAATTATTCATATCCGTTTCAAATAGAAGACTGGTAATCGGGTAATTGAAAAATCTCGTAATCAGGTAACCTAAATAAAAAAAAAAAACCATTCCTTATATTAGAATTTGAAAAAACCGGTAATCCAGTGAAATTCACACCCTTACTATTTGCTAACTAGAAACAACAATGGCTGCTTAGCCTTTTTCCATATTGGCTGCCCTGTGATGAACCATTTTAAAATAAACCAGTCGGCATCGAGGAATTTGCCTGCAACCTCAAATTACAGAGCATGGGTGGCAAGATACAAGTAATGTCTTGGATTCCATAGCTGGAGATTTGGAATTCCAGAACTTTTTTCCTGAATATCCATCTGTATCATTCATGTGATCAGTTCTCGATTCTGTAGCTACACTGAGATTTGCACGTTAATTCGTTTGCTTGCGGCGGTCATAAAGTATATTCTGATCAAAGTATATATAATAAAGCCGACCAATTACCTCCCCTGGAAGAAGAAGAAGAATAAGAAAGAGCTTTTTTAATTAATTAAGTTTTATTAATTGGCAATTCAAACAAATGACACGAATGGTTCGAAGCTTTTCAATTAAAAGAAAGTGCCTTTACTTCACTTTCTTGATCGGAAAACGTAAAAAAGTGATATTTAAATATGACATTAATTTCTTACGTACGTGGGTTTCCGCGAAACATCCATCTTTTCAAATTTTAACGTTTTGAAAAATATTGTTGTGATTCTTGTGAACATGAACTTCACGAATCACGAATCATGTAGCCATCTTAATCCAGACCCACTGAACCAATCCCAGTTCTTCCCACTGTACGTAGAAGAGCTCGTTCATGGTGCGGGGTGTTTGAGATTCAAATTCTTATATGATCGTTATTTTATTTGCTCTGTGCATCGATTCTCTCTGTTTGTAATGATACGGTGAATCTGTGTTATATATTTTGTAATGATATATATATAGACACTAAATCCAGACCCACAGAATCAATCCCAGTGTGAAAAACATATTATCCCACAGTAGAGGAGCTTGGAAATTAAGCTCTGTTCATGGTGGGTACTGTTTGAGATTCAAAAGTGGATACGTTCTAGCGTAGCCTCTCAATTATGCTGTATTAGGATGACTTCATGCAAAATCCAAACGATGACTCCACCTCCCCCCAACCAGAATTTTTTTTTTTTAAAAAAGAGTCTTTGATCTGCAAAACTTTCTGCATCGTAACAAGAAAAAAAAAAAAAATCTTATAAATTAATATGTATTGAATTCTTCGCTAGCTCGAAGAGCCAGAGCCCTAGATAAAAAAATAACAAAATGTCCCTTGTTACAGGAACTCCCGAAATTGAAAAGAAAACCACCAATAATTGGTCTTGTTTTCTTGCTTCGAGATGGATAAGCGAGTTGCAGGGACGTGGCTTATAAAAGAGGCCTGCCATGTCCGATGAAAGCAAAGTTTCTGTTATCTAATCCACCCTAACACAAACACCAGTCACGAGCTTAGTTATTCTTAGATTATATATATTTGTGTAAATTAATTGAAAGCAAGTCTGAAACTAGAACGGGGACTTAACTTTAACTGCCAACCAAAACTATTGAACTAACTATACTTAAAAATTAATTGAAAGTCTAGTTCTTGAATTTAATCAAAGAGGGAAATGTGAGGAGGACTGGCTCTGTCTTATCTGGAAGTTATGTTAGTTATTTAAAAACTGGTATATATAATGAACAATTGGGGGAGGTTTCTTCTGGCGATATCAGTCGTCATTCATGGATGGCTTCTGCAATATTTTGGTCACCGACATGTGGGTGCGAGGTCACATTAATCTGCTCCAAATTGGGGTTGACAAACGGGGTCCAGAGATGTCACGAGCTGATTCATTAATCTGGGTGATAACGGAGAGGATTGATGATTGATAATTGCTACAAATTACTGGGCATTGTTAATTTAGTGATATATAATCGGACGCATATGCCGCTCTGTTCTGTATTAAATAGAGTTGAATCTTGAAGAATAAAAAGTAAGACGAGGAGAATCGCGCGTGGATTCCGAAATTCTCGATTATATAAAAGAAGGAAGAAAACAAAGCGGGATGACAAATGTCCATGTAACTTGTGGCTGTGCGTCTCCTGTCCTGTATCATAATCTCCAAAGTACTACTCGATCGTTGGGGAGAAAGAAAAGATAGAGACCCCCTGGAAATGATCGATTTTGATCTCCAAAGGCCGTGGGGGCGTTTGGAGAAAGGGGTCAGAATATGCAGAGGGCCCACTGAGCACCGCCATGAATACTTTTTGTGATAAGGAGAAGAAGAAAGAAGAAGAAGAAGAAGAAGAAGCGTGTACTTAACTAGCATCACACTCATACATGTGTAGTAATTAGACTGTCCATGAATGGAATTTTTTTTTTTTTTTTTTTTTTTTTTTTTTTTTTTCTGCTACCGCTCCCCCAGAGCCTGTGACTGCAGATTAGTTTTCTCTCCAAACTATAGAAAGAAGAGGAGAGTTTTAACGTGGCCAAACTTCTTTTTCAATGGAAATATATAGATCACAAGGACTGCCTGGTATATTTGCCAAAGAATCCAGTTTTAATAGGATTAATAAGTGGTGGAGAGTGGAGACTAAGACTAAGCACGTCCGAGGGAGACGGCTACATGTCTTTGGCTTGCTCGTTTTCTTTGTGTCAATATATACTCGGGGCAAAATGTATTACTTATAAGTATAGGAATTGAGACACAATCTTGCATTAGTATTATATATAATAGTGATGGAACCAGTACTGACACTAGCTAATTTGCTGCTTCACTTTGATTTACGAAAGGCAATGTTCCTGTCTCAAAGATTAAGCTAGCCATTGGTTTCACTTTGATTTGCAACAGGCAATATATATATATATATATATGTTCCTGTCTATTAATTTAATGGAAAACAAGCTCCAGCTGGTTAGTCAATTTTAAATAGTCTTGAACTGAACTCTGAAAAACATCAACGTTTACACACTTTAGGAGATACAGGAAACACATGTATTCAAGTCGTTTATTAATTTAGACAAAACAAAAGGCCCCGGATTCACTGCGAACAAAGTTATGCATAGCGTTCCCCTATTGGCTGAGCCCACTAATTAATACAGCGCAGATCCAGCGCCAAACGAAACAATATCTGGCATACCAAGTATTTGTATCAAGCAAGATAGTAATTTTGTTTAATACTCAAAAATAGTAAGTACAGAGTTTATTTAGGACTCTAGTATGACGGAGAGAGAATTTCATTGATATATCTCCAATTGGGAATATATATGTCAGAAAGGGGAACGCTAGGTGAGAAATATTTGAGGAATGCGGAGTTCGTGAGAAAGGGTTATTCGTGGAGTTTGTGAAATACTGCTCTAATTAAGGAGTGCCAAAGGCGTAAGACTGAAGGATTACAAAGATTTAAGGAGTGAAAGGTGCATCTATCTTCTTATTTAAAAGCATTATTGAAAGATGTCCTTTGTATAGTACATTCTTCCTTACAATGTAGGAGACTCGATCGTTTATAATTTCACCGATTAAAACCACTTACTAAGGGAGAGCCTTGTTAAGGTGGTGATTGGCAACTGCTTGTGCTGAGAAGCTTAATTTACACCAAGGAGAAGCTAGCCTTGAAGACTATACCCACGACGTACTTAAGAGTGTTTTATAATGTGTAAGTTGCTTGTTGTACACTTTGTTCAAGTAAGTCCATGTTGGGACATGTAACTCTTAATGTCATAGTCACCACCTGAGCCCAATACCCCACGGAGTAGGAACATATTGTTTTTGAATTGCGACAACAACTTGTGCACGTGTGCTAATGTCTTCACAATATTTTTGTATGCACCATCAGGTAAGCTAGTGTCGGAATGTTTTAACAACATGAAACAGACTGAAACATCACAAACTTTACATATCAAAGCCAACATAAGGTATTGACGTGTATTACTATATAAGGGAAAGCCTTGATACAAGACACGATTTTTAGATGAATGATTTCGAGTATTTGAGAAAGTTTTCTAGTATGTGCTGGAGACAAATTGAGCTTTCACTCTGAAGTCTCGAATTGAAGGAAAGTCTCAATTAAGATAATAACCAACTGACTACTCAGTTCACATAAATAGGTTAGGTTAGTTCAAGGTTAAAGCTTGAAATGTATATACGTTTTGTTACTCTGTTTAACAAGGCGAGTGAAAGACGTGTAACAACCTTTGTGAAGGTTTTGTAACATATTAAATTTAGTGGATCATTATTATCCCGGGCTACACAACCCTGCAAATTAGGAACTATTTTGTTTCGAACTTTGATATCATCTTACTTGTCTTCTACACACCCATACTCTTAATTAACTTATATCAGAAGAGTTTTTTCAAACAGTTTTAGAATTAGGGTTTACCGGCCTTGAACCTGACTTACAAAGGATGAAGAAAGCATAAGAAAGCATAGTTTTTTTAAAGAATGTAGGAAAACTTTTAGTGAAAGTAGTGATTTTCACCTAAAATGCTTATTTTTATAAATCAGTAAACTTTTGAAATAAAAGTAGTGTTTTTCACTTGTAATTACAGTCATCACAATATGGACTCAGAGATTTTGTAGAGTTCGGACCATATATTTGACTCAGACATTTTTTTAAGAACTGTAATTCTGATACAATCCGGTCTGCGTTTGTCCCTGGAATCCTGTCTTCGCTGGAAAGTAATATCGTGTCGGGCATTCACGGCAAAGAATACTATTCCACTCATGAGAACTTCCCGATTGATGTTCATGATCAGTTCCGAGAATCGTGCTTTCTTTCCTTGCCAAACACCCGGAGAAAATAATGAAAAAAGACAAATTTCGGAACTCGTCAACCCCTGGGACATCTATAGCAGTCCAGTTTTCCGAAGAAGAAGCAATTCTGTCCTAAAATTTTTTCTTTTCCCCTGAGTTATCTGTCCAAGAATCCAATTACAACACGCCGAAGATTTAGCTGGCGGTTCCGTCGGGGTTTTTGCAAGATGTTGTTTCGGGAATCTTTTCTTGGAATATTTTGGCAGGAAATGGAGAGAGACTTGGAAAAAGAGAAAACAAAGAAATTCCGAGAAAGTTGAAGAGAAAAAAAATAATGGACTTAAAATGGTTGGAATATGGTATAATTAGTATAATTAAAAAATTATTTCGTATACGGTTTATCCATTTATTTATAGGATAGAACAGGATAATTAGGTAATAAATAAAATAACAATAAAAAACTTATATAAAGATAGTCTTGCATAAATGATACAACCTCAAAAATAATGATGTATTAAAATAGAAAAAAAAAACATTAATTGCAAGAACATTACATTATATATTGAACAGAAATAACTTGGATCATAATTTTATCAAGGTTTGTCATATACTTTTATAATAAATTGTTAATAATTTGTGGAAAATGATTAAAGAAAGGTGCTTTTTCTAGTACTGCTTTTTCACTTTTTGAAGTAGTATTTCCAAAAGTGCTTTTTGCTTCTTGGGGAAATATGGAAGTGTTCCACTTTATTTCAACCAAACCCACCTGGCTTTAATAAATGGGCTGGCTTGCTGGTTTCTAGGCTTATTTGATTAGGATTGGATGGGCTTTGCAGCATTTGCAAAGTGGAAAGGAATGTTGTCATCTAGAGTTTATGAAGGCACAGTCATTGAGTAAAAGCACTTACTGGTAGTACTGACTCTAATGACTCCAATGACTCCCTAGCTGCAGTGTAGACAGTTAATGACTCACAGTTGCAAAGTGCAGTATCCAAAGCTGGCAAATTGGTAGAACTGATTTATGAAGGCACACATTTTTTATGCAACAGTGGCAGCCAAAATAATTCAAGACATATGATAAAGGCATTTGCAATATAAATAAGAGTTCCACCAGGGCTTTTATTGCAGAAGACTTATTGACAACCTGATGTACAAGTGTTCAACAGAGAACTTTCCCATCTCAATATAAATCATTTAAAGACAGCCGGTTATTCTTTCAGCAATCAGTAGTTCCAAAAGTATTTGCTTCACCACACTAAAGAAATGGGTTTTTGTCCATTCTCAGTATTTCACTTGATCTAGACAAGAAAACAGTCACCAATATATTGGCAGTCAAGATTAGCTGAATGCATGCACTGGCTCTGAGCCATAATCATCCTTTATTATGAGAGCATAATTTACTTTTCAAACCACACCGTTACTTGTTTGCAAGTCATGATTAAAGTCTTCTTTTTCACGAAATCCATCATCAAGAGAAATAAGACGCTTCAAAGTTGCTACATAGGTTTCCCATATCCATTGTTCGAGTGGAGGTAAACCCACCTGTGCTCTGAGCCAGTTCTTGTACTCCGACTGCAGCTGAACAACACAAAATGTCAGGCACTAAAAACCCTGAACATGATCAAATCAAAATCAGATGGAACCAACATCAAGAACCTCAAATGGGTAAAGCACGTGAGTGTGGTGTTTTGGCTTTCCCATCTCCTCCATGTCTGAATAATATTCATTAACTGATGCCAACATATCTTCTTCTGTAGGTAAAGTCACCTTGTCAGCTAGAATTTGACCTAACCACTTGGCCTGTAGCTCTGCACTGAGAAAAGGGATGACCTGCCAGAAGAATCAAGCAGAAGAATCAAGCAGAAGAATCAAGCAGAAGAATCAAGCCACTTCATTACAAGCAATTCGTTATTAGGGACATGGTATAAAGATCACTAGAATAAATAATAAAAACATTTTAGGCAAAAGCGGACAGTAAAACATCTCAATTTGAGTTGCCTTTGTTCAACTGAGTTCCAGACACCTATATACACTGATTTTTCAAGAAGCCAAACCTGTTCCTCTGTTTTTTTTCAAAAATATATCAGGCTAAGATGACAGGGTGCTTTATGTATCTGCAAATTGAACATATACCGACCTTGCTTGGAAGTCCGATAAATGAAAGCCAGGGTGCTAAGGATGGAGGAAAAACATGCTTGTATAGAGGACCGACTCGGTTGTCCTCCACGGTCACAATTTTATCAATTTCCATAAACGGGAAGTGGTATTTGTACCTAGAGGAGAAATGAAGCAAGCAGAAAAGATTTCATTGTTGTTCAAACTAATATCAGTAATATAGAAACACTAAGGGCAGCACATACCCTGTGCAGTGTAAAATGGTGTCAGCAAAAGTAGATGTGCCATTTAGAAAAATGACTGAGCCATCTTCATTGACACTCTCTATCTGCGCATGTAGTAAAAACTTAAGACTTTTCTTACTGAAATTTAACTGTAGAATTTGTTTCTTCAGAAATTATTAGCAGGAGATGATGCAATTGGAGGAGCCAAAGAATGTTTTACCATCAAATGCTGCCAAACATTATCAAGGCCATGCACTTTTCCAACTTCAATATCAGGCGACCTTGATGCTAGATGCACTTCTTTTGCTACTTTGGCAATATCCCTAGAAATATCAAAAGCACTTGGTCCACTTCCAATTACCACAACAATCTATGGCAAGAAGGGTAAAGCAAATCAACTGACATATTAAAAACAAAAGCTTAAATTAGTGAAACCAAACAATGACGAATAGTACTGAAGTCAATATACAACTTCAGGATTCACAAATTCAGTGTAAGATCCCCTGTTGTCTAATTGCTGCTTAAGAATCCTCAGAACAGGTACTCTTATGCTTAATAAAGCATCATCTTAGCACTCTTAACTCGTCACAGACTGGGAGCAAGGAAACTAGGTATCATCCAAATCAATCATGGACATAACATATGCAACGTAGTTACTCGAGGGCATGTTGCTTCTAGAAAACTGTCTCATCGAAAGACACACACAGCATTAATAAATTAAACTATTTTTTTGGCCATATCATGCTTGAGCGGAAACATGTTTGTTCAGCTGTATGCTTTAAGTCACAAAAACTAATACTACTGCAATATATGTTATAGGACGAAACCATCAACAGAGAGTAACATAAAAATATATATAAAATATCAGCATGAAGAATCTTGATTTAGATGCATGACAGGGGTGACGTGTATAAAGATTAATGATCTCAAGAGGCAAAGGGAGGTGCATAGTCATCAACGAGACAGTAGAAAGGTTTAGATACATACACCAAACAAAAACAGAGTTTTACCTGGTCCTTAAATGGCTCAGGCATTCTGTAGTTGTGGCTGTGTATTTGCTTTCCGGGCCACTTTCCAATGCCTGTAAGGCAATTAACCATTGGATGTGAACATAAGAATCTGACCCACGAAAACAACAATTTTTGCAAGTGAAATACAGAGTGAAGAAGAGCCAGGCAAATGGGTAATGGTTCGACAGCATGAATAAAAGCTTTGGAAGTGATCCAAGTCAAAAAAGCTACAGCAGCTATATATTTATATATATAGTCGTCGCCTACAGAGAACTAGGTAACAGAGCAGCTACTTAGGAGAAAGTTGCGTTTCTTGAAGAAACATTATTGCCCCCGGTAAGAAAGCTGAAAGGGAATGAGATTCCAAGCAGCTAGGCTAAGCAGTAGAGCTGGTTCTACATACCTGGAATGGCGGCTATTCTGGGCTCAACAAAATGTCCATTACACACCACAACAGCTTGAAAAATTTCCATCTCCACTTCGGATCCTGGTTCCAATCCTGAACAAGCTTTCCGCCTTCGCGACTCGACGAGCCATTCGTCTTTCCTCGTTCCCATTCTAACACATGTCACCTCCGTTTTGAACCGCGTCAAGTCAGTCAGCTCAAAGTCCCGAGCAAAACGTTCGAGATACGAAAGCACCTCCTCGTGGCCCGGGAACTCCCTCGAGTCTCCGCCCTCGTCTCTGACCTTGAAAGGGTAATCCGAAAACCCCATTATCCGTCGGGGAAGATTGGTGCGCAGAGAGCGGTAGAGGCTGCTGTGAACGATTTCCCGATCCGGGTTCAATCCCAGAGGATCGTTTTCGATTCGGGGATCGTATATCCAGGTTCCCCCGATTCTATCCCCCTTCTCGAAGATCACCACATGGTGACCCTCCCGTATAAGCTCCCGGGCGGCCACAAGACCAGCGACCCCGGCGCCGATCACTGCCACTTTGCACGACTGTGCCATTGAGATTGGCGGCCGTGCTAGAGTCTTAGATCGGCCGAGCAGTTGTTTTCGAAGCACTAGCTGAATCAAGTTTTCTGTGAAGTTTCCGACAAATAAAATTGACCGTGAGTCAAACTTTTCTTTTGGAGCCAGCTGAGCACTGCACAGGGGGTCCATGTGTTTGGCGGACCGTGATTAGCTGTGGCTACCTACAATATGGCCAGCGGATCCGGGCTCTCCTTTTGTCTTTTATCATCAGACTTGCTGACCGTTGATGGCGGCATGGAGTCTTAGTTTTTAAACTTTTCTTAGTTTTCATTGCTTAATAACATAATTAGGAATCGGACATAAAACCTCAACCCAGTTAATTTTTACAGTTTTTTTAAGAGGTTTTAAAAAGAGTGCTACACGATGACTTTGAACAGGAGGTCACTCATCTTAGTACTATTCTTCTGGCCCAAACATATTTAACTTCGGAGTTCTAATGGATTCGGTGTATTATATATGTGAAATTATTAGTTTTATGTCGCTTAATATTACACTAATACCCAGCGATAAAGCATGAAACAAAAACAAATTGATAAAACATGTGATACTTAATTTTTTACCCCAAAATACTATAGTTGGGGTGAAAAAACAGCATTAAATTAAAAAATAATACAGTTGGGGTGGAGCGCAGATAGAGCTACTCCACCCCCATTAGATAGTGGTTGGATCCTTTGGTACTAGCTCCACATTCTATTGTGGAGCGCACCAATGGGAGAGTTGAATAGGAGGGAAAAACGCAAAAGATGTATTTTATTAATGTAGTAAATACATTCAATTTTTAGAGGTCCTTAACTGCCTCAACAACAAGAAATTGAGAAGAGACCCCTTAGTTTGCTAAAGCATCAGTAGAAAAATCTGTCATCTTAATACCTATATAAATCCAATTTACCTCCATTTTCTCTCTTATTTTCCCTATCTTTGTTTGGTGTTTTTTATGAGTCTCTCTCTCTCTCATTTGCTCTCTCTCATTTGCTCTCTCTCATTTGCTCTCTCATTTGCTCTCTCTCATTTGCTCTCTCTCATTTGCTCTCTCTCATTTGCTCTCTCTCATTTGCTCTCTCTCATTTGCTCTCTCTCTCTCTCTCTCTCTCTCTCTCTCTCTCTCTCTCATTTGCTCTCTCTCTATCTCTCTCTCTCTCTCATTTGCTCTCTCTCTCTCTCTCTCTCTCTCATTTTGCTCTCTCTCTCTCTATATCTCTCATTTTCTCTCTCTCTCTCTATATCTCTCTCATTTGCTCTCTCTCTCTCTATATATATTTGGTTCTCTCTCTATCTCTCTCTATATATATATATTTGCTCTCTCTCTATATATATCTCTCTCTCATTTATTTGCTCTCTCTCATCTGCTCTCTCTCTCTCATATCTCTCTCTCTCATTTTGTTCTCTCTTTCTCTCTCATTTGCTCTCTCTCATCTTCTCTTTCTCTCTCTTATCTCTCTCTCTCTCTCTCTCTCTCATCTCTCTCTCTCTCTCTCCACTCTCTCTTTCTCTCTCTAATATATAATTTTGTGATATATTTGTATATATTTACTAGTAGAAATTCGAGTCAGTAATACCCAAGTTGGGTATGACTCGGCTGATACGGGTAAGTAATTTGAACTCATATAGTCGTATCCAATTTTTTAATGTCCGATGAGATATCCGCGCGAGAAACCCAACACTGATGTAAAGTATCTAACCTATATGAATGTGAACAAAAGTATGTGGCCATTCAATACAACAAAAAATTAGTTTTTTTTTAAAAAAAAGGATCTTTTGCCGACCGTTTTCCAATTTTACTTTTATCTCAATGCGTATATCAGTTCTCGTAATTAAAAGTGGATATATACTCAGTAAAAGATAACACACTGCTTCAGTTTAGGTAGTCTATATATATATATATATATATATATATATATATATATATATATGTGGGGCACTTGCCTGCGCTCCTCCACTAGTTGTTTCTTTCTTAATTAGTAGTAGCTAGTACCAGTTCGTGCTTTATGGTAGCAGCTTTATAAGCATAAGCTCGTCAGTACTCTTCTACAATTACTGAATTACAGCATCATTTTCAGGCATATATCTTACTGAATGGCGAAGAGTATGTGTATATATATATATATATATATATATATATATATATATAAGAGTTCTATCTAGACGATCGACCCTGGCGCCCGTCTTCAAGTCGCATGGCACGACGCACAAGCTAGCTTGATTTAGACCACTCGTGGCCAGCATCCCCTCCAACAGATGGATATATCTCGTTCCAGCTTCAAGACAATTAGTGTTGCTGGTGACATGTGACATGTGTCCTGTAGCTTCAAGCTTGATTTATAATTATTTCTTTTATTACTCGCCTCGTCCGTTCCTTTGGCCGGGTCTTTGGCTTTGAGAGCTTGAATGATGAGAGCGGTGATGAGTGGTAAGAGATTAATTAGGATTCCCCTCAGCCAGTACTAGGACTACTTCACCCGTCAGTACTTGGGATTTCCCTTTGTGCATGGTGTCGGCTGCGGCAGATCAGTGGGGTTTAATTTGTGGGGAGGGGTTGAAATTAAAGGAAGTGGCATGGAGCTAGCTAGGTGCATACCAGGAATAATTAACAGTTAACTCGTCCATATATATATACAAGATCAACTGACTTTGCTGTCCTTGAGCTTTGGGTGACAAAACTATCTGGCTAGGCTCAATTTGGTGTTAGTAGTCTGGCTGATCTCCAGAATGCAAGTGCCGATCGATGACAAGTCTCATGTCTATAGCCATCGATTAGGTGCATGTCTCCACCCCACCACGTGAACTACTTCCCAAAACTGCATTAATATTACAACACAGTGCATGCATGGCCCAGAAATACTTAATATATCCTTCGTTTCCTCATTTAATTTGATGGTCTGATCAGAAGGGAATTGAAGTTGGAAACCAAATAGTTAGTACTCTGTCCAACAGAGAAAGCCAACAATATAGAAAGGGGCCGGGGGCCTCCGCGCATTAACTCATCCATAGACGAGTACAAATCTCATAAAGCAAATGGTGACCAGCTGCAGGCCTTCCTTCCTTTTCCTCCCCCACAAGATGACAATGGGTAACTCCAAAACCCATTTAATTGCGGAATGGTGAATGCTGTACTGCATGGTTCCACATGCACCCCAACACTTCCCTTCTTGACCAGCCACTGCATTTTTGCGTGGTCCGGGACGTACGTGGGTCGTGGTACAGCTCGATCGATTCTAATTACAAGAAGGGTGACCCCTCAATGAGAGCCACTCAGGGGTGCCCTCCCCCTATCAACTTCCATCCCTTGTCAGCCAGCACATGCATGCATATATGCCCCCCTTTGTAAGCTCAATAGGCCTCTCTCTCCTTGCCGCTTATAAAAATCACACTAGACCCTCTCAGGAGATAGCTCCTACAAGAATATTATATGGCTGCAGTCATGGCTACCAAGACCCTGGCGCTCCTCTTACTGCTTAACTTCGTGATCTTCTGCTCCTGCGTCTCGGCCAACTGCCCGCCGCTGACTCCGGCACCCACCACTCCGTCGACTCCGGCACCGGCGACGCCGACTACTCCTTCCCCGGCGCCCAAGAAGAAGCACGGGAAGTGCCCCGTGAACACCCTCAAGCTGGGGGCTTGCGTCGACCTGGTGCACAGCATTGTGAACCTCGTCGTGGGGAAGCCCCCCACCGAGCCTTGCTGCAGCATACTCAAAGGCCTGGCCGGCCTCGAAGTCGCCGCGTGCCTCTGCACAGCCCTTAAGGCCAGCGTCGTGGGTATCAACGTCGACATCCCCGTCACCCTGAGCTTGCTGGTTAGCACCTGCGGCCAGAAGATTCCTCCCGGATACAAGTGTCACTGATTAGCTAGTTTATGTAATATTGCGTGTTAATTCCCTCTTCGTTTATTTAATTTCTAATGTTATATGTACCTGCAGTTTCGTGTAGTTCTTTCTTTCTATTCCTCTCTGTTCAGTACTCCTCCCTCTGGTACTATATATTGTGATGTATTTGTTTGTTAATTAGTTCATCATCTGTTGTACTTAATTATGTTAGTCTCTTGCTGTTTTTTTCCCTACCTTCACCATTAATGATCTACTTCTCAATATGGAAGAAAACTTTTGCTGAACTGAACAGACGAAATTCGAAAGTACTGTTTCTACTTCCCTTGTCTGTTGAGCTTCAAATTTATCTGGGGGCTCCTGTTTTTGTTTTTTCATTTCGTTACATGCACGAGTAGATGAAAATGCACGCAATATTCTAGAGTACGCTATGGTTTAAATCTCTATATCGTAGATATCATTAGACAATTTGTCATGATCAGTTTCAAATCAATAAAGAGACAAGACTTATTAATCGTCCATAATATTGCTGATGAAGACAAGTGATCGATAGAACCTCTACAAGTGAACCAGTCCCAAGGAGAGAAAATCTAAGAAAACTGATGTACATGACTAGTGGTTAAAAAAAGAGATTCGATCTTGTTGAGGGTGTTGACATTCTAATTAAGAATATAAGTTGGACAAAAAAAAAAAAAAAAAAAATCTACGTCCACTTCGCTTGAAAGGAATAAGACAACGGAAACAACAACAAAATTGTTAGGACCAAATTAAGTGGTCCTCTTTTTGGCATAAGGACGTGGCTGTAGGAAAGGAGAAATAGAAACAGTCTATGTCTTTATTTAGACATGGAATGTATCATGATGGACACACGTAGATAGTGACCTTGAGATAAGGGTCATAGTGGAGCTTATTGAGGAGCCTAAACTTGGTATTTTCTCTACTATAAAAGAAAAACGCGTTGATCAACAAAGTGAACAAGCAAAGACAGAAAAGAGAGGAGTAGAGTGAAAAGAGAGAGATCTGCAGGATCGTCTCTAAAGTCACGAGTGAAGTACGCTGCGAAGCTCTCTGGAGGATAGCAACAACCAAGGGGGAGCCTTGGTAGGGTCAAGGAGATTAGAGACGTTCTCTTCCACTCACGTGTGTGTTGAGTGGATTATTTATCGTTGTAAGTTTATAGTTTGCTTTTGTTGAAAAGTCTACCTTGTTGTAATATTGTCTTACAAGCATAAATAAGATTCCTTGATAGGGATTGTATGCCCGTATCTGAGAGGTGTGTTTCTCTGTATTTCGTCAAATTCATATGTACTTTCACTTCTTATATTTCTGTTTGTTTGCTGTTCCCGATTCCAAGTGTTGGAGTCGCCTCGGTATTGTAACACCTATATTTTATAACACCAGACAAGAAATGGGACCAACAAAAATGTCAAACAATTAATTAACAAAAGTAAGTCGGTGTAAATTTTACTATCTAACCAGGCTGTACGATCCATATATATATAAGCATTAATTACCATCAAATTTACAAGTTTACGAACAGATCTTCACGACTTCACCCTATTTAACATTTTATATATTTACTGTGTATCTCCTACGAAAATACATGGCCAGGTTACTTTACGTGATTATATATTGTAAGATATATAAGAATATATATCATGTGTTAGAAAGAAAAATTCCTTGATTTCCTCAGGACTTTAATTACTTTGCTAAATGTGCTAGTTTAGTAGTTTCAGTATTGTTGGGGTTGGTACTCTCAAATCTAGCGAGAAATATTAATGGACCCCATTAAATAACTACAAGTATGTTTTTGGATATCATATACAGCAAATACTTGCGTCAAAGATTTGAGAAAAATGGAGTAGGGGCTTATAATTAAGTTATATCATCTGGACATCCAAATAATTAAATAGACCTATCAATGATTCGGGTTTACTAAACCCTTACACGTACCGATCCAAATCATTAACGATAAATTAATATTGGGTCTCTAATAAAAACCCAGTAATTAAGTTTATTAGGCTGTTATTAGTAACCCACTATGCTTAATACATACCCATTATGTACACATTAAAAACCCTTCACAGGCAACCAATGATTGGGCCTCCACCCTCCTCATCCCTTCGTTTCCGTCTCCACCCCTCCCCTTAATCAGCTGCCACCATTACCAGCTATCAGAGACACCTCTCTTTTCCTCCCTCTATATCTAGTTCTATGCACTAGGGTAATTTGATTTTGATCAAATTAGTAGAGTGATTTTATCAGATAATATGAATCAGGTTATAAATTAAATAGTAAATGACAAAGTAATTAATTTATAAAATAGTAACATATATGTTACTTATGAGTTATATATAATATAATCGATCACCTACAAGTAATTTTTGTGTGACGTATGAGGCATGCATATACTTCCTACTAATCAGAAAAAAGTAAAAGCTTTTCATCGGTACACAAATCACTGTTTTTTTTCCATCTAGAAAACAATATTTGATTACAAGAAGAAAAAAATATATACTGGTTTTTCATAGAAACTAGGGGCGGACGTCGGCACACCGTCAAACCCTGAAATTAATCAGATTAAATAAATAGGTCACGGGAGGAATTGAGACAGATGTGATATCCCGATGTGGCTTCTGCCTCTAATATTAAAAAAGCACATGCATGTGATAACGTGTAATCGAGTATAATTTCGTATAAACTTGTCATTAGACGACAATAATCCCGGCCCTACACGTACGTTTCAATGCATTCCCGTGAACAATGGAACATATATAAATTATGTAGATATATATCCGTAATTAATTAACTCACAGAATATTCAAAGACGGGACCGGCTTCAAGAAGAAACGACATGCAAACCCCAAGTTGATAATTTTCTTCTTCTTCTTTTTATTATTATTATTATTTTTTTATAATAAAAAAACAGTTGAAGGAGCCCTGCAATATCTTATGTGCAATATACTGTACTCTTGATTTTGTCCACACTAACATTATTAACTTCCCACATGTTTGTTTGGGAAGTGGGAATCCCTTCATTAATTCCTGTAATTTTCACTACTACTGATCGATCATCAGCACGATCAGTTGCTCCCAGGGAAAAGAAAAAACTTGATTTCTGAAACCCCTTTACGTCAATTAGTGAGTCCCCAAGATCAACACAATGTTCACACACTAATTAACTGCAGATTCGGAGTGATCAGTTTTATACTCCCGCACAAGCTTCCAAATCTTGAGGAAATTCTATGGCGTACGTGCTCACATGCATGCTGATCAACTTGCTTATTCGATCTATATGATGTACAATTTCCTCGTATTCCGCTCTATAAATACTTTCTTACCAATGCATGCAGTTCCACCACCCTGGGAGAGCTCTCTACCTATCTAGCCTGACACATAAAAGGTGTTCGAAGGATGGCCTCAAAGAGCTCCCCCGCAGCTGCCCTTCTCGTCGCCCTCAACATTTTCTTTTTCACCTTTGCCTCCGCCACCCATCACGTTCCCTGCCCACCACCACCACCCAAGAACCCAAACCCGACCCCCACCCCGACTCCGGCCACTGGAAAATGCCCACGAGACGCCCTGAAGCTCGGCGTCTGTGCGAACGTGCTCGGCCTGGTGAACGCCACCGTGGGGTCTCCTCCCACACTCCCATGCTGTTCTCTCCTCAAAGGCTTGGTCGACCTTGAAGCGGCCGTGTGCCTCTGCACCGCCATTAAAGCCAACATTTTGGGCATACATCTCAACATCCCCGTTGCTCTCAGCCTGTTGCTGAATGTGTGTGGGAAAAATCCGCCCACTGACTTCCAGTGCTATTAGGCTTCGCTGTGAATGATGTGCTGCTTGCTTGGGTGTTTTGATTTGTGCATGGGGAGGAAACTAAGTACTCTGCATTCTGAGTTGTTTTTATATATGTCAATAACATCTGGTGTGGGTATCACTATCAGGAAAATGATGGTTTGATTCTTTTGTTGAGTGTAGAGGATGCTGAGGAGCAGGTTTCCAATTTCTGTGTAGTGGGAGACAGTTGTGATTGGTTGGAGATGTGTTAATTTTTTTTTATATTAAGCAAATTAATGAACATGTGTGTATGTTTTTCTTGGTTTTGGCATGTTTTAGTCTACCTGTTTGGGATTTTATAAAAAAAAAAAAAAAAAAACAAATATATATTGCTTTCATTGAGATTTGAACTCAAGACCTCCCGCTTACTAAACGGGTGCTCTAACCAACTGAGCTATGAAAGCAATTGATGAAGAAAAAATTCGTTTATATATATTATTGCTATATAGGATTGGATAGTAGTTTCCGCCTATGTTCTTACCCTGTTTCATGATATCCATTATAAATGATTTTCTATTTTACATTTTATATATGAGGCACCCACAATTTCGACATGGAAGTATGAAAAGACGTTCCAAACCTGAGCATATATACCACGGTTGGTACATGTATGCTTCAAATACGTATTATGAGCCTACTAAAAAGCATGTCTTTTACAATTAACACCATTTTATAGTAGCCGAGAAAAAATTGAAAAAAAAATTAAATATTAAACACAAATTTTTATTTTGTATCCAAGTCATTGTCCCTTAAATTAAAATATTATTGTGCATGAATGAGATATATACACACGTATTGCTTTCATTGAGATTTGAACTCAAGACCTCCCGCTTACTAAACGGGTGCTCTAACCAACTGAGCTATGAAAGCAATTGATGAAATTAAAGAAATTTTCAAACCTAATTAGCTAGATGGGGTCGGACCAATGGTTGGGCTTTTAAATATTATACTCTATAGTGTATATGTTTCTATAGACAAAAATAGTGTTGGTTATAGTGAACTGAACAAGTCAATAAGAAAGAACCAGACTGGCCTTTGATTCTGGTTCAACCTGGTAGCACCGGCCAGTTCGGTTCAGTTTTTAAAACACTGGTTCATATTGAATTTCATATATCCTATGATTACTATTAATTAACAGCATTTATATTAACAGAGACAAAATTTAGATACTAAACAGAAATTTATTTTGTGTCAAGTGATCATATATGGTCACTTAGATTAATTAGTTTACTAATGTATTATGCTTTAGCCAAGCCGACCAGTTTCAGGCAACGGGTCAAGGTTTTACTTAATTGACTCTTTTATGCTTCCTCAGGAAAATTAATGAGTCCCAATCTAGGAAGTACACTTCAAACTAATAAATAATACACAATTTCAATTTCTATCGATAGACTTTTCTAACATATTTACGAATTAGCCCAACTAATTAATAAACCGAATATCCTATAATAATATACACAATTTCCAATGAGAGACTTTTCTAAGAATCATGGCCACAAACAGACACTCCACCAACCCACTAGCAACTATATATATATATATGGAGTATTCTTTAGTCTTCCATTAAGATTTTCGGTCATTAATTTTTCCTCCCGATTTTAGATGTCGACTGGGAGTAGTCAAGAAAAACTGACGTCCTCGTTTAGTTTTTCTTGATTCCAGATCAAGTGAATTATAGACTCCCGCGTACCCACTTGCATGCAAATGAAAAAAAACAAATGAAGAAGCAATATTATTTCTGTACATGGCCCCAGAAGCGAATTGGAATTTTCAGACTCCGCAATTCAATCCGGGAAACCATGCATGCCATGTTTCTCGTAGATCAATCCAGATTAATAAGCAGCTGGATATCATATATATCACCGCTCTGCCAACTCACTCCTCAAGTTTTCTGAAACCGGCCTGTGCATGTGAATTGTTGAACCCTATCCATTGATTTTATCATTAATTTGTCTGTACAAATCTGTGGACGAGTCATGGTCGAGTGATTTGACCCGTGAACTCGCGAGGTCCCAACATGGGGAAATGAAAACTCCGATCAAGAAGCACCCACAGATGTATATATACATTTGCAGTGTGAAATGGAAGAAAAGATTAACGCGGTATAAGATTCTTGTGGCCGGTCGACATTCTTTTTTATGATAATTTGGTCGAGGCTAGCTCGCTCACGACAAGCGCTCGTGACTTCTCTAAATCAGTAAATAGGGACACGTAAATCTTTTGCTTAATTATTTTGATTTTATTTGATGCTGAAAGCTTGATGTTGATCCCATTAGTGGAATATGTAGTTAGGTGGGTATGGGAATACTGGGTCCTATTTAATTTGTTGGGATCCCTTTTCCTAATAATCATCTAGAAGGAAGATATAGAAATGAGGCCGCTCATTTACAGAGCTTAATTAGATCACCTTTTCTAAGAATGAATCATCCATAGAACGATAAACTTAACGAGCTAGCTAGACTCATTAATTTGCAGCAAGTTGATCTGACGTTATGTACGTGTATCATCAATCTTCTAAGTGTGTGTGATTCAAGGAATCAGGGTGATCAACCCATTTTTAAAAGAACAACTTGGTCTAAAAATTTAACCTGTTTTCACTAACCCAGATCATATATAATTTCCGAAACGCTGGAGATTTATCCTAAGTTTTATGTGAAACCAGCTTAGAGTTGAAGCAAATTTAATTCTTATGGTACTACAAGAATCTTGGAACATTCAGTTTGATGCAAAATACAACACATCTTCTCCAATTTCTCTCTAAAAATGTATATGCATGAAGTCATCTTGCATCGATTAGTACCATATATAGCTGGATGTTTAAATTCTAGCGGATTCAATATTAATCTCCATTAGCTCTGTCTCGGAATCACTACATACTCTAAACGGGTCAGTCCTCCGGTTCCATCTAGCTATACATATGATACCAGGTAGTTTTGTATTATTTGCTTCTCTGTCACCTTTACGTGTGAAAAGATTGGAGGCACCTCGATCCATTGCTTTAATTTGTCTGTTTGCGTTAATCTATGTTCTGAATGATATCAGCAATCTTAACATTTGTGTTTAAAAGTACTCGACCAAGTTCTCTTCATCTTCAGCGAAGGAGTTTAATTAGGGGCATCGGAAATTGGAGTAATCGCGCTGTCTCAAGTACTCTCTAGCTAGAAATATTGCCCTCGATCAAGCTAGGCTAAAACCAAATTATGTTTGCGTGCGCGTTCACCGCATACATTGAAAGAAATTAAAAAAACCCAATGAGTTTGACTATAAATATAGGCCACCCCAAGAACAAGAAAGGCACTTCTGATCAGTACTAGCTACTTCAATATACTGTGGTGCAGCCAGAATTCTAGTACTAATTAATTAAGTACTAGTGCACGAAGTAGTGTTTGAAGATGGCCTCAAAGAGATCGGCTTCCCTGACCCTTTTCCTCGCTCTCAATCTTCTCTTCTTCGTCCTCGTCTCTGCAAACGATAATTGCGGATGCCATCCTTCCCCGAAGCCGAAGCCAAAGCCAAAACCTAAGCCCAGTCCCCCTCCGTCGGCGGGGAAGTGCCCCAGGGACGCCCTCAAGCTCGGCGTGTGCGCCAATCTGCTTGGCCTCGTGAACGTGATTGTGGGTTCCCCACCTACACTCCCCTGCTGTAGTCTTCTTAAGGGACTGGCCGATCTCGAGGCTGCCCTCTGTCTCTGCACCGCCATTAAAGCCAACATCCTGGGCTTGAATCTCAACATCCCCGTCTCCCTAAGCCTGCTTCTCAACGATTGTGGAAGGAAGATGCCCTCTGGATTCGAGTGCTAGAGTACTAGACTATCTCGCTTTAATTTTCACCGATGCTTGTTTTAATTAATTTGTGTGGTTGCAGTCGTGAGAGAATAATTAAGCCTGTACCTGGGTTCATGAGTCAAATTAGATGCAGAATCCATCAGTTCCTCTCTGAGGGATGCATGTTTTAGTTGTATCATCGTCGATCTACTACAAGGATTAATATGTACTTGTATGTTTAATTATCATATCCTGTACTCAATTAGTATGATCGATATTTACTATAAAGCTTAATTATGTTTGAACTAGCTCTTCACTTCTTAAAACACTGAGAAAGTGGACTCCAATATCAGATTAACCAAGTGATTAAGAGATTTTCACGCGGGTGGAGATATATATGTCTTACCAACTATATATATATATATATACACACACATAAAAATAAGCTATTTTAATCAATAATATTGTGTAATAGTTAGAGATGTTTCACCATGCAACACTTTTGAAACATCATGAGATCGAGCAAGAGACGTCCCTAATGACCTGATATATTCACCCGCTGTACATGGTCTACCTTTCAATTATGCCTAAACAAATCATACTGGGAAAGATCCCGAGCATATATCAGGAGAAATATATGGTTAAAATATTGAAGCTGCCCCCCCCAAAAAAAAAAAAAAAAAGAAAAAAAAAAAGAAAAAAGCTGGCCGGCCCCCCATGTAGTCTGGTTTCGGATTCCAGACCTTTAATTCCATGGTGAATATTAATCCGTGGATATATATCATTGTCTTTCAGTACTATATAAAATGGCAGAGTAAATAAACGATTTATAATTTCGATCGACTCAGTACTGTAACTTAAGTTGTACGTTTGTGGCAGAACTAACATCATGACCGAAGCATTTGTATATTGTTATGTTGCGCCTTGACTCCTCTTGTGAATCTGCCTTTTCCCTAACATATATCAAATACAAAAGATGTGGCCAAGGTTTGTAACCCGTACTGAAAAATTAATTATCCGAAAAATTCAAGTTATTAGATTTGGCCACAATATTCATGATATATATAAAATGATTTATAATCTTAATTGACAATTAAGGGGCCTAGCTAGTAGCTACTTCATGACTTTTAAAATCCGATAGGTTGAAATTTTTATAATGTTTTAGTGGTTTCAATTAGAGGCATATATATGATAAATGAAAAGCTTTAATCCAATGGGTAATTATTAATATATATGTGCTCGGTGCTTAATTAGTTCTACATTTTACAATATAAATTGATCAAAGAACCCATGTGAAGTAATATAATCTTCAAATTAGGAGTTTCTTATAAGGCTACACCAAACAATTAGTTATCTCTTCCTAGTAAAATTAACAAGAGCGACCTTTGCAGTTCTGCCAAGGTAGATAGCTAGCTAGACAGTTTAGTAAACCCCAGCAGCATGCAGCAGAAGCCTCCAAATAGTCCAGCGCTTGCTTTGCCGGCTACATGCCTGGCCACCCTTACTCACATGGCTATTACTGTTCCAAGGATTAATTAGTTATTATTCCATCCAATCCAATTCCCCATTTCCCCCTCTCTAATCTCCTATAAGTAACCAACTCTCCATTCCCCATTTCGCCACCCCACCAAGTGTTCGAAGAATGGCCTCAACGAGCAGTACTGCATCCGCCGCTGCTCTCTTCCTCACCCTCAATCTCCTCTTCTTCTCTCTCGTCACTGCCCATGAGGACAGTCCTGTGAGCTCTTCACTCTGTGGGGGTGGCTGCGGTGGTAAGCCAAACCCGAATCCCAACCCCCCCCCCACCCCTTCGGGCAGCAAGTGCCCCAGGGATGCTCTCAAGCTCGGGGTGTGCGCGAACGTGCTCGGCCTGGTGAAAGCCAAAGTGGGTTCCCCTCCGACCCTTCCCTGCTGCTCGCTTCTCGACGGCCTAATCGATCTGGAGGCCGCAGTGTGCCTCTGCACTGCTATTAAGGCCAATGTGTTGGGGATCAATATCGACATCCCCATTTCCCTCAGCTTGCTGTTGAATGTGTGCGGGAAGAACCCTCCCACTGGTTTCCAGTGCTACTAGACCACATCGCTACTACTGATCTGTGCCAAACGTAATTGGCCATCACTTACCAGTCTTGCTGAGCAATTTCTTTTCCTATGTTTTAATTAAATGGGTGTTTGTTTTTGTTGTTTAACAAGCTTTGTTTTTTCTTTGCTTTGGCGATTGTTAATTAGGTGTATTTTTTCTTTGTATTTTTGTTCATTTTTTGGATTACAATAAACAGAAAACAGTTTGGCAGGCTTTTTTTTTTTTTTACGACAATTTTTAATTAGTCGTTTAGTATGCTAGATGGATAACAAAACTCTTCATATATAAATGTATCCAAGTTCGTTAATACATGTTAAGTAATGGAAGATAATAAGAGTGGAAAAAGAGAAGAAGCACGAAACGAGATTGTCACCTGTGAGCCATCCAAATTGATACTGCATAAAGTCAATATATGTAAATTGAAATAACCGTATTATGTATATGAGAATGACAATCCATGATCAATAGGATTAATAGACCGAAAAAAAGTTCGAGGGAAACATGCAAATACTTATTTTGAAGAAATTTAAATCTTCCAATTAATACAGCTAAATTTATTACTTAACTGGCTGATTTATAGATAAAGTTTCTCATCCTCATTAGTCGATCGTCTGATCCATTTTATCTTTTTATGGCTCGGATGAACCTTATTTGACACCAAAAGCGCAATCAAACCGGAGATGTTAGTACTGATTCTGGTTTAATCTGATTGAACGAGTTTCAACTAGTTCTTTGAACCAAAATATTTATGTTGTTATCCTAAATCATAAAATATTATATGTTTCTTAAATTTTAAGCCTTAAAGATGACTTAGTTACTCCTGATCAATGTTTTAAAAACCGGACCAGCCATCGAATCAGTAGCATGTCCTGTTTTGGTTGCACCCTGTTGGACGGGGCCGTGGAGCCAATGGTTCAATCATTGAATATTATACCCTATAATTTTTAAATATTTTATATTTACAAAAGAAGTACTTTAGCTTTGTTGATTTATAGTGAACCTCACCGAACCATTAAGAACCAGACTGGCCTTTCAGTTCTGGTTCAACTGGGTCAGACCGACGGTCTGATCCTGTTCTTGAAGCACTTGTCCTGACCCATGAAATTGGTTGGTTGATCAGAAACTAAGCAAATAAAGTTTCTATTCTAGTTTAATTTTGTAGAATTTGATAGATGCATGGGGCTTGTATCAAATCTTTGTCATTAATTACAACATTAATTTTGTGGTCGAAAGTGACAAGGAAAAGAAGTAAATTAATATATATAGAAGGTTCTTGTCTTAGATCACGTAGGAATTCTCTATCAAACTCACTCTTTGAATATATTTTGGGAAGTGTTTATAAAATTAACTAAAAAATACAAAAAATAAAAAATAAAAGAAGCTAAAAGTAGCTTGTGTTTGATTCCTTCCCTGACTTTAAATAGTTTGTACGTCGATCAGTGATATTCACAAATTTTAAGTTACACTGAAGTGGAAATATTGATAAGGCTCATAAATAAGTAAGATATAGAATGAAAAATTATTTAGGATTATTTATATAGTAATAGGAAATTAAAATATGAACATTAAATTTTTTTCGTTTCACCAACTTTTATAGTGAAAAATAAAATATGTTTTACCACAATGAGAAATTAAATAAGAGTCACAAGTAGAAATAAGGTTTTTGGCCAGGGTAATGAACCCTTGCCAATAGCCATAATTAAAGACCCTCGCCAAACCCTTTTGGCCATGAAGGATTACATAAGCAGGCGACGCTCACATTTATGGGTTAATGAGGATATGGCGAAGGTTTAGTATTAAACCATAGCCACAAATAAGATTTCTACTCCGTGAGTTTTATGAACTAATTACTGTAATTAACAATAAGCTAGGAATATTCACTTCAACCCTGCTAAACCCGAACCAAAATATATATTATGCGATTTCATTTGTGAGGATCAGGAGGTTTGAGTAATATTTTTATTACTTGAAATAAAGCATAAAAACCCGGGATTGTTAGCCAAATGAATAATTTGATCTATGTAGTTATAACTTCATTTTTAATCAGTACCGAAGCTGTTGTACGTCCAGTTTAGCTACTTCAGTTTGAGGTGTCAACACTCAATGATTCTAGTCCTTCGATCAGCTTATATAAATTAGAAACCTACAACATGAGTACTACTACAAAATTTTGAAGCATTCGGACTCGAAGATTCCTGAGATATGTACTGTTAACATGAGTACTGTTAACAATATATATGTCAGTCCCATAAAGGGTTCTTAAACTATTCTGTTGTTTATAATCAAGCGTAAATTAGAAAGGTGTTATCAAAGAAGTATATATCTATAAAATATGCGAGAGAAACCGCTGTGGTCTTACGTACACCTTCGTGGTATATAATGTAAAAGAGAATTCAGATTCGATACATAACCTTTTGGCCGGTAAATCTTTTATGTTTAGAAATTAATCTCACATAGACATGATAGTTATAGTTCTGACGTGATTAAGTACTCCTCAATTCAGGTCTTGGACCAGCTGGGACTTGCTTTGATCCAATGGTTGTATGATACGAATTACGACGAATGTTTCTGACTACTGTGTAAATTTGTGAAAACTCCCCACCGCAAAGCATTAGAAATTTAGAATAGATATATAATTCATTAACACATGCAGCACATGGCCAGCGAGAAATTTCTTCCTATTTGGGTCGTGTTAGTTAGTTCACCTCCATTTTTTTCCTTGATTTCTGGTTGTTCTTATTATCGTATAGTCAACACTCTTCTACTATAAATACCTACGTGCATCGCCATGAAACTCCACCACACAATCCCACAACTTGTTACATACTTGTCCTTTCGCGCGCGTACTGCAGCTAGCAACATATAGCATCAATGGCCTCAAAGAGCTCAGCTTCTGCAGCCCTTTTTCTGGGTCTTAATCTTCTCTTCTTCTCCCTTGTAAGCGCCGGGGTCCCAACTCCAGCAAATTCCATAGGCAAGTGCCCAAGGGATGCCCTAAAACTGGGCGTCTGCGCCAATTTGCTTGGAGTAGTGAATGTGGTGGTGGGCTCCCCTCCAACACTACCCTGCTGCTCTCTTCTCCAGGGACTCGCAGATCTCGAAGCTGCTGTTTGTCTCTGCACCGCCATTAGAGCCAACGTCCTGGGTATTAATCTTAATATTCCTCTCTCCCTCAGCTTGCTGCTCAACGACTGCGGCAGGAAAGTTCCCAATGGCTTCGAATGCTAAGACAAGAGCGTCATGCGATCAACAACATACGCTGATGGGAGTGTGGGAGTATGTATCCAATAATAAGTCTATGTATCCAATAATAAGCTTTTCTGCTCTTTTGAAGAGCTTATCGAAGGCAGTTATGTATCCAATAATAAGTCTATGTATGTGTCTCATTTGTAAGTTTACTAAAAGCAGTAAGCTTTATTGCTCTTTTATTTAATACGTGACTTTTTGTTGAGAAAGAAAATTAATCTTATAAACAATGTCAAAAAGGCTTTTGTCATAAATATGTAAGTATATATAAGCCATGCAATATTTGATCCAATCCTATCTAAATTGCATGACAGTGGGATGTTGTGCATCATTAATAGGGCTCATAAATAAATAAAATAATTGAATAAAGGTATAAATTCATTTAGAATTGTTATGAGTAAAGTTTTCATTCTTTCACAAAACATCAAATGCTAATTGTGCCTTCAATATCTTGACCAAGATCTTTAAATTATGGCAGTAAATAGATTGTGATTGAAATTAAAGAAGAAGGTAAGAGGCAATCAAGATTGAATGACAATCAAATTAGAGGATTAATTGATTAAGCAAAGGAATGCCAAAGGATATTAGAGGAATCAGTCCCTAAATCATGTGTGCTAACTATAAAGACTATACCTTATATGCTCCACACAAATTACTATATAAAGGCATGGAGGCCTTGTGAGATTGAGTTTGCAAGTGTATATGGTGAGATCATTCGTTCTTCATCAATCTTCTTATTTAGAAGCTATTGCATAGATGAAGGTGATGTTGCAGCCGATGTTTTAGTCTGTGCGGGAGACATACTGAGCTTTCTTGATGAAGGCGTACACTGTAGGGGAGCTTTAGTGTGGATGATAACCAGACTACTCATGCTGAGGAGTAGGTCGTTCAAGGTAGGATCTTGAAAGGTATTCACTTTCTGTTAGGTTGAACAAGGTGTTTGAGACACCTGTGTAAACCTGGGTGGAGAAGCCAAACCAACCCAGCTGGCTGGTCAATCTCAGAGATCTTACCGGCCAGCAAACTGGAGACGGACGACCAAGGTCCCGACCTTACCAGCACTGGAGGTTTACTCATTAATGAACCCCCGCAGATTAGGAACTATTTAATTTTCTTTTTTAACTGCCATAACATATCGTGTGTCATCTATCTTTGCGATGTTTGAACTAATGTTTCACTAGGAGTGTTAAACATCACTATAGTTATTTGATACACATCACTAGAACACTTTCAGGAATCATTCATATGGTTATAGCAAAAAAAAAAAAAAAAAAAAATCTACAAATTATTTTTTCCTTCACCAGAATTCATCAAGAAAATAAATTATCATTTTTGTAACAAACCATTGGCATGTGCACTGAATGCTAGCTTTTACATTGAGTAGAATAGACAAAACTATTACTCTTCTCATCATTTAGTAGTCTTCTAAGGATTACTGAAATTATGGTGTCCTTCGTAGGAGTACGTTCCCGTAAAACCATAATTAAACCATTGTTTCAAATTAACCAAGCCAGTTGGTTCATCCTCACAAAACCATAATAAAGATATTTTAGCGGTGTGTTTCTGAACATTGTATAGCTTTAATGGGTCATAGCTAGCCAGCAATAACACTTTTGAACGCACTCAGATATGACTCTCTGCGGGCATCTCTTTCTCTTACTTTTGTAATTCAGGATGAATGTACTAATATTACGTTGTGTGTGATAGATTTGATTACTTAGGTACCTAATGAAGTTTGTTTCAGATAAAAAAGAGTACTTCTGATTTGGTTTTAAACTCACTTAAACTAAATGTGAAAATTTGTGAGCATAAAGAGGTTTAAGTAACCTTTTAAGAGTTAAGACATGATAAAAAAAAAAAAAAAAAAAAAAAAAACTCGGAGGTACTGGTTCTCAAATGGGTCATTTGATGTTTGTAGTTATAACTCTAATTTAGATCAACATGGAAGCTGTTGTCCAGTTTGGCTACATTAATTTAAGGCGTCAACATGTCAATCGTGGTTGCATTTAATGGGAAAGACAAATGTTTGAAATACTTCAGCTAAAAAACAATAGAAACCTTCACCATGAGTACTGCAAAATTTAATTTGAATCATTCCATCTCAAAGATTCCTGCGATAAATATTAATTTAGACGCCATAGTTATGAGGTTGTGAATGAATCAAATCCTTCATTGGAAGGAACCGTACGAATTGACCTAGTTTATGTCTACATAAATTTAAAGTGGGAAGTAGCTCTGTAAAATTTGGGACGTTTGGTCTGGCATTAACAGGTTAATCTATAAAGGTTTAGTACAGTCGCTCAATGGTCCCATGGGAGTTATTGCTTTGGGAGGTCTTGGGTTCCGGTCTCCACGGCGGCATTGGGAGTAAAATGTATTCAAGAATTTGGTTACTAATTGGGAAGAAGTAGCTAGAGTTTTCATTGTAGTTGCACTGTACTCATAATATGTGTACGTAGTTGGAATTCTTAACACGATAGGAGGACGTTTCTGAGTGTTGAAATTTGTGAAAACTCAAAGCATTAGAAATTTAGAATACATATATATATAATGCATTAACACATGCAGCACATGGCCAGCGAGAAATTTCTTCCTATTTGGGTCGTGTTAGTTAGTTCACCTCTATTCTTTTCCCTATTTTTTGGTTGTTCTTATTATCCTATAGTCTACACTCTTCCACTATAAATACCTACGTGCATATCGCCATGAAACTCCACAACACAATCACACAACTTGATACATACTTGTCCTCTCGAGTACTGCAGCGAGCAATAGCATCAATGGCTTCAAAGAGCTCTGCTTCTGCAGCCATTTTTCTGAGTCTTAATCTTCTTTTCTTCTCCCTTATAAGCGCCAGGCTTGGCAGCAGACCCACCACGCCAAACCCAACTCCAGCAAATTCCAGCGGCAAGTGCCCAAGGGATGCCCTAAAATTGTGACTGATTAATTAAGTGGGTTGAAAAACCTTTTTAGTGCGAATAGGAAAACCCTTCCTAGCTCGCTAGTTATATAACTAGCTACAGCAAAATTATTCGCTTAAGGATTGGATTAGTAGTCAAATGATTCATTTGATCTATGTAGGAATTAAATCATGTCTGTAGCTGTTTTCCAGCTTATCTATTTTAATTTAAGACTTCAAAAAGCCAATAATATATTCTAACATTTCATGGGAACGGAGGATTTTTTTTCTTAATTGTAGGGAACCATGCACACACGACACTTAGTACGTACTCACATAGCTAAAAAAACGAAAGCTATGAAATCTTTACTAGTTGACATGGTTTATCAAAAAAAAAAAAAAAAAAAAAAAAAATTAAAGTGGGAAATGTATATCTCAAGTATCAACTAGTTTGAAAAGAAGAAAATGTGCAGATTATGTGGGATCTGGGACTCTTTAAGTACTCTTAACTTTGGCCGCGTAAGCATATGTACTAAAACTGTCATAAGGCGTAAATTAAATCATGAAATATGATATGGATGATTAATTAAATCATGCAAGTCTGGCTGATTAATTAATGGTCATAGGATGTTAATTAACTATATGATAAGGATGATTAATTGAAGGTGGGAGACAGGGAGAGGGATAATGATCTCTGCCAACGACAATATGTCAGTCCCATGAAGGGTCATTCCTAATTTATTTCTTCATTCATATATTAATTGAGTAAGATACAAGAGTGTTATATCCCTTTAGGAGGGTAAAATATTAATGTCTATGTTAAGAGATTAATCACATATAAATTCACAGGCAGGAAATTTTTAGGGTTTGTTAGTTAGGTAAATAAGTATCTTCGGATGTATCGGTCAATTATTGATCCAACAGTTCTCATCTCATTACATTTTGGCCTTTAATTCTTGAAGTAATTTTAACGTTATTCCCGTTTGGTGGCAATATTGCAGAAGTTATTAAGATGTACATTTTAATACTTAAGAGTGCATTTTTTAGGCTCAAGCAAAGAAATTAAACTCCCCCATAAAAGATTTTTTGAATTATTTTCTAATGAAAATTTGACTCCTTCCAACTGTCTCTATGTTTGGGTGTCACTGTCCAATAATCCAAATGGGTTGGTTTGACTCTTACGATTAATTTGGTGGGTGACATTATCTCTCCTATTTGATTTTTCTCAGCTTTTTTTTTGTTTTTTGTCACTTCTTTTGTCTATGTTTATGACCAATTTGTGGTCTGAAATCTGCATCAGTTCTTTTAGGGTTGCTGAGTGACGGTACAAGAACTAGAAGAGCCCACTGATCATCAAGAGGAATCTATGGTTGTTGGATTAGCCTTTAATCATTTAGTCGCTTAACTTCGATCTTTCATTCTTCGGTTCTCATTGCAAAACTAGAACTCTCACTGTCAAACACTGTTCCAAATACTGCTCCAGTAAGGTATAGCCTGTATCTATGCAATGAGTGAACTCTTGAAATTTGTTTTTCCTATTGTCTTAGATAAAGCCAAGGTGACTTTCCTAAGCATACAAATTCGTCGACACCCACCTGATCACAAAGGCATCCGAATCACGACAGTCCTTCCCAATTTGCATCTCATGCGGCTAGTGGTCGTTCATGATGAATTACATTTTTCCCTCATAATTTGTTTTTATATACCAATTATTCAACAGTGAACATAAATGAGTTGCTTTCGCTGCAGTCGGTGACGGATTATATATACAAGAGATATATCTTTGGCTATCAGTGGCTATATTCCAATTAGTGGTGAATGTTTGTGTTAAGAGATTAATCCCACAATTAGTAATATAATTTTGGATTCGGCTTCTCAAAAAGTTCTCATTCTCATTTTGGCCTTCAATTCTTCAAAGAGCTTATTTTCTTTTCCCCTTGTGGATTGTGTTTCCACATATATTGCAGAATATTTAGACTGAATTTTCCCAATCATGGTTCACATCTTGGAGTAGGTAAAATTTTTTTTTTTTGAAATGGTGAATACATTTTTACTCCCAATTACATCGTGTTGTTCCAATTGTAATGGAGTTACTCCCAACGCCACCGTGGCGACCCCAACCCAAGACTTCCCGCAGCAATAACTCCCATGGGACCACTGAGCAATCCTTTGCCTTTTCTTTTAATTCTTGTTATTTTGTTTAATTCTCTTCTTAAATTGTTATGCTTTTTCAAAAAAGAACCAAACCGGCCAGTCCAACCCGTTTGAACCAGAATCGGAGGAGGCCGTGGTTCTTATAATTGACTTGGCCTGGTTCACTAAAACCAGAACAATATTTGTCTTTGGTCCTATAAAAGTAGTAAATATATATAAAGTATAAAGTATAATATTCAGTGGTTAAACCATTAGTCCAACCCGGTCTTACCCGTTTACATCCTGTTTGATGGCCAGTTTCTCATTAATTGCTGTAAATTAACAAATTAATAACCCATTTAGCTTTTCATCACTTCTTTTAATGGCACTGAACATCTTGTTATTATTTCATTCATTCCATTCAGTTCTCTTAAACAGTTCTTTTAATAGTTGAAGTAACGGTGGTACCTGAAGATTAATTAACCCACTCTAGAATTAATCTTCAATTAAAGTAATAATTACTTTCCGCTTTCCTGTTTAATCGCTTTTTTTCCATCTTTTGTTCACATTGGACAACTACAACTATCGCGCGCTATCAAATACTCTGTTCCAATTACGGCTCCAATCCGGTGTAGTATGAAAATATGTGCATGAGTAAACTCTAGAACTTTAGTTTTTTTATTCTGTCTTTGATAAAAACGAGGAGACTTTAATGCCTAACAGAACAAATTCGTCAAGACCCTGGCCGCAAAGGAATCCGAAATATATATCAAGATATGCAATAATACAGCAAAAATCCTTCCCATTTGCATATCATGCGGCGCGAGTGGCCATTCACTACCAATTCTTTTTTCTCCATTCTTTGTTTTTATAAACTGGTAGTCAACACTCTTCCACTATAAATACCATGCATTGCCATGAAGCTCCTCCATCAAATATTCCAGGGCAAGAGATCAGGTAGCAATTAATAAGCCCCACGAGTACTGCAGTACTAATGGCGCCCTCAAAAAGCTCTGCTTCAGCTGCCCTTTTCCTGGCTCTTAACCTTCTCTTCTTCTCCCTTGTGAGTGCCAAGCAGAGTGACTGCGGCTGCAATACTCCTGGTTCCAGCCCCCCACGAAGCCCTGGCTCTGGATCACCCGGTTCGAACCCTCCACGCACCCCTGGCTCTGTCTCTCCCGGTTCGAACCCTCCTCGCACCCCTGGCTCAAACACGCCAAGCCCAACTCCAGGTTCCAGAGGCAGGTGCCCTAGGGATGCACTAAAGCTTGGCGTCTGTGCCAATTTGCTTGGGCTAGTGAATGTGGTGATCGGCTCCCCTCCAACACTGCCCTGCTGCTCTCTTCTCCAGGGACTTGCAGATCTCGAGGCTGCTGTTTGTCTCTGCACCGCCATTAGAGCCAACGTCCTGGGTATTAATCTCAACATACCTGTCTCCCTCAGCTTGCTCTTGAACAACTGTGGCAGGACTGTGCCCACTGGCTTCGAATGCTGAGAATGAAGTGTCTTTCATCAAGATTCATGGATGGTTCTACTCAACACCGTTGTTAGTTAAGCTAATAAATAAGCTTTACTACTGCTCTTACTAAGAGCGGAGGGCATTTATATAATTAATATAAGTTTCTTTGTCTGTCTCATTTTTTAGTAGGGTTACAAATGAGTTGGACTAATATATCTGTAATGCACACTACGTACCCTTATATATTCATAAAAATGTGGAACTGATCCGCAAAATAGTGGATTGTATTTGTATTGGGATGAATATCACTATCTCTCTCTCATCTTCACTGTCTTATCCGACCTAATGATCTGGTTCACATACAAAACTAAAATTTATTACACTGGATCTAAAAATTGTAAATCCGACCCGATCCATGGATATCCACTCTACATATATATTATCCAAAATTAATTTATTTCATTATAATTCTACACAATATTTTTATTATTATCTACTTATTCCCACTTATTTCTTCTATATATCCATCCTCTGTTATTATTTTCCTCATATTTTCTCTAGCTCTCTAATTAGCTTCCTTCTTCTCTTTCATTTGTTGCGTCACTAATTAATTAGTTTCATTTTGCTTCATTCAAATGGGATCAGTGGCCATTCATATTTCATTTTTCTATAATCTTATAAATGATCCTAAATTTCATATTGTTATAATATTGAACATGATCTCTTTAAATAATGAAAACTAAGAGAATTAAGGTTATGAAATCTAATAACAGTAGCTAACAGTTAACATCTTGACTGAACGCAATTGATCACATATGTGTGTTATCCTTCTCTTCATATTGTAGTATTTTGAAAGCTACCAATTAATTAAACCAATCTTATCACACTTGAACCAGCCGGTTCAAACTGGTTAAACCAGAGTTGAGATATTTTAGCATTTGTATCTTATCGATTTTATGAGTCATTCTGTCATAGGGGAAAAAACACTATTTTTCCATACATGCATTAATAAAAAGAAAGGAAAAACAATGATATATATAATTAATAAGAACTAATTTGGGTTGCTTTTATGTTTTTGTTCAACCTCAGCCTATAGTTTAGCTACAGTTAACATTTTTTATTTGATGTCCGCTTCTGATTTCAATCAGTATGAGAAATTGCCAGGATAAAGAGGCTTTGTGAAACCTTTTAAGACATTAAAAAAACAAAAAGGACCTTTCTTAGCTTGCTTTAATTAGCAAAAGACAGCTTAATTATTTGCTCTAGGAATTAATGGATTTACTAGTCAAATTATCTCAACTGTTGTTCATTTCATCTATTTTAGTTTAAGCAAGGCTTCAACGTATCAGTGATTCTAGCATATTTCATATGAAAAGACAAAAGTTGAAATTTTTTGGCTTATAATAATAGACACCTAATCAGGTTGTTAAGGAATCAAATCCCTCATCGTAGGGAAGTATATTTTATATGCAGATTGACCTTTAGTCACATGGCTACGCGAAGAAAGCTATTAAATGTTTGCTAATTAGTAACATTAATTATCTCCGTATGAACACATATGATAGGTTAATTAGCTGGTTGAACTATTTAATTGAATCAATTTTTGTACCTAATCCTCATTCTCTTTTACATCATGTAATTAAGACTATATTTTCTGGGTATTAGACTATATTTTTGCAATTTTAATTATTGCTAATTCATATCATGGAGAATATAAATTTTTTTGGCTTAATTAATTAAGGATATATATATATATATATATATATATATATATATCTTTTAAATAATTTTCACGACAATTTGGACTTGTTCAACTATGTCTACATTTGGGTGTCACAATCCCTGAGTCCCAATTGGCTAGCTGTATTGATTCTTTCACTAGGGTGGGGGACATTAATATTGCCTCTGGCATTTTATTTATTTCTGCTTTTTTCTTTTATTTTTCTTGTTGTTTTGTTAACTTTGTTTTTATTTTTAATTTTTAGTTTGTTTTGTAAAATTTCATTTCTCTTAGCTATAAAATGACAAATTTAAGTCCAATTTAGCTTATGATCACTTCTTTTAATGGTGATTTGGTTCCATTTATTCCATTCTGTTCTCTCGGCCTCTTAAACTGACATTTTATTAATAGTTGAAGTAACGGTACATGAAGATGATTCTTGAAAGCAAAGCTTTTCTTCGACGTGTTCAATAGCTTTTCTTCCATCGTTTGCACCCATTGGACAACTACGTACAACTCTCACTATCAAATACACTAGTTCCAATTACAACTCCAATCCGGTGTAGCTAGTCTGAAAATTAATATGTGCATGAGTGATCAACTCTACAAGTTTGGGTTTTTTTTTTTTTTTTTTGTTGTCTTTGATAAAATTAAAGAAGGAGACTTTCCTAACAAAACAAATATTTCGTCAAAAACGCTGGCCGCACGGGAATCTGAAATATCACGATATGCAAAACGGCAAAAGTCCTTCCCATTTGCATATCATGCCGTGTGAGTGGTCATTCACTACCAATTCTTTTTTCTCCTTTCTTTGTTTTTATTCACTGATAGTCAATACTCTTCCACTATAAATACCATGCATTGCCATGAAGCTCCTCCATCATTAATTCCAGGGCAAGAGAATAGGTAGCAATTAATTAGCCCCACGAGTACTGCAGTACTAATGGCGCCCTCAAAAAGCTCTGCTTCAGCTGCCCTTTTCCTGGCTCTTAACCTTCTCTTCTTCTCCCTTGTGAGTGCCAAGCAGAGTGACTGCGGCTGCAATACTCCTGGTTCTAGCCCCCCACGAAGCCCTGGCTCTGGATCTGGCTCACCCGGTTCGAAACCCCCACGTAGCCCTGGCTCTGGCTCACCCGGTTCGAACCCTCCTCGCACCCCTGGCTCAAACACGCCAAGCCCAACCCCAGGTTCCAGAGGCAGGTGCCCTAGGGATGCACTAAAGCTTGGCGTCTGTGCCAATTTGCTTGGGCTAGTGAATGTGGTGATCGGCTCCCCTCCAACACTGCCCTGCTGCTCTCTTCTCCAGGGACTCGTAGATCTCGAGGCTGCTGTTTGTCTCTGCACTGCCATTAGGGCCAACGTCCTGGGTATTAATCTCAACATACCTGTCTCCCTCAGCTTGCTCTTGAACAACTGTGGCAGGACTGTGCCCACTGGCTTCGAATGCTGAGACTGGAGTGTCTGTTATCAAGATTCAATATGGATGGCGCTACTCAACTTCGTTGTTGGTTAAGTTAATAAATAAGCTTTACTGCTTTTAATAAAAGCGGAGGGCATTTATATAATTATCAGTTTCTTTGTCTCTCTCATTTTTTAGTAGGGTTACAAATGAGTTTGACTTAACTGTTATTCACACTACGTACCCTGATTCATAAATGTGGAAATAATTAATCTGCAAAATAGTGGTTTGTAATTGTATTCGGATGGAATATCAATATATTATCTCTTTCTCCTTTTCCTTCTCTCTTTCATCCGACCTCATTAATCTGGTCAACATATAAAATTAAAATCGGATATAAAAGTTGTTAATGCACCCCGATCCATGAATGTTAGTGCATCCGCGATCTCTTGATTTTAGCAGAGGATATATAATGATATAACCAAAAATGAATGTTGAATCACTTGAGTATATTCAATCAATCAAGAATATTTGAGCAATCAAGCTGATTGAATAAGAAGAAGGAAGTCAGAATCAATCAAGTTCATTTTAGTGATCAATCTAGAGGTTTCAATCAATTGAAGAAAGTTAGAATAAATTAGAGGATTCAAGCCTCGAAAGACTATATAAAGGCATGAAGGCCTGGACGTAAGATAGGAAATCAGAACTTATGAAGTATTCTATGAGAGATTGAGTTCATCGTATCTATGGTGGATAATGAGTCTTCATCAATAAGCTTCTCAATGAAGGTGATATTGTAGCCCGTGTTACTATCTATGTGGGTGACAGACTGAACTTTCTTGACAAACGCATACACTAAGGGGGGAGCTTCAAAGTGGATGATAATCAGTTCAAGGTGGGAGGTCAAGGTTTGTAATAGATTTTGTATAGTGAGTCGTTATCATCCTGGGCTAACTAAGCACTACATATTAAGAAATGGTTTCGTTCTGAACTGCGTTAACATATTGTGTGTCATCTGTGTTTTTTTTTTAGAGAAAGGTGTTGATATATATATATATATATATATATATATATATATATGAAGTATTTACAATGAGAGAAAGGTGTGTCATCTGTTTTTTTCCTTCTTGTGTTATTTTAGCATTGTTTCAATTAACATTTTATGAGGAGTTTGAAACATCACGATAAACATTAACACAATCACTAGAGCACTTTTAATAAATATCCATTGGAAAAAAAAAATTATTTTATTATAATTCTTCTTAATATATTTATTATTATCTACTTATTCTCACTTATATATTCCTTCTATCTATCCTTTCTTATTATTTCCATTATTCTCATGCTCTGTTAGCATCCTTCTTCACTTCCATTTGTTGCGTCCCCTTAGTTTCAATTTGTGTTCCTCTCCTTTTTCTTTACCACCCTTATAGTTTTCAATTTGTGTACATATTTTTTTTACTTACCCTCCCATTCCCCTCTCTCATATAATCTCTAACATTTTCTGTCCCACAATACTTTTTTCTATAATCTGAGACTATACCTTCCCCTCTAATCCATAGTATGCTCGTCCAAATAAAAACAATGACATAATAAGACTTAATTTGGGTAGTTTATGTTTTTTGCTCAACCTCACCTGCTGGTTAAGCTACAGTTCTTAACTTCGTTGACTTGATGGCTACTTCCCTTTTAAATGGGTAGGAGAAATTGCGAGGATAAAGAGGTACAATGAGAAACCTCTTTATCCTTCTTTGCTGGCTCCATTAATTTAGTCCAAGCCAGCTAATTTGCATTCGATTACTATAGTCAAATATTGTATCATTTGATTTAGCTTTATGGACTTAACAATTATATCATATAGCAAACTGTTGTTCAGTTTAGTTTTTTTTTTTCAAGGCTTCAACGTGTCAAAGATTTTTATATTTCATACGAAAATTAAGACGGATGTTGAAATTCTTTGGTTAAAATAATAGAAACCTAATCTGCATGCAGGTCGTTATGTGGCACCATAATCCTATGATATGTGTCATCATAGTCAGGTTATTAAGGAATCTAATCCCTCATCGTAGACGTTTAGTCACATGGCTACGTGAAGAAAGCTATCAAATGTTTCCTAATTATTAATATAGTTTATCGATATTTATTTGAGAACAATATGGGAAATAGCTATCACCTAGTTGGGAAAGAAGAAAATGCGCAGATTATGTGGGATTTGGGACTTTTAATATAGTCTACCATTGACAGCTTAAACTAGCTAGCTAGCTGGATGAACTAATTAATTAAATAAGTTTTTGTACCTAATCCTCATTCACTTATAGATCATGGAAGGAAGATAGACGTACGGATTAGTGGCATCGGATGTACTAATCAAGGCTGAAGGTTGATTGAAGGGTTCCTAACAGCTGTTATTCATATATATATAGAAGGGCACAAGAATATGTAAGAATGTTATCAAGCTCCAAATTTTCCATACTATACTTGCAAATAAGTAGGTATGTTCTAAATGGGCGAGAATGTGTACCTTTAATTGTGTGGAAAAAAACTATTTTGTTAATCAAGGTAATTACTTTCTCCAAACTACATTTTGTCCACGTACTACATACAAATTTTAAATATTAGGATTGGTTGAGTTCAGATTTTCTCGCTTTATATATAACTTGGCCGATGATGTTTATGCTAAGAAACTAATCCCATATAATTAATTTCACAAGTAGAAAATTTATGGGGTTTGTTACTAGTGAGACAAGGGACTTCGGCTGGTTATATATCTTCGATAGGTCTGCAATTCTACTACACGTATAATTTGGGGTAGTGGACCCAAAACAGTGCCTAGATCCAGAATTTCTTATCTCATTTTGGCCATCAATTCTTGCAAGTACTTCTTTCAGTTTCCCATTCTGGGCAATACTTAATTTTCAGGGTTTTAGGCTCTCTTCTAGGATGAAGATGATTAACCCACTCTAAGATTTATTAAAGCAACCAAGGCTTGCTAGCTATTTTATCCTTTCCCGTTTAATCGTTTTTCTTCCATCTTTTGACCTCATGGCACAACTACAACTCTCACTTTCAAACACTCTGTTCTAATTACAGCTCCAGTCGGGTGTAGCCTATGTGCTTGAGCGAACTCTAGAATTAGTGTGGTTTTTTTATTCTGCCATTGATGAAAACAAGGAGACTTTCCTAACAAAACAAATTCGTCAAGACACTGGCGGCAAAGGAATCCGAAATAAATATCACGATATGCAATAATACAGCAAAAGTCCTTCCCATTTGCCTATCATGCGGCGCGTGTGGCCATTCACTCCCAATTCTTTTTTCTCCATTCTTTGTTTTTATTAACTGGTAGTCAACACTCTTCCACCATAAACACCATGCATTGCCATGAAGCTCCTCCATCAAATATTCCAGGACAAGACATCAGGTAGCAATTAATAAGCCCCACGAGTACTGCAGTACTAATGGGCGCCCTCAAAAATCTCTGCTTCAGCAGCCATTTTCCTTGCTCTTAACCTTCTCTTCTTCTCCCTTGTGAGTGCCGAGCAGAGGGACTGCGGCTGCAATACTCCTGGTTCCAGCCCCCCACGAAGCCCTGGCTGTGGCTCACCCGGCCGGTTCGAACCCCCCACGCACCCCTGGCTCTGGCTCTCCCGGTTCGAGCCCCCCACGCACCCCTGCCTCAAACACTCCAAACACGCCAGGTTCCAGAGGCAAGTGCCCTAGGGATGCACTCAAGCTAGGCGTCTGTGCCAATTTGCTTGGGCTAGTGAATGTGGTGATCGGCTCCCCTCCAACACTGCCCTGCTGCTCTCTTCTCCAGGGACTCGTAGATCTCGAGGCTGCTGTTTGTCTCTTCACTGCCATTAGGGCCAACGTCCTGGGTATTAATCTCAGCAAACCTGTCTCCCTCAGCTTGCTCTTGAACAACTGTGGCAGGACTGTGCCCACTGGCTTCGAATGCTAAGCGCCTGCGTTCAAGATTCATTAATTGAATGGCGCAATATATTCAAGTACTTTCTAGTAAACAAGCTTTACGGCTCCTAGGAGCTGGGGGCATTTATATATAATGTATTAATTGTTTTTTTATTCTCGGTTGTAAGTTTACTTATTGATCAGAATCCTCAAATTTGGAAAGAAAAAAAATAAATAAATTGGTAACTTTTTCTAGTAGTTATACGAGTGACTAATTAAGGTTTTAAGGAAATTGTTAAATTCAAATTGCTCAGAAACTTCTTTAAGAGAAAGGCGTGTTTTAATTAATGATGAAATGGCCATGAGGCTACGACTAATTAAAGCAAATTGTATTTTACATTTTCGAGATTATGCAATTCGAATAGTGAGTTTTTGGGGTTGAGTACCCTCTCTAGCCAAAGAATCAGTCGACCTGGGAACATGAGTCCACTTAGTGACACGTTCTCTCACTAGAAGTGTAATTTCATCAAAGCCAATATTCCGGTTCCCCATGGTAATTTTCTTGAAAACTAATCTATTATGATCACCCTTAATTTGGGTCTCCTTTAACGAGTTCAGATTAGGTAGTGCGCGCACCATAGAGTAGAGTATGCCAATGTCTAATCCAAATAACCAATGGGCTCCACAACCTATACAAGGGGCCTACAGTCATTCGGATCAAGCATTGGCGAGCTGTATGCAGTGCTCTGCCTGATCAGATCCCTCTTTCAACATGCTTTTGAAATAAAGGTGAATATTCTAGCTCTTTAGACTAAGAGACTATATAATTAGCTAATTAATTTTGAGTGAGAATTAGATATATTTTCAAGAAAATACCTTCTAGGCAATTCTGAATATATTTTCATGAAAAACTTGCCTTGTTCGACAATAATGTACGTTTTCACTTCATGCATGTCACAATTCACGAGTACAAACGGCTGGCTTGGTTCTTTCAATAGGGGAGGTGTTTCTAGGCATGCAATGTCTAATATATCTCTCACATTTGATTTTTTTTTTTTTTGTTTATGTAGCTGTTTTTTGTTGTTAGTTTCTTCTGATCTTTTTTAGGTATTTTTTCTTTATCTTTTAGAGTTTCTTAAATAAAATCTAATTTTTCATTGCTCAAGAATAACAAATTTATGACCAATAGCCTGAGATCATTAAATCATTACATTATTATTATTATTATTATTATTATTCATTAAGATTTCTTTCATAATTATTTTATTTTATTTTATTTTGTTTTTTTTAGCATTGAGGAATCTTTGGTTGTTGGATAATCGTTTCCAATTTGATCTCTTACGTTGTTGTATCTTTTAAGTTTTTGTTCTCCTTGCAAAACTAGAACTATCACTGTTAGATACACCACTGTACCAATTACTGCTCCACTTGCCTAGCTGTAGCCTGAATCTGTACACCCACGGAACTCTCGAGGTTTGTTTTGCTTACTCTGTTTCTCCTAAACGACAAGGGGACTTTCCCAAGTATCAAATTCGTCAAAAACCTTGCCACAAGGGCATCTGGATTAAGCTATTCAATTCAGAGAAAGTCCTTCCCATTTGCATCATGTGATCAGTGATCGTCCCTTACCATATTAATCTTTTCCTATTCTTTGTTTTTATTAACTTGTTGTCAATACTCCTCCTCTATAAATACCATATGCATCCACCATGAAGCTACTCCATTATAACCCAGGGCCAGAGAGGTTGCAGTACTTATGGCCTCAAAAAGCTCTGCTCCTGCAGCCCTGTTCCTGGCTCTTAACCTTCTCTTCTTCTCGCTTGTGAGTGCCAAGCATAGTTATTACGGGTATGGTTCAGGCTCCAGCCCTCCTGGATTTAGCCCCCCGAGTAGAACCCCTGGGTTTGTCCCCCCGGGTATCCCTGGGTTTAACCCCCCGGGAACCCCTGGCTCTGGTGGCCCTAGCACCCCTGGTTCGGGTCCAAACACACCTGGCTCTCCTACTACGCCAACCCCAACTCCTGCATCACGAGGCAGGTGCCCCAGAGATGCGTTAAAGTTCGGGGTCTGCGCCAATGTGCTCGGACTGGTGAGAGTGGTGGTGGGTTCTCCCCCAACACTGCCCTGCTGCTCGCTTATTCAGGGACTCGTCGACCTCGAGGCCGCCATTTGCCTTTGCACCGCCATTAGAGCCAACATCCTGGGCTTGGTCCTCAACATCCCCATCTCTCTCAGCTTGCTGCTCAATGTCTGTGGTAGGCGTGTGCCCACTGGCTTCCAGTGCTAAGAATTAAGATATATATATATATATGTGCCACTCCTGTCTCCATTTTGGGTGTTTGTTGCCAAGCCTCATGAATAAGGTTAATTTGAACTCTTACCCAGTTATTAGGAACTGAGCATCAGAGTAGTCCAACTATATATTATAATATTATGTTTGTTTAGTGGTAACTAATTATCTGACTAAGTACTTTTCTCTTCCAGTGACGTATTTCTTTACATATTGTGTAGTCCAGTAAAGGAATGTCAGCCTCAAATATCTTGTACCCACTGTTTCTGTTATTGAGTTTGTTTCCTCTTCTTTGCATTTTTATTTTTATGGAGTATAGTACTTGAAACAGCAAAAACTTAACTTTTTCAAGGCATAACAAATTTATATATATATCAATCACAACCAGTGTTTTAAAAACCGAACCGAACTAGCCAGTTCAACCCAGTTGAACCAGAATGGGAGACCAGTCCGGTCTTATTTTTGCCTTATTACTTATAGAAATATTGAATATATATAAAATATAGTGTATAGTATTCAACGGTCCAACCCCGTCTAACCAGGTTCAACCAAAACCGGACATAGTGGCGGTTGGATATCCAGTTTTTAAAACATTGATCACAACAAACCAAAAGAACATAAATAAGAGGAACCGGCTTAAACAAAGAGCACAGTCTTATACATATATAACACTAGATGTGGGAGTCAGATTGTTACTGCATGATTCTACTTACAAGAAAAACTCGAGGACTCATTCAAGTAGATAATGGTACTTCTCGTCCTTATCCGACTCAGTTTGTACATGTACATTCAATTAGCCGAACAAAATATATATCATTAGTAATATTAATTAGAGTAGTGTAAACCCATGCAAATATTGAACAATATTCATAAAGTTTGGTAACGGCAGCATTAATTGAAGAATTTAATTTTTTTATTAAGGATAAGGGAATAGTATGGGACAGACGGAACCATGCAAATAACCATAAATGTGTCCAGATCTTCTGAACAATTCTCGGAGAATATCCAGTGGTTGATGATATTGTCATTCGGGGTCCCATCCTTTCTGTTTTGGTTCTGAACTTAAGAAAAAACCTAATAATGCATATCACACCCGTGATCCCCTCAAACAGGGAATGAATTTAGGAGTAAAATAGCCTCCTCAAGGCACTGAAATTGAAATTATTGAAGAGGTTATTAAGCGGTTTCATAACCTGGAAGCCAATCAGAAAAATCAGGTATAAGATTTTTCTGGGTGGGTGGATATATTCAGCAGAGAACTTTTTTTTCAGAGAATTTACCGAATTGATTATATATGTTGAGGTCGTCTTGGAACAGGGAAACGTTTCAAGTCGTTCGCATCAACAGGTTTGCTTGAAAAAAGTGTTTCCCTCCTCAGGCTTGTTCTCTCCACAGAGGGAAAAAGAAAAAATATCTCAGGCACAGGGTGGTGGGACGTTTCCGATTCTGGCGTTACCATGGAAACGTAACTGCTACTTTTACAGTGTAGATCTCAGGTTTTTTATGCATTTTCACAATATGGGAAGGGCAAGGTGTGGAGTACTGATGAGGCCTACTCATGTGGGGCGCGGATTCTCACATGGCAATGATAAAGACTGGCATTTCTTTTGGGTCCGTCTGCCCCAATATTTGTCAAATCCCCACCGCAAAGTCCTCCATTAGAGATCCATCACTAGCTTTGCCAGCTAAATGCTCCCCCACCCTGCTGCCTTCGTCCATTCCCTTGTTTTATTTCTTCTTGATCTTTGATCTTTGTCTGCCAAATCGACCATCCCACTTGTTCCAATTCTATAAATAGCTATAGTCTTGTTGAGCAGTCCACACCAGTGGAGCATAAGAGGCTATAGCTAACAGTACTCCCCCCTCCCACAAGTGTTTGGAGATGGCCTCAAAGAGTTCTGCTTCCGCTGCTCTCTTTCTCGCTCTCAATCTTCTCTTCTTCTCCCTCGTGAGCGCCTGCACTTGTAACAGGTGCGGGTGTGGCCAAACCCCCACCACCCCCACAACCCCGACTACACCAAGCACTCCCTCTTCCCGTGCGAAATGCCCCAGGGATACACTCAAGCTGGGGGTCTGTGCAGATGTGCTGGGTCTGGTGAACATCGTCGTGGGTTCCCCACCAACATTGCCCTGCTGCACTCTACTGCAAGGATTGGTCGACCTTGAAGCTGCTGTGTGCCTTTGCACTGCCATTAAAGCCAACATCTTGGGGTTGAACCTCAACATACCCGTCTCTCTCAGTCTGCTCTTGAACACATGCGGTAAGACCGTCCCTACTGGCTTCCAGTGCTAGTCTCCATCACAAATATGCATGGCACTTATGTCATCGGTGCTTAATTAATTTCAGTGATTCCAGTGTTGGCCGGGTACAAAACCCACGGTTTATTTTTCTGTAACGTTGATGTTTCTCCTTCTCTCCGCCACTGTCTCTCTCGTGCTCTCTCATGGCGGTGTCTTTGGCAAATGTTTTTAATTTCTGGTTCGGATTGGTGAGGATAATTTAGTGTTTTCATTGTTGGTGGCAAAATTGGGACGGGTCGTTATGTTTGAAGTTGAATAATAGTCGTTCTGTACTCTTAAATTTCTTCTGGTAATATATATAATTCCTTCCTACAAGATCTTCATGCACCACAACGCAAGAAAAACTTCAGTTCTGTAATATTTCAGCACGCTACGTGGAAATCTTCTTAACAAGAAAAAATTAAATATTACCATACACACAACCAAAAAAAAATAATAATAAAAAAATAATAATAAAAAAAAAAATAAGGAATCGTTTGTACATTTAATATTAGCATACACAACGACTATTTGATATTATACCACTTGCAACTGCAATAATTTTAACTTTTTATACGTTCATCCTGCCCACTTGATCTTTAATAATCAATTTACTTTCAGAGATTCACATCACAAACGAACAAACTAGCAGCACTGACGTTGTTCAGCCCGTGAGGGGCAAGGATAACATCGGGAGAAGAAGACGATAAACGAAATTGTCCAGCGGATGTGACACCACCGAGCAAGAACCCTACGTCCTTATGGGTTTGCTCTCAAGTTTTCCAGAGTATCTGATTTGACTCGTCGCGACTAGGACGTCCTGTAGTACTATTGCACCAGTACTTGTGTTGGTAATCTGTGGTGGAAGGTGATCTACGAGAATTAACGTAGGCCAGAGTTTCTTCTGATTCACAGAATCTCTGCTGGAAATGACTGGGGGTAGAATTAAAGTAGAAACAAGGGTTACACCTTTCAGCTGGATGATGACGTATGTAGTCGATCATACTGAAATTCCTATCTGGGTATGAATGAATTGCCCTAAATATTACATATATCTCATGCAGTTCAAGAAAACTGATTTTGTCATTGGCAAGTTCTTTTATAAGGCGAGAGAGCTAAAAGTAAGTTGTCTTCGAGTACAAAGGGATGCGGATTTATTGATAACAACACATGCGCGCAGTAGAATAATTAATATATAAGCGCATAAAGACACACAACTTGCAAGTTGCACGTTATATAGTGTAAAGCAATTTTAAGCTATTCAGAAGAGTAGTACTTCTCAAAGAAGAAGACAGCTTTCGATTTCCTGCCTCCTTTATATATATCCTGCAGAGCCTTCTCCTACCACAGAAGAGGAGTACAGGGCACAAAGCCATATGAGTAGCAATATCTGATGCATGTTATGGCCAGTAATCGCTTGACAGTCTCTCTGGTTGATTCTGGACCAGAAACTGCAGCAATCAGATGAATCCCATATCTCCCAGCGAAAGGCCTATATGTATGCAGTACTGCTGTCAGTTGCACGAAATTTTTTAGCTGCGGTTCAGATATTGTTGAAATGTGTGAAATTCAGGAAACTTGGAGATTTCTGCATGTGAAGGCAGAATTGCTGGGTTGAGATTTCTTTCATAGATTAGTTTAAAGCGTGAAATTGCTGGACGAGTACTGATTCCTGATATGAAGAGTGTATCTGAATCTTAAATTAATATTGATCTGATCAGTTATGATATAATTGTATGATATCTGGTATTCAGTAGTTAGTAGTGTATTTTTTAAGTTAATTTTATGCAGGATATATATAGCAACATTAATAAATTAGAAACTGGAGAAATATCACTTGCAATTACATTGAAGGAAACTATGGTTTATTCATCTCATGGATATATGTACTGAGGTTGTACAAGTGCACATGAGAGGGGATAGTAATTAACAAAAGACCATGCAAAATCTATCAATTACTGAAAATTTCCTCCCTGCTAATCTACTGAACCTAATTAAGCATTAATTGATCGCCACTAAAACCCTAATGACTAAGACTCTTAAACACAAAAATCCTAATAGAAACAAACCCTTAAACCAAAACAAGATGAAATGCCTGCCTGATGCCATATGTTAATTCCCCCTCCATCGAAGGGCTCTTAAAGAGTGCACTGGAAACCGGCTGGAGGTGTTTTCCCGCAAGTGATGAGGGCTTGGAGGGCAAGTGGAAGGAAGATGTTGATGTTGAGGAGCCTGATTTTTATGGTGGTGCATAGACAAATAGCAGCCTCTAGCTCGAGCAAGCCCCCTAGCACTGGGCAGCAAACATTTTGAACGGGGTCACCCAGTCCTACATGCACCAGTCCCCCTAGCACGTCTAAGCACAACCCTAGTTTCAGAGAGTCAGCAGAGCACGACGGACCAGATGAAGGAGGGGGATTCAATCCCGGCAAGCCGCCGGAAGGAGGGGTCAATCCACCGCCACCGCCGCCGCCGCCACCGCCTCCACCTCCGCCACCGCCGCCACCACCACCACCACCATAAGGAGGTGATGGTGGGTAAGTGTAAGTGGGTGGTGCAGGAAGTGTCACCGGAGGTGTTGTCACCGGAGACGTGCCCGGAGACGATCTGAACGGCGGTTTCCTGAAGGGAGGGTGGGTTCTTGTTGGTGGGGCTGGACGTGGGTTCCGGTGGGAAGGTGGGTTTGAGCAGTACCCACAAGCGTATGCCGGTGGCAGACTGATTGCAGCCAGGATCAAAAGAACAAACGAGAGTGCAACTACTCTGGGACCCATGACGAGAACCCAAAGTAGAAACCTAGCTACTGTAAGAAAAACTGGCAGAGAGCTGCCTTCTTCTTCTCCTTTTCCTAGCTCTGCTTGTTCGTCGAACCTCAACAACTACCTTGATTTATATGTGTGGTACTTGCATGCAGCCCGTGACATCTCCGCCTTTTCAGATTCTGTGCCTTCCACGATACCCAGAACATTTAGGTTTTTCTGATCATTTTCTCTATTCATGCCTAAATTCACACATTTGCAATGGCGGGAACCTAGATTCGAATTTTCTTGCCAATTCAGAGGAGCAAACTAACGAAAACGAAGGATTCCATGCAGTGCATTATTGTAGATGAGGTGCATTATTGTAGATGAGGTGGGTATTTCGATGGAGCTAGTCGTGGCCAGGCCATGTGGACTAAGCACGGGCGACCATGGATACTGAAGCTCGTGACTGTGCATGGGAGGTTCTCTCTCTCTTGATTTCTCTCTGTCTCTCTCTTGATTTCACTCTCTCTCTCTTGATTTCTCACTCTCTCTCTCTCTCTCTCTCTTTTGCTTTCTCTCTCTCCACGATTCCGAGTGTCTAGCTGGAGGCTAGTTGCGAAAATATATGTGCATGGGTTTGAGGCCTTTGATTACAACCAAGCAAATAATTCCGTCTACTCCAAGTTGGCGATTCAGAGTATTGTCGGAAAGACGCAATACGGACACGATCTTCTGCCCTGTGCCTTCTTTTATTTGAATAAATTTAGGGTGCATTCCTCGAAGGAAACATGTGAACTTAATTTCTGTATCTTCTCCCCCACTTCCCCCTTTCTTACCTTCCTGTGACGAACAGCACAGCTAAGATGCTGCAATACGACGCAGCAGAAAGGGAAAACAACCTAAGCCACTGCACCTTGCATATGAAAGAAACAGTTTTACGAATAAAGCTGCGTTTCAGCTGGCCGGAGCTCAGCTTGGCCAAGATGCAGAACACAACATAAACTCTGCAAAAAAGTTGATGTCATAAGCAGCAGGAAATGGAAGTAGTACTGTTCCATTTCCATGGCTGAAATTAATTAGAAGAGCTTTAATTCTCTCGTCACTTTCATGATCAATATTAAATCAATATTTAGCCTTCATAAACATGTAATATGAATTATACTGATCAAATGCATGATAAACGTATATATAATAAGGAATCTAAGTACTCGAGCAATAGTCCGCCAATCATTCAAGCATTTTAATATCATATGACTACAGATAAGATTCAATCGATACCAAGAAACTTCAGATAAGAGATTGACCCTGATCATGACACAAAAATATATTCGATCATTAATGAATTTGGTAGTCTTTATTAATTTGTTGATTTCGTTTGTTACACAGATCATGGTACTACGGGTCGGAATCATGGTTTTAAAATCGACACGTATCGGCCGATACGTGTCTGTTTCCTCGGGCAAGGAAACAAAACATGGGAGGGGTTCCCATTTAATAGAAAAAAATCTAGAGTACTCCAAATCGCACAGAATCAAAGTAAAATTAGGTAAATAATACTTCTTTTTTTAACTCAAATTGGTTTTTTACGGTGTGCTAGAACTAAAAATCTTGAAACTTTGAAATCGAAGCTTGAAGTTCGAGGTATGTATTACTGCTTGCCTACTCTTCTCTTTAATTTCTTTTCTCTAGTTTTTTCAATCCATGACGTTTCTGTTAGACATCCTGTATCACCCAATGATACAAACAGAGTTACACACCAAGTATAAGACGATGGTACAGTCAGCAGTACACGCTGACACACCCTCCTTAAGAAGATTTGATTCTGTAAACTTTCCTAGTCCAACTACGAAACAAACACTCACGAAGTGTATATATGTATCATTGTACAACTGAATAGATGGCGATTGAATTAACCTTCTTACATGGTATCATAGCCAGACCCCCAGCACCACGTAAAAACCCTAATTTGCGTGGAACCCTAGCATCTCTCTTCCAGTTCGTCTTCTGGTTCTCGATCCTTTGCTACAATGGCCAATGAAGGTTTCTCTCAGTCGTCCACCACCCCTACAGCTTCCCTCCTTGCTAACTTGCAAACTCCAAGTAGGGGTACTTTCTTCTGGTTACCTTCTTAAAGTCGGTCGCTTTCACGGTTCCTTCTTCGGAGACCTGAATTTCGTACTACTTCCCGGTTCTCTCATCGATCACTGTCAACCGACCTCACAAATTTTTTGTGCTTCACAGGCCGCGGTGGGCTTGAAACCCTCATTTGCCTTCGGAATGCCATCTTCTTCAGCGACTCCTTCAAGTACAGCTTCGCCTACTTTTGGGCTACCTACCGCCTCCTCGTCTCCCTCGTCCGTGCCTTTTCTCTTTTGGAATGCAGCAGGCTCCGAGCACATCTTCGTCTGCAAGATTTCTGTTCTTTGGCGCGTCTTCCTCCGCGACCTCCACTTTTGCTCCATCCACTTTAGTTAGGGCTCCTGCTTCTTCAGCGGGCACGCCTACTGCCTCATTTTCCAGTTCGCTCTTTGGGGCTTCTTCTGCTACCGTGGCAACTTCGTCTTCATCCCCGCTCTTTGGTGCTTTATCTACAGCAAGAAGTGCTCTTTTCTCTAGTGCGGCCATTGGCTCTTCGTCTGGGGCGCCTGCTCCTTCTCCTAACTCATCCTTGTTCGGGTCCTCATCATCTTTAGGGGATGCATCAACTTCCTTCTCGTTGTTTTCTGGTTCTTCTTCCGCATTCACTTCTCCTACCCTCACTGCTTCCTACCTTGCCCAATCTCAGACTACTAGTTGGGTTGCTTTGTTTGATCTCAGACAGACTCTCGGTCAGTTCCTGGTGACTGTCAATACCAGCACCCTTCCTGTCTCCATCAAGCTTGATCGAGACAACTCCCTACTACTAGCGACAATAGTTTCTTCCTGTTTTCAATAGCCAGTCCCTTATGGGATTCATCGACGCCTTCATCAAACCACCTCTCAAATATTTGACTACAGACTCTCCTACTGTCACGTCCGAATACACGAAGTGGTATGCCCTCGACCAGACGATCCAGCGTTGGATCGTAGCCACCCTGCCTTATGCAGCAATTGCACACACAATCGGCCTCGCCAGCGCTTCGGCGATGTGGCTCATGTTTGCCGTGTGCAGTCACCACCGACCTTCTTCAAGTTCTGTTCATCTCGCCTCAAGATCGAGTCGCTGATGTCTTCACCAAAGGCCTCTCGAGATCACTGTTCTGTATACTTGTCTCCAAACTTCGCGTTTCTCCTCAAACACCAAGCTTGAGGGGGAATGTTAGACATCCTGTATCACCCAATGATACAGACAGAGTTACACCAAGAGTTACACACCAAGTATCAGACAATGGTACAGTCAGCAGTACACGTTAACACACCTTCGTTATCAGAATCCTAATCAGTTACGATTCTGTAATCTTATCCAGCAGTAATCCCAATCTTCTTTGATTTGATTCTGTAAACTTTCCTAGTATATGTATCATTGTACAATTGAATAGATGGCGATTGAATTAACCTTCTTACAGTTTCTGCCCACTCTTTTTTGTGCTTTTTTGCATACAATCAAAGAAACTTGAAATTAGAGGTATGCATACACTGTTTGTCTAGTTCTCTATTTTCTTTAATTTATTTCCTCTAATTTTCACAATCCGTGATTTTTCAGCTCTCTTTTTGTGCTTTTTTGCTTGGGGTGCCGATAAACATAAAACTCTGTTTTTTTTTTTTTTTTTTTTATGTTTTTTTTTCTATTCTGTACTAGCAATTCCAGACCCCTGATCTACCAGTCATTTAAGAAACTCAAAGTCCACTTCAAAATAAATAAATACATAAATAAATAAATTTCACAAGGGTGGGTTTTACTACCTTTCCCTGGATTTGCTTACTACAATTAGTGGGTGGTTTTTGTTGTTGCTAAGCCTTCTTTATACTACTGATTTTTTTAATAGTTTTGTTGTTATTTTTTAAACATTTGATTTAATATAGAAATTATATTTTTATTCTAATGAGATTAATAAATATTAATATTTTCCATATTTTAGATAAAAAATTTTAAATTATTCATATTTATTACATGTGTTTCTTTGCGTATCCATGCGTTTCCACGATATGTTTCCGTTTCCCCAAGGTCCGAAACTTTGTGTTTCTTCGATACTACAAACGTTGGTCGGGATTAGGAGGGATCAAGTTTGGCCTTTTGATATTTGTCGTTAGGTGATGGTCTGTCTATTTTCATTAGGGGTGGCATCGGGTCGGGTTTGTCAAGGAACCTGACCCAAATTGACCCAACCCAAAAATACCAGGTATGGATTCCCAAATTGGACTAGGGATCAGGTTCGGGTTTAATTACCCAAACCCAACACGCGAGTTTTTTTTCATTGTTTACATAATATTTTAGTTATTAAAAAATAGTGTAAAAGTCAAATTTAGTCGGGTCCGGTTTGGGTTTTGGTGGGGTCTGGTCAGTTTCGGGTTTGTAAAAATAGGGTTCAGGTCGGGTTCGAGTTGGAGTTTTAAGACCCATTCGGGTTTTCAGTTATACAAGTTGTGTTGGATTCAGATTCTCAAAGACCCGACCCAAATAAACTCGACCCATGCCCACCCCTAATTTTCATGTGAGGCCTTAAATAGATGACCCTGTAATTATTTTAGATCGGATCCTATGGGAACTGATTATTTGAAGAATGAATTAGCTTTTACTTGAATATGAGTTTCCCATGAAAACTAACCAAGGATTTAGAAGTGACAGATTACTTGAATTTTGTTAACTCGTTTAGATGAAATTAAGTTTATAAGTCTAGTTCAGTTTATTGCAGGTTATTATTCCTAGTGTGTTGTAAAACGTAAACCAATCCATCAATTGAACCAGTTCCAGTTAGACTCATCTCGGCTATATCTGCTAGTCCATTGAACCTTTTCTACTGGTTGACCTATAGATCAGTATAGTGGCCGAGTCACACACCAACACTTTCTCCAGGTGAAAATTGCAAGATCAGAGAGAGATTACAGTGTACTCCTCAAGTGCTAAAGATGCTTATTTATCTATATTGTGGGATCTCAAAATTACTTAAATTGGGTTAGCTTCTGCATAATACGCATAACAGATTAATTTTACTATAAATTAGTCCAATTTCATATATTGAAAACTATATATATATATATATATATATATATATATATATATATCCAATATTGAACAAGGCAGCCAAAAGAGCTACGTACACCTGCCCATGGCAATAATTGCTAATTAATCCACAAATTGATTGATTCGTAATTAGAGGACCATTAAATTCTCTTTCTCATTATTTTATCTACATTTGATCATAGGGAACAGTTCGAATAGGTAAAGAATTTCGCAAGTTTCTGCAAAACAATATTAGTAAAGAGAATCCATTGAAGGGCTGATAGAATAGCAACATCTCAGGTACAAACATTGAGGGACAGAACTTAATTATCAGTCCCAGTAGATCAAGATCAATAAGAAAGAAGAGAACTACGATGGGCATGCAGATATTAATCATCGAGATGAGGATTTCAATCCAAATTAAGATCCCAATTCCTATACAAACAAACAACAATAAGAAAACAGAAGATCTCACTAGCTTATAATACGATCATCACTCAGAAAATATATATATATATATATATATATATATATCCTTCAGTACCAAAAATACGATGAATAATTGAGGAGCGGAGGGAAAGAAGACTGCAGGCACTCAGATCTTCTTCTAATTAAGCGCATAGGAAGCCAGATGGGCACTCCTTCCCGCAAGCATCCAGGACTAAGCTGAGCGAGACTTGGACGTCGAGGTTAATTATCCCAAGCACATTGGCCTTAATGGCAGTGCAAAGGCACACAGCAGCCTCAAGATCGACTAGGCCTTCAAGGAGAGAGCAGCATGGCAGAGTGGGGGGGCTTCCGGCGACCACATTTGCTAGGCCGAGCACGTCGGCGCAGACGCCGAGCTTCAGCGTGTCTCTGGGGCAGGTGGGGTTCGCCGGAGGGTACTTTTGGGGGGGCTTGTGATGGGGCTTGGGCGTGGGGTTGGAAGTCAAGGGAGGGCATGAATCTTTGGTGGAGGTCACCATGGTGAAGAAGAGGAGGTTGAGAGAGAGGAGAAGGGTTGTTGAGTAGGCAAATGCCTTGGAAGCCATAATCTGAGAACAAAGGTACGTAGATGATGGATCAGGTCGTGGAGGAGATTAGGAAGAAGGAGATGTGAATTGAAGGGATGGATGGGCCTTGTAATTTATAGGAAGAGTAGACCGTGAAGATCTAGAATAATTCAGAGCGAGGAGAAAATAATGAAGGGGTACGTGACCATGTGGTTCAATGGCCCGCCATTTAGCTGGCTTTACAGGCGGATGGTTTTGGACGAGCTGAGGTGGTTTGGATTTTTCTCCTGTAGTGCTTATCAGATTTAAATTCAATGTCTCTTTTGTGTCTTTTACAACAAAAATAAAAATGTAGGTAACACATTTGGGAGCACACATGATATATATATATATATATATATATATATATGCCCTGTAATTGCGTACGTAGCACGATCGTAGTGTATAAACCAAATTCTATTCTGGTGATTTTAATTAGGTAAAAAGAAGAGAGCTGATCACTGATTAATAAGTACTTAAACTGTAATATTAATATTAGAACCGATAGGATTATATAATAAAGTCGAAGCATTGCTCTATAGTCTATACTGCATTTTAAAAAATATTCAAAAAAGTAATTCATTTCTCTCCCACGTACACAGTTGATAAAGATGTTTTAACCAATATTTTGGAAAAACGGGACCGGCCATCAAATTTATCTTCTCGCTCTTATGTCCCTGATTAAAGTAATTAAATCCTCCTTATGGAAGGAAAAAAAAAAACCAGAGAAGCTTACTCATGATTTGTATATAATTGGCAAAAGAGATAAATATATAATTATAATTTTAGTTTGTTGGACCCTACGTATTACAAAGAGGCTTTCCTGCCACGGTTTCGGCGGAAACCCTAGCTATTTTCCTTTCAGCTATGGTTTTCCAGAAACGCTGGTAATTCATCAGAAACCGTGGCTGTAAAATGACTTAGCCATTGTTTAATGTAAACCGTGGCTAGAAATAACTAATTTTATCACTGTTTAATATATGAAACCATGGCTAAAATTAAGCAACGTAATGTTTAAGAGATCGATATATATATATATATATATATATATATATATATATATATATATATATATATATATATATATATATATATATATATATATATATATATATGTATGTATATATGTATGTATGTAATATATCCTAGGACAAGTAATTAAACATCGATATGAAGGAGGATGTACAAGTACGTATATATGGATCATGGATGGTATAGATCAGTTCAATATTTGTCCACTCGTATTAGTGCAACTCGAAGGCGTCAACTCTCCCTTCCTCAAGAACTTGAGCTGTAAAGGAAAAAAATTGGGGGGCCATTTATAAAAAAGGAAGCCATGATTAATCATGACTATATATGTAGACAAACTTTCGCAAGTTTACTTATCATACTCCAACAAGCCACATGACATGACTAATAAAGACCAATCCAGCATGCATGATTTTATTTTTTTCTCCTCAGTTTTTTTTCCTTAGTAGTGATGAATTATATGTACTCATAAATTAAATTCCCTTACCCAAATTTTAAATATCTTTCCATTTAATAATAATACATAACCCTACATTAGTTAGGACTTTATGTAATCTAATCTCATTTTTGTTGAGATCTGACTTGGAAATTATAAAGTTCAGTACTAAGGTCTTCATCAGACTTATCTCTTATACTCCCCCGCACATGAAGGCCTATTGTTGGGCTATAATAATGAACATGGTGGAGGCCCGCTGATACTTATTCCATATGACGTTGTTTTTACTCTTATTTGTATGGGGGACTAAACTCTAACATAAATAATATTTAACCTTGAAGATTTATAAACATTCTCCAAGCTGAAGGCTAGCATTTATGTGGAAATCGTTGTTTCTCTAAAATGCAAGCTTTGATATTCAATTAGCATGATGATTATAAGAGTTTCACTCTGAGATCCTATAGATAGTGTTACACATTGAGTTGCACGTCAAATATCAGAAGATCTTACAGTTAGAGTTTCACAATGACTCGATGTCCCTTTAGAGTCCTAATCAATCGCTGATTCTATAATGTTGTCTAATTTTTAAACACAATATTCTTTGATTTTATTTTGTAATCTTTCCTACTTAGACTAGGACACAAACACTTTGTGAAGTGTATATAAGTACTCTTTGTTCAATTGAATAGACACATAGAAACTGCAAACTAACAATCAATAGTTGCTAGATCAATGTCTAACAATAATCTACCAAACTCTATATAAAGAGAAAATAAGAGGATGTAAAATAGAACTCCATAATGTATGTAGATCTAGTCTTTTGAGTGAAGGAGTTTTCATGGAGTGAAATAGATTCTTCATCATCCTGCTTATACTGATACATGATAAAAGTGTACACTAAAGGGAGCTTCAGTGTGGACGATAACAAGACTACTTGTGCAGAAGAGTAAGTTCAAGGTGGGATTTTGAAAGTTATTCGGTACTATTTGACCAAACGTTTCGAACTGCAATAACATATTGTGTGTTGATTGATCTTTCTTTTTGGTTTTACGTATTATTTGACCAAACGTTTAACGAAGTATTGGAAAATCACGCCTGACATTGACATCAACGCCAGAACACTTACACACCTATTGGCTCAGCTGTACCGATACGCGTAGCCTTTGTTCGCAGCTGATCCGAAGCCGTTTTTAATGATATTAATTAGTATGTCAATATTGATATGTGTTTGTTAAAACAATTATATCTATTAGGACATTAATGTTTGTTTTAAATTTTGATTACCATTTTAACCTTAAGAATTTTCAGTATTAAAATTTCCTATTTAATCACATAAAATATTATTATTTTATCTGAAATCTTTTGATGCTGATTAATTAATAATTACGCGCATTGAAAATCAGATGGGCCCTTCTTCTCGCAAGCGTTCAAGATGAGGCTGAGAGAGACCGGAACGTTGAGGTTGGCTCCGAGCACATTGGCTTTAATGGCGGTGCAAAGGCACAGAGCGGCCTCAAGATCGACCAAACCGTCGAGGAGGGCGCAGCAAGGCACCGTGGGTGGGCTGCCAACGACCACATTTACGAGTCCCACCACGTCCGCGCACACGCCCAACTTCGGTGCGTCTCTGGGGCACTTCTGTGGTGGGTGTTTGTTCGAAGTGGAGGGCTTGTGACCGTGAGACTTATTAGGCTTGGGTACTGCTGGGTGACAATATTCTGAGTTGCATGAGCTCACTAATGTGAAGAAGAGAAGGTTGAGACAGAGAAGAAGAGCTGTGGAAGCAAAGGTACCGCTCCTACAGTAAGCCATTTATCTATAATTTCTGCAAATCTACTCTTGCAAAGGAAAGAAGGCCGAAGTAGCTAGGTAGCTTACTACTGAATCTGATTTTTTTGTTGTGGCTATATTATGAGCCTTGAGCAGTGGCTTTTATAGTAGAAGACTAGTACTCTGTATAGAATTAATGGTTACTCAATAATGCATTGATAAATAAGAAAAGGTGCCCCAAGTGAGCATGATATATGTCCAGGACAGCCCCAGATGCCGTCGTTGGTATGGCAAGTGGAAGGATTTGGGTATTGGTAATAAGCTCAAGAATTTGGATCCTTCTATAAAAAATATTATTCGTGCTTGGCATGTCCATTCATAGGCCATGTTCCACGGTTGGCATTTGATATATATATATATATATATATATATATATATATAGGTACGAAGGTTCCTTCCTACTCTTAATTAATTAGTACTATAAAGTTTTCCATATATATAATTGATGAACCAGTAAAGTTCTATATATAAATCTACCCATTTATATATAACCTCATGATCAGTACTTGTGCATATAAGTGACCCCATTGAATAGGGAAAAAATGGATTAATTGAAGGTTTAAATCATGTGATTACAGCTTTCTCCATCCCAAAACCTTTAATTTGCAGCAGCAAAGAAATGCGTATATATAAGGGGTTAAAAGCATGTGTAAAATATATAAGGACTGGAATAGTCTCTACTTGTATTTATATAAATCCTATATTAATCTTCCTAATCAATTAGACTAAATGGCAAGCCAATTACTAATCAATATAATAACAGATCAAAAGGTGTATGTAATGTAAGAGTTGCCAATTACTTTTCTTTGACACTCTGGCATATATATATAATATATTTGATCGAATGTATTGGAGAAGATATGATAAGTAATTACTTTATGTTGCACCTACACATGCATGGATATGTGGCTCCAATATATATATCTGCTCAATTATTTTTAGCTGCTTGCGCAGGTGCCTGCTCTGTTAAACTGGACTAGCACCAATTAATTCTGATGATTTGTCTTTGTGCATTCAAACAATAACTGGGAATGAGTTAGAAGTAATTATTCGTTGCATCTTGATTTGAAAGCCACAAGATTGATCTGCATGAAAAGTATATATTACAAACTTGAAATTTCTTTACAGTACTGTTTGAAAATCCTGATTAATTAAGAAAAACGAAAGAGGGTTAAACAATACAGCAGTGTAATTTTTCGGTCACAAATTATATTAATGCGATATATGATCTTGTCCTACCTTAACTAAAACAAGTTGATGATCTAATGGAATAAACCCCCACAATTAATTTCCACTAGCTGCATGCACTCGTTTAATTAATCCAATCATATAAAGCTTAAATTGGGAACTCTTGAATGTCATTGCTCAATTCAAATATTAACTGGGAATCTGTCAGAAATATTAATGGCTCCAATATTCTTCGTTAGCTGCCTTATTGAAATTAAAATATATATATATATATATATATATATATATATATATATATATATATATATATATATATATATATATATATATATATATATATATATACATACCTAATGTGAAAATTAATGCATGATTTGAAAAGCCTATGTACAAGATTAACCAGCATGATAAATACAAGCATATATAAGCTTCATGACAGTGTTGCGCGCTTGGGATATGTATAATGTTGGATCACTTGTTATGGATCGAAAATTTAGCTTTTACATCATATAGTACTCTAAGGGTGCGTCTCCTAAGTCATAATCAATCGATTCATGACTTGCAATTCTCCCATTAATATATATTGTAATGCATGCATGTGACCCTGACACTGGAATTGTTTAATGCATTAATACATGGCACATTATATATATGAGAGGAATTAACGCATGCATGCTTAATATATAAAGATTATACATATTTTAAAATAATTAACATATTCGAACATCTGCTTATATATAAAGACTCTTAATACAAGCATTCGCATTAATTAAAGTTTGCTGATCTTAATAATTATGAGAGCATAAGGAAGACTTGACGAATAACATTAATTATTCTTGAACAAATTAATTCTCAGACAAACAAGCAAATTAAAGCCCCACCGGATCGAAATTAAAGACAACATGCACCAAATCTTTGATTCCTTAATTCCTTAATTAAGCGCACTGGAAATCAGATGGGCACTTCTTCCCGCAAGCATTCAAGAGGAGGCTGAGAGAGACGGGAACGTTGAGGTTGACGCCCAGCACGTTGGCTTTAATTGCAGTGCAAAGGCAAACTGCAGCCTCGAGATCGACCAAACCGTCAAGGAGAGAGCAGCATGGCAGCGTTGGAGGGCTCCCAACAACTACATTAACGAGTCCAAGCACGTCTGCGCACACACCCAGCTTGAGTGCGTCTCTGGGGCAACTGGTGGGGGGCGCCTTGTGGTGATGCTTATTATGGTGGTGCTTCGGCTTGTTGGGTTTCTCGTGAGGTGGAGCACAATTAGGGACACTTGTGGAGGTCACCAAAGTGAAGAAGAGAAGGTTGAGAGAGAGAAGAAGAGCCATGGAAGCAAAGGCGCCCCTCGAAGCCATAATTTTCGATCTTCTTAATTTCTGCAAACAGTAGTGCTAGCTACTATATATGAAAGAAGAGATCTGCAGGTATATGAAAGAAGAAGAAGATTGATGATGAGATTAGAGGAGAAAGCTGGAGCTCTTTATATACAGGAGCAAGAAGTAGTGATACTCATTGGAAAAAAAAATAATGAAATTACGGAGGGAACCCATGTGGATGGGTACAATAGCGCCTGGGTACGTTTAGCTGGCAATGCAAGTGGGAAGATTTGGATTGGGGTGAGGAGTTTGGAGTTTTCTCCAGACGTGCGTGCATGGTTGGCACTTGCAGATACCTCTTCACATGGACTGGTATAGCTTCAGCTAGCAACTCGATCCTTTTTCCATTTTGGGAGCTACATCTACTGCTTGTCCGCAGCATAATATAACACTGAAAAGAAGTATCCTCCCAACATCGTCACGTACTTCTTTGATTTACCATTCGATATGAATCATAAGATCGAGATCTCTGATCGGTTTCACGAGACCACACAACTCTCTTGTCTGTCGCCCCGTGATTCCGTGATGAATTCTTTCCATTCTCGTGGAACTAATTTGCCGGTCCCATTTGTCCTCTTTCTAGCAAAGGAAAACGAACAAGTTGATGGACCAGAGAAGATGTTCTGCAATATATATATTTCACACGATCGATGCATGAAGGCAATAATTGGAAGGAGTTATATATCTTCAGTTAAATGCAAATTCCCTTCTGTCATACTTCGATGGTAAAATCCGGTGTTGAAATGAAGTTAATCAAAAGGCAATATAGTTAACATTATGAAAAAGGATTAGGAGATTATCATACAGTTTTATTTGGCATATGCAAAAATATTCATATTATTTTTTGTTCATGCACTCTATATATTCGCTTGTTCATGACCTAGCTAGTTAAATGGAATTAACATACCGAATGTATATATTCGTCATTTTTGTGAGGTAGGAAATTGAGGAGGTCCCACTAGCCTCGATACCGTTGCCTTTTGTAAGTTAAGGAATAAAAACAATACCATGCAGGAAATTTTAGTAACAAAGGCTCTATATATTCTCTGATATATATATACGAAGAAGCTTATCAGCTACCCCTTTTTAAACCCATAAAGGATTTCTTAAAAAACGTTAATAAAGTTACTAATCTATATATACACAAGACTAGTGATAGCTAGAGAGAGAAAATTCTAAGGTAACTCATTCCAAAACTGAGCCTCAAACCGTGCTCTCCATCCGTCCATGCCTTATTTAGCAGCATGCTGGGTATATAGAACAACATCAAAGTCTCTGAAGTGGTATGTTGTGACGCCTGCTGAGTTTAATGCTCCACGGGGTCACAATACAATAAGCTACAAATGGTCTATCACATAAAGCGTATACCAGATGCATGGTTGCAAAAGAATTTAAACACAGAGAAATTTAACCAATGTATTTATGAGGTTAATATCAATTTAACTTGTCACAGAGAAATTAAATTAATTTCAACCAGTGCACTCACTTTTTTGCTTTTTCACCAATTTGTTTGAAAGAGTGGTATTGAGTGAAAAGGCAATTAATTATAATTACGACATTGATCATGTCCATCATCACATAGAACTTAGAAGAGCTAGGCACAGACATTGAAAAATGTCTTGAATGTCTTGTGAAAGTGTTTTGGCATCAGTGCTGGAAGTGGAGTTCTAACACCTTGTGAAACGTGAGATCAAATCATTTGTAAAGCATAAAAATAAAGATCAAGGGGACGAACAATTAATATATTATCGCAGTTTGGGGCAAACATGTTCTTAATCTTTGGGGCATTGACATTGTGGCCCGGGATGATAATAATCCACTAATTCAGAGATGTTACACAACTTTGGACAAGGAGATGTTAAACACTTCCTTCAACATCAACATGGAAGAATAGTGGATACCTTACAAGGACCGACTGCAATGACATAATCCTTAACACGAGTAGTCTAATTATCATTCCGCACTAAAACTCCCCCTCGATCAATGTAAGCCTTTGTTACAAAAATTTAGTTTGTCTCTGAAACAACTTGCAACACCTCAATTAACATCGCTTCATCATTGATAATAGCTTCTGATAAGCAAAATGATAAAGAATATAATTCACTCATATATATGAAACTCTTCACTCAATGACTATAGATCTGCATATATATGTGATATATGGAGTTGTATCTTGCATCCTTATCTTCCCTCTTTATATCGAGTTTGGTAGGCTGGAGTATCTTGTAATTAGTGTAGTATATTGAGTATCCTTGATTGTCTCTTGATTAATTTCTTTGATTGATTCTGCCATTTTATTCTTGAATAATGCAATCATTCTCTCTTAAGTCGAAGATCTCGGGCTGTGATTTAGGACCATATTCAACACATGTTGTTTTGTATAAGACAAACAAGAATACCCTTGCCACTTGCATTAACATCTTGGATTGGTTTATAATCCAGGTTAACACTCAAAAGCAAAAAGTATGCCATGGATTATATACTATGGTTAACAATAGTAGATGAGTAGAAACATAGAGAAATACAAGTGTGAAAAAAAGTCTTTTTACATGCGTGATTACTTTATTTCGTCCAATAGAAAACACACAAGAGTATCCTGTTGATTGATTAATATATATCAAGGGTTTGGCAAAGGGTTGTGTAGTTTAGGAACCAAGCAGAGATCTGATTTACGGCTGACTGCTGCTCCAAAATCCTCAGTCATATCTATATCTTCAGGCTTCATGGTGTCAGGGACTTCCCAATCAAAGTGAAAGAGCAGTAGAGCCAAAGCAAGCACCAGACCAGATATTCCAAATGATATTCCCGGGCACATCCTTCTACCAGCTCCAAATGGTAGCAATTCGAAATTGGTTCCCTTGAAGTCAATCAGGTTGTCTGCAAATCTTTCTGGCCTGAAGCTCTCAGCATCGTCTCCCCAGTTCAATGGATCTCTCCCTATCGCCCAGACATTAACAATGGCCCTGGTCTTGGCTGGTATCTCATATCCCATAACATGGCACTTTTCTCTAGTCTCTCTAGGAAGCAAGAATGGGAGTGGTGGGTGAAGTCTTAGAGTTTCTTTGACCACTAGTTTAAGATATTCTAACTTTTGAATGTCTGCTTCAGTGACCTTCTCTTTGCCTCCAAGAAGTCCTCTCACCTCCTCCTGAGCTTTCACCATTACTCTTGGATTTCTCATCAGCTCAGACATGGCCCAACCTACAACATTGGCTGAGGTCTCGGTGCCTGCGACGAAAACATCCTGAAAGAAAACACATGCATCCTGAGACATGCAGCTCAAGTAAATTAATCTAGCATATATAAATTAATTGTGGGTACTAACAAAAAAGTTACAACTTTCATAAGAAAATTAATCTAGTGTTTGAACCATATATACTGACCATAATTACCGCCTTAATGTTGTTGTCCGTGATGGGGACTTCAAGATCGTCATGATGCTGAAGTCTGAGAAGAATATCAACCAAGTTTTCATCAAAGGTGCTATCCCCTTCTCGTTTTTTCATCTCATACTTAACCCTGCATTCATAAAAAATTTTACTCAAAATTTCATCAAGTTTATGGTGATTTGCCTCCATCTTGGCCTTCATCCCAGTGATCCAAAAGAGTAAGTTGGATGAAGGGAACAGATCAGCTACTCTGAAACCACTTGCTTCCTTGGTTGCATCCTCCAATACAGCTAAGAACTTGTCCACGTACTGGCTTCTGTCACCAAAAGCTGCCCTCGCCACAATATTGTTGGTTAGGAAATATAATTTCCTAGTGAGATTCACAGGGGACATACAAGAAGCAGCAATGGAGCTAAGCATATTGAGCACCTCTTCTTCCCTGATGAATCTAAACGATTCCACTCTTTTGATGGTTAACAACTCCAACACACAAATCTTCCTCATTTGTCTCCAGTATGCACCATATGGTGCAAAGGCCACATCGGTGCACCCATAGGTGTTATACTTGAATGCAGGCATCACCGGCCTGTTTGCAAAGCTCAGATCATGAGTCTTCGTGATCTCTTTCGCGGCTTCAGCCGTGGAAGCGACGACGAGGGGGACTTCACCCATCTGCAGGTGCATAAGGGGTCCATACTTCTTGGCTAAGTCTCTGAGAGTGTGGTGTGGGAGTGAACTTCCTGCCATATGGTGTGCACTGCCTATCACCGGTAGCTTCCACGGTCCAGGGGGAAGCTTTTGAACCCCGGAACTTCTCTTCTTCTAGAGAGGAGAAGAAGCAGGATGAAGGAATGGGAGAGAGGGAAGGTATTGGAGATCCATTGTGGGGAAGAACCTCATGAAGGAAATTAAACCTCTTTGTCATCCTTTGGCATAACAAGTATCTATATATAACAAAAGGAGTTTTGCCCACACATGCATGGATGAAACTAATTAATTATATAAGTGACGCCTTTGATCGCATTGGAGTGGAATTCGTCAATGTAGTAGACCTTGTGCGATATTGGAGAGCATTCCCTGCTGTTGTCATGCGTATCCAGAAGTATGACTTTGATTTCTCAATATTAATCCTGAATTGATTAACAACTCCGGAGATCATTGGTTATATATAACAAAAAAAACAACTGGATAAATTGAAGTTAAAGTTCAAAGGTTGAAGTAACTATGTAATGACTTGTGCGATATGATGTATAGGTTGTCTGAGGCCGGGTCTTTGATCCATCCCTTCCATTTTCTAATAACTCTTCTTTGAAAATCCCTGTCCTTCAGTAGACCATTTTCTACAGCCTTAACCTATACTTTACTTGAGTGTCATTGCTGATTAATTAATACCACCTGCTAGCTTTAGATAATCTTGTATATATATTCAGAGGTTCTTGAGTCTTGACTACAGCAACCTGATATCTTGATTACTGGTAATTATATATTTGCATGAAAAATCAATTAATGAAAGGAAATTTTCACTGTAGCAATTTAATTCAAATATTTACACTCTAAAGATTAAATTTCATCTAGGACATGACTCATATATAACCAACTCTAGCTACTGTGCGTAGTCATCTATCTTCTTAATCGACCTGGTCATAGCCTACACTTCCAAGTTGTTGCATTAATTTTATGTAGCTCATGTTGAAATTTAGCTGTTCCTATTGATTTTGAGGTGAAGACTTTTTATACGATACTTTCATTTCTCTATTAAAAAAGACAATTTTCAAACTCACAACGAATTGCAAGACAGAGATATATAAATGCATTAATTTTCCATTTGTCTCTTGCTTTTCCTTTTTCATTCCCGTATCACTTTCACTAGACCAAGTCTCCAAGGATTCACCACAATAATATGTACTTAATGATTATATACAAATGAAGTTTAATTGGGAACCATTGCCAGGACTAATATATATTCATTTAGATACATGGGTAGTACAGACTGCTCCCCTGTCTTCTTCAGTCTCCAAAAAAACCGATTTTTTAATAAAAATATCTTCCAAGTTAATATATAATATGTCACATAAATATATGAATTAAAAAATAAAATTATAATTGCAATGGAACTAACAAGTGCATAAAATTATGATTAATTTGCCTAAGAATTAATGTTTTTAAGTTTTTCAATGATTGTTTCAAATTAAAAATGTTTGATTAACAACAAACCAATGCTTATTTTAAATAAAATTTATTACATAAATTTAGAGTTATGTCTTATATGTGTTAAACATGATTTTTTATTTTACAATATTAAATATGACATATTAAGATAATTTATTAAAATAATTATTGGTAAATTTTTTACTTTTTTTAATTCCTTTGAGAATAGTGACAATAGCCAAAAAAAAAAAGAGAGAGAGAGAGAGAGAGAGAGAGAGAGAGAGAGAGAGAGAGAGAGAGAGAGAGAGAGAGAGAGAGAGAGAGAGAGAGAGAGAGAGAGAGAGAGAGAGAGAGAGAGAGAGAGAGAGAGAGAGAGAGAGAGAGAGAGAGAGAGAGAGAGAGAGAGAGAGAGAGAGAGAGAGAGAGAGAGAGAGAGAGAGAGAGAGAGAGAGAGAGAGAGCAAATGAGAGAGAGAGAGAGAGAGAGATAGAGTACAGATCTGGGCGTCTCTTATGTGTACTTGTGTGCAAACATCTCTTGCAACAAGAAGATCAATTAATAGAGGAAGAGAGCGCTCACAGAGCACATTACTACCTCAGCTCTTCTCCTAGTTATTGCAGAATATAAACATGGATTTGAACCTTTAATTTGCCCTTATCGGTCATTCAACTCATGACTGCAGAGAAAGACAAGCAACAAACTCAAACTATGTTAACAGTTAGACATGCTACTTCCTTGCACCATAATAGTTCCTACCTGGGATAAGCTTACAATAATCATCAAGTAACTGAAGCATCTAGTCAGAAACTAAAATAACTGAAGCTTTTCACAACAACCAACCTTTTTAAAACAGCAAGAAAGTTGCAAACTATTTTCATGTTTCTAAGTATGGGGAGTGAAAGCCAAACACTTACAAAAGCCAGACACACTAACAGGCTAAAAAATTATTTCTTCGAAGTCAAATTTGCTAAAGAAGAATACCAACAGGAACATGCTGAGGAAAAGAGCAAAAATAAAACTTTTACGGATCTCCACCAAGCTCCACCCGCAGATTGTCATAAGGATAGACTTTTCGCGTCTGAAGAGAAACAAAAGCAATTTGAGTTAGCAAAGCAAATTCAACTGTCAATACATCAATTTACATAATAACACACCCCATTGCCTAGTAGTCAAGTGAACATCTTTCATAGTGTTGATTACACATCAATTACATTTCAGCCCTAGTGAAACTTGAACCCTTTCAGCACCGGCGGGTCTAAGCCCTTCCATTGTATCAACAGCTCAATCAAAATCTTAATTAACAGTCAAAAAACGATTCTGTTCTTTTAGTATTACCAATTCCTCTCACGGGTAAAGGAGATAACTTTCTAAAATAGAAGAACACGATGGACAAACGAGAAAGTAACACTTAAATCAAGCACAATTTAGCTGTAAAACTAATTTATGCTAATACATTTCCACAGTCTAAAACTTGCTTAGCAGAAAGCTTGAGTAAAATTTGCTAAAACTATTTCATGCTCAATAGAAAAAGTTGTTGAAAACAGACGAATGGGAAACAAATAGAAGCAAAAACCTAAATAGTACAGTTACTTTTCTTTTGTTTGATGGTTTGATTGGTTGAGGTTCCACTGTGGATCCACAGGTTCAACAACTAGAAAGAAAAGTAAATTCTATGGTCTTCAATCATATATAACACAAGGCCCAGATCAGTCATCAGTAATTAGCCTTCAATCATATTTAACACAAGGCCCAGATCAGTCATCAGTAATCTGGAGTCCTAATATATTGGAGTTATCCACAAAGACTTATTTTTACTACCTAGCAAGAATTGAACACAAGTCATCACACTATGCTCTATCCACTAAAGTAGCACAGTACACATCAGTCATCAGTCTTCAACAGGGTTTTAGTTTTATAATATTGACCCACTATCCAGAAAGAATTGAACCCCAGACTGCACATTCCCACAATCCACAATCCAATTAGCACCTAACACTTCAGTCTTCAACTGGCTAACTCCAAACTCCTTTGTTCTGAGACTACCCTCCAGATTTTGATTTTACCAACCAAATCTCTAGATCCATTAACAAAAACAAAGCTTTTAAATGAAAAATTCACACCAAGGAATTGACTGTAAAGCAAGAGGAAGTGGGTTCACACAAAGGTTAAATTTGCAACGGTAAGGTTAATCATTATGTAGGGCCACAGTTACAAAAATGCACTCAAACTCCTGCATCATTCTACAGCACCCTCCTACATTGGCGATATCTGCAGGCATTCTTTCTTCCCACTCTTACACCAGGTTCTAGGTAAGCTAGAACTTCAATACCTTGTTAATGGTTTTAATTAACTAGACTACTTTAGGAAGACATTTCTACACCTGTTTCTTAACAGGCACTATAAAATTTTGTCAATGAGAATATACATCGCAACTTACATATGGTATCTTAGATGCTTTGTCGTTCCAGACAGCCAGAAGGCCGATAGATGCAAAAACGCCCAATCCCCCACAAAGCCATGCCAAAGCTTCGTACTACACAAGAAGCAATGACCAAAACAGCTGTAAGAACAATGAAGTTTCATTCTAGAAAACCCCAAGAATTCGCCTCCAAACAAAGCTCCATAAAATGAAAAATTGAGTACCTTTCCGATAGTCGGGGCAAGACGATCTACGCAGGGCTCTGGGAAAGGAGTACCGTTATCCCAAATGAGCTCGTCATTAACGGGAAGCTGAACCCAAACGAGAAAAGTCGATCACCTAGGACTTCGATTAGATGAAAGACTTATAAACCATCAAAAGACCGACTAACGTGAAGACATTAATCGTTGCAATGAAACAACGTCTTACCGGTTTGTCGGGTACGATGTGTTTGCCGACGGGGAGTCCCATGCCGGCACGTTGGCGAAGAGAATAAGCGACGGAACGGGAAACGAGGCCCCTACCGCCCATGATCCGTGAAGCAGCATTGCTTAACCTCCCTGCCATTGCCAATTCGGAGCTTCTTCCTGCACAAAGTCGAGCGAACCTGTAATACCGATCTCCAGTCTCTCAGACGATCAGAATTTTTGCTGGGTTTGAAGATTCACATGGGCTAGAGCCACAGTGGGCTTCGCGCGAAGAACGGAAGAAGGGCTTGGGCCGTTGGCCGCACTGGTCTTAGAGCCCTATTTTTCAACGAGGCTGGTCCTAATTTTTTCAAAACAAACTTGGATAATTAACTTTTGACTGTAGCCCACCCACTCTGATTTATTGACAAATCCCCTTCAATTAAAAATGCTAGCACTCTTATTATATAGTCTATTTCAATCGTCTAAGTTAATAATATAAGGATTCACCTCAAACATTGGAAATTCATTATTCGACACTGAAATAAGGTGAAGAAATAGAATATAACAGTTGTACCCGTGGCCTAATGGATAAGGCGTCTGACTTCTAATCAGGCGATTGTGGGTTCGAGTCCCACCGGGTATGCTAAAAATTATTTTTTATTTGCACTTGTTTTACTCATTCATGCAATATTTAATTGGACACTTAGGAGACATTTTAAGAATACACTACAAAACGAGCAATCCTTGTATGTAGAGTGGCTTCGAATCCAGAAAAATAAAAAAATAAAACATTGTCATAAACTTAAGTCATGTGCAACTCTCTATCACCAAATCCTGGGCACCTGAGTGATAAATAAAACCAAAGTTATTTAATATTATTGGATAGTTTTTGGCCCTAAATAATGCGATGCCTGTTGTTCCTAATGTAGTAAGATTATGCCATATGCAAAACCAAAGTCCACACCACGACCCAATTACACAGCACACCCAGCGAGAGCCCACGAAGATTCACATCCCTAGTTGAGTTGGCTCTGGACCTGAAATATAGTTTCGGCGGAGCGGCGCAGAGCCTGGACCTCCTCCTCCGTCATGTTGACATTGGCGACGCTGAGGACCCCGCCGCGGCCGAGCTGGGCGGGCAAGCTCAAGAACACCTCCTGCTCAATGCCGTAGAACCCCTTGGCGAGGACCGACACGGGGTGGATCCTCCTCTGGTCCCTCAACAGAGACCGCGCGAGATTCGCGACGGAGTAGCCGATCGCCCACGAGGTGTAGCCCTTGAGGTTTATCACCTCGTACGCGCTATCCACCACCGCCCTGTGGATGTTCTCCAGTGTCTGCTTCTCGTATGCGATCTCTTGCTTCTCCAGGAAGCTCAGTACGGGGACTCCCCCCACGCTTATGCTCGACCACAGCGCCACCGAGCTGTCCCCGTGCTCCCCCACGATGTATGCCTGCAGTGCCATTAGAATATGCGGAAGCTTACATTTCGAATAATATTGAAATGAGACCGACTCACTGCAATGTAGTGTAAAACAACAAATTAGGTTTTCCTCTTCGAAATGTGACAGCAGCGGAGAACAAATTAGGCATTCTGTTCCATTTTGCGGTGTATTTTTCGTACAAATTAGGTATCACAAACAGTTGCAACTGCGTGTTGTTCTTTACTTATCGATCCATGGAATTAGCTAGGTATTTTGAAATTGTGATCTGGAGGGAAGGTATTCAAGGTAAAGTTACCTGAACGTCCTGAGCGTTGACGTCGAGATGATCGGCGACGAGGAACCGGAAACGAGAGGAGTCGAGGTTGGTGCCGGATCCGATGACGCGGTTGGAAGGGAACCCCGAGAGTTTCCAGGCGACGTGAGTTAATACGTCGACGGGATTGGAGACGACGAGGAGAATTGCATCCGGGGACATCTTGGCCAGGTCGGGGACGATCTTGGAGAAGAGGGCGACGTTCCTCTGGAGAAGGTTGAGCCTGGATTCCCCGGGGATCTGCCGCGCCCCGGCGGTGACGATGCAGAGATCGGAACCGGCGGTGACTTGGTAGTCGACGGAAGCGAGGATCCGGGTGCGGGGGAGGAAGGCGGCGGCGTGCTGGAGGTCCAGCATCTCGCCGCGGAGCTTGTCGGCCTTGGCGTCGACGAGCGCGAGCTCGTCCGCTAGGTCTTGGGTGAGGATGGTTTGGGCGATGGCCATCCCAACGTTGCCGACGCCGACGACGGTGATCTTGTTGTGGCGCTTGGTCGTGGATGGAGGGGCGCTTCCTTGGATGGGCTTGAAGAAGGCGTGCGCAATGTCCAGGCCGATGTTCAGTGAGGACGATGAGGAAGGACGAGGAAGGGATGTTTCTTCCATGTCGAAATGTTTCCCTTTCCTTTCTCCTCTGCTCGATCTGTAGCTATTTTGCAGAGATGAACTTCAGTACTCTACAGACAACCATTCCCGTGCTTTTATAGCTACAGATCAACGTTAAAGGGGTTCAGCCCCTTTCTCAGTCACAGAGGATGGGCAGAAGAGTACAGAGATTTGGGCATCGAATCCGAAGAAATCGTGGAGGGAAAGTGCCAGTCCAGTCCGCGTAGAAGAAAAATGGGATGCTTCGACTTTTGCTGTCCCTGAAGACAACCATGGCTGGATTAGCGGATTTGGATCTTCAAGTAAAATAATGTCTCAAACATTGGGCCCTTACCATGGAACTCTGCGTCACCAGATGGAGTCCTGGTTGACGCCGATCGCGGACATGACTCTCGAGATTCGTGGACCCGTTTTTCCGTGCGTACGGGGGAGAAGGGCATACTTACCAAAAAAGATTATCATTAATGGCTTCCGCGAGACATGGATTCAAGTGGACATTTGATTTGAAATGGTTTATAAAACTTGGCATGGCTTTCAATTTTCATACTCAACATGGTGGCGTGCCTCATGGTCTTTTACCTGCTCTCCAATGACCCGTTCAAGGCCTCGGTCCGCAGGTTAGCTGCCTGGCGTTCGCAACAAGCCTCCGAGAATGTGAACTTGTGAAGGGACACGGAGTACAAAATTCATGCCCTTGGGAGTTGGGACACTTGCTTAAGGGCCATAGCACGATGCTATGCCACACGCAATCACAACCAACGTGCATGTATGTCAATGGTAGAAGACTATGCTAAAGGAAATACGAAGATAAATTACGATCGAATGCTATAAAAAGTATGAGAGTATATAGAAACATCATGAAAAAAAACTATAATATGAGAAAATAAAAAACTAAATTAAAAACATTAGTATGGTTAGAAATTATGGAGAAATAAAATTCAAAATAAAACTATAACAAGGGAATATAAAAGAATTAAACTGCCATAGTAGGGAAATATGCAAAAAGTTTTATATGAAAAGGCTATATTTAAGAAATACGAAAAAAACTATGCCACAAGGATACCATAAAAGAATAAAAAAATTTATACAAAAAAAAAATATGAAGATAAATTATGAAAGAAGATTATAGTAAGAGAATATAAAGAAAAACGTTGTAGTAAGGGAATATGAAGAAAATTTACAATATAAAACTATCTTAAGAGAATGAGAATTTTTTTTACTATGGATAATATTTGAAGGGAACAAGAAGAAAAATTTTAATAGAAGGCTATAATAAAGGAATATGAAGAAAAAATTTAAATGGAATATTAATATGAAGAATTCATTCTTATCATAATAATCTTTAAATATTTTTTTATATTTTCTTACTATATTCAATTTTTCTTCATATTCTCATACTATAGCTTTCTTTCAAAAAAATTGTTTGTATTCTCTTACTTTAGCCTTCTTTCCATTTTTTCTTGCTCACTTTTATAAAACTATTATAGAACATCTCTGAATCCACAGTTCTAACTTTACAACAACATATATTGAAGGATGATCAACAATATTGGCCAAGAAGAGGTGAAATTGAAGGCACAAAATTCTGAATCTTCTAGTCTAGAGACTCGACATGTCTTTTGTGTCAGCCATTCATTGGGGTTTACAAATAGTCAACACCCTGTGATGTCCAACGCGGATCTCATGGATACGTCCAAGATGTCTTAGCACCTGTCAAGCAAAAATAAAGTGATTTCAGATGCTAATAGAGATTATTCTTTTTGCTCTGCATCATTCTAACCATCAAGTTTAAAACACTTGAGGCAAAATGTGTCTTGAACCAAGCAGAATTACAAAAATATTAACTCTGGACAGATTATCACATTCTCAAAGGACTTGGATTTCTACAGAAAATGTTTTCTTGTTTGTCTGCTTCCGATAACTCTTTCTATCCAGGTTCAAAGTCATCCTACTGAAATCTGTAATGTAACATTTAGAACCGCCCCTTGTTGCAGGAAAAGCTGTTTGACAGTTCTGCATTCAATAACATAACACTACGCCTGTGCATACTTACTGTTAGTATTGCTTTCCCAGTGTTATCAAGTTTCAACGTTGATCCTCTCATGTCAGTTTCAAGAAAAAAATGTTTTCCTTTGACACCTTCCTTCATTGCAACATCTCTTAGTTCCTGCAGAGTTTTAACAGAAATATTTGGATTAATGGAAGATTAAATAGGACATAGCTAAGCACGCATCTGTATAGAACAATTCCACATGGGTGAGATTGAGTTCAGTCACTTACCAAAGCTTTTGTCCAGACATCTTCACTCATCTTCATGAGCGCACATAAGAACATGTTAGCTGACTTATCAAACCAACAATAACAAGAAACTAGATGCACAAAGAAATAAGCTAAAATTGGGCCAACCTTGGTTTTGGGAGATGAAATAAGATGAGCGTTAGCTTCAGCATATGTGACCATTTCATTCACAGCAGCATTTACCTTTTCTAGAGTCAGCCTTCCACGCATATAACTGTAAATTAGGAGGATGTTGGAATAGATCCATTTCAATGAATCTAAATAATTTAACGTCATTACACAGGTGATGAAGCAATTATGGAAGTGGGTATGAGATGCTCTTAATGTTATACTCACTACTTGTAGTTCTTTCAGTAATGTATAAGGAAAGTCCAGTACTTATTTGATCAATAATCAGTCACAAAACTTAAACATGTTCTATATTGGTATTTCAGAGCAGCTCACATGACATTATAAAATTAAGTTATATTAATATGACATCTAGTGATTTTGCTAAATTTACCTATATCGTCTTTGGAGGTATTGTTCTACTTCAATTTCTTCAGCTACTACTGTTGTCTGAGATATCGAGACCACATCTTAGGTTTCAAAACCATCTCACTTGCTAGTGTTGGTTGAGTAAGGTTAAGAAATCGGTAGACCATAGCCGCTCAATTGGCTTGTCATGGGTATCTCAGGTAGTTGCCAACAAGTCATGCAAGGTTAAATCTTCTTCAATACCCTTTCATTTTCTATTTCAACGAGGTATAACATTTATGAACTCATAAGCCTAGAAAAGCCACAATTGATGCTTGTAAGGGGACTGGGCATTGCTAAAAATGATGAATCTTTCACTAAACTACTATCTCTTTGTACCCAAAATATTTAGAAGCAGCAAAGAGGTTCAGCTTCTTCAGCATAGATAGTATTGAACCACAGGAATCAATTGACCAGATTGAACAATTGATTATAATGTGAATGCCTAATGATTATATTCCCTGTAAATACATTAGAAAATTTTAATCAGAAGATTCAAAAGGAATATATACTCACGATGACAATGAATCGAATTCCTCACGACTGACGTACCAACAAGGTGCGGGACCTCGACCCTTTTTCCCCTGCAACCAAAGAAAAAATCCTAGAAGATTTGTTATCACCAATCAATGTATCTATCAATTAACATGAGTACTTCTTGTTTCCATTTATCATATCTATCTGTTTGATTCCAACACAATAGAACAAAAAAGACTAAGTTCGGGTTTGTCTGTACTTGCAAGCAAATATGGGTGTTTTATTTGGGTGACCATCCCAAAGAAACTATTCAGGTTAAGAAAAGGTCATTTTTCAACAAAATAACAACAGGATTTTTCTGGGAGCAGCATGGGTGGGACGAACTCTGATACTGGTGATGGATTCACCATTGTCTCCAGGATGGAGAACGGCAGATAACTGGACAGGGATTTGAAGAGGCCTTAGGAAGCAGGATCAGAGCTGATAAAGAATTGCAATCTAGTCGATCAAAGAATTCATCAAGGAAAAGCAGAATCCTTAACAATGGATCTCATCATACTACATTAACATCATCTTCTCATTTTCCTTAAAAAAAAGAAAGGCTTTTTCTTAATATAAGACAATTGCCACAAATAAATAGATCTGGGACTAGGACATCTTAAATGGAATACAGACTACAGGGCACAAACTTGACCTAATAAAATAAACCTCTCACTCTAGTACCACATTATAATATGGGTTTGTATAGACCGACCAATTCTAAATTAATAACCATAGAATTTTCAATGAAGCTTTCCAATGTGGAATTATCCTCTCTAACAATCGGTATGAGTTCTAACTGACCTGACTGCTTAACAATGTAAGATAATTCAGAACTTCTTTAAATTATTTCAGTTATAGTTTTTCACTTGATTATTTGAGCTGAATTATCCTAACAGGTTCTTATTTGTGCTAGATATTTTTTCTGTTTTAGGTGAGAACAACTACAAATAGAGTACGGAGGGAGGTACTGCACACATGCAGGAGATACAACAAATTCCAAACAAGGAATAAGAATACTGGCCTGTGAAAATAAAAAAACCACCTCGCTCAATAACCATTAAGCTTGTCCAGTCTGGCCTTCTAAAGTTCTACAAAATAACGGTGTGATTTGCACTTTGCGGCTAGCAAATGATGACCGAGTTAATTTAATGATACTGCATCATTTGTAACTATGTTAGTTCTTTATAAACCTCTGTTTATAATTAATTGGAGGTTTTCTTCCATAAACTCAAAGTTTTTGTTTTCTTGATTTTCATATTAATTTTTAAAAAAAAGGAAAACAACCACAAGAATAAAACGTTTGTCAACCTTAAAAAGCTTTAGAATTTTAATCAGGGGAAGCACTTTTGAAAAGTAAAACTTTAGCTTGAGCACCAACTAAGTTTCTTATAAATTTAAAGATGAATATTTCGGGACCAAAATTCTGATGACAAGGAATGGTGTCTGCCTTGTGGTTGTTCTGTACTAGACATTCAAAACTTTAATGGATACCCTGACAACTTTTAAACTCATAATAACTTACAAGATTACTGAAGATCTTTTTTTAACATTCATATACTTTTTTGCTTCAAAAACATTTTTATTCATATGATCTCTCCTGGCAATTACTGCAATTTGGATTTGGGCGAGGCACTGGCTGTATACTTTTTCAAGTTTCCAGTTGCTGTCAGACGACTTGACTGACTATGAAGAGGAAAAACAAAAGAAAAGCCAAAAAAACAAAAAACAAAAAAGAGATTCCATTTAATAGTTTTCTAGCTATCTTTCATTGGCTTTTGTAGTTTTCTCAAATATTTGCAAAGCAAAAACTGTAATAATAAAGCGCTAGAGAAGAAACTGATGAACCCATAACATATATAACAAACTTATCACTAACATTGATTGGAATTCTGAAAATGATCAAACACCAGCATCTTCAGAAGCGCAGAGTTTTCGCTGATCCTACCTTAGGCAACACTGGTGGCTCCGCTTTAACATTTGAAGTCACGATTGGCGGGTCCTGCATGGACTGCTGCTGCAACATTCTGAAACAATAGATATAAGAAATAAAACAAGGACAAATGGGACTGAAATTTGATCTGTGTGGCACTATTTTACCGATAGGTATTATGATTTGAGATCGCTACACTCTCATGCGAGTCAGCCGGAAGACAAGCAATCATATGCTCTAATTTCTTTTGCTGCCGCGCGGACAGCTCAATGAGTTTCTGAATCAACAAGTAAAAGATCAATTTACTGACGACAGAAGAGCATTCCAAGCCGGTCATAAAGAAAGAAACATAAACCCTTGGGACCTACTTTCGCCTTGGGAATGGCCTCCATTTCTGCTTGAACGCGATCTTTAATTGCTTCGATCTGATACTCCAGAGTCCTCACAGCAGTATCAATGGCCGAGAGATCAGTGACAGCCGTGGGGGGATACACTGACAGATCGTCGAGAATTAAACGAATGATTTTAGGGAAAAATAAATATTTCAAAAAATTCGAATACTTACTGTTGCGGGCGATGACGAGTTCTTGGAGCTCGCGAATCCGATCATTGAAGACAGCTATGAGAGAATCAAAAGAAGCACCGGCTTGCTTCACATCCATCACTAGCTCCAGTGTGCACCCTTCCCAGTTTCCCCTTCCCTTCGAGCTGCCGGAATTTCACTCTTTTTGGCGGGAAATGCCGAACGACGCCACGACGGCCCTTTTGAACGATGCGATCTTAAACAATTTAGTTCTGGGCCCACAGGAACATGAAAGTATCTGAATCGTTAGATGGGATGAGAAGAAAAAAGCAACGGTGGAGATAGCTGTGGGCCTTAGTAAAAGTAGCTTTTCATGCGGCCGATGTTGAAACTTGAAGGTAGAAAGTAGAAACTGGAGCTTCTGATATTGGGGGAGAGGAGAGACTTGAGAGTTGCGAGAGAGTTCATGGTCATGGACTTGTTGGGGGAGCTGGAAGAGAGACAGAAACGTATCCTCCAGCGAATAGCTGAACTCGAACGCTCTCTTTTGCCCCATCAGTTCTCTGGTCTCGCCATCTCTTCTCATCCTGTATCGGACAATGTCTGCGACGGTGAGAGCACCGAGTCCCGCCTATCTGTCATACTCAAAGCTGGTGGACTTCGAGAATTTTTGTTCAGGAGGGTCCCCTCTGATTACTACGATAAGCCCCTTGAGTACAGAAGAGATTGTCTTGGCGCTTCCAGCATCGACCATCTCTGCAAGAGTATAGTAATGGTATTGGTTCTAGATATCTACGATTTTACTAGGAATTCTATCAAACAGTCTTAACTGCATCTTTATTGCGTGATCGTCTTATTGTGTTTGGGCTTCTCAATTTTTCTGTTTGCTGTTTGGGATGTCTAAAACGGTTGGATTTTAATAATAGTTACGAGTTTCTTTGCTTTCTCTCCAGGTAAATACACAAGCTCATGCTAGCGTGACTGACTGCAGCGATCGTAACAATTCGAAGTACTATGTCGTTGTTATTCAGGCAATGATCACAAGTTTTGTTTCACGCGGCATTTGTTTCGGAGCTGATTTATCAATTATCTCACAGTTATCGTTCTCTTGTTTCAGTACACTGCTCGACTTAATGCTGAAAATGTGAAAAACTTTCTATACTCACTTAACAACGGAAATATACCAAAGAAGAGATTCAACAGTAAGTATTCTTTTTTCCTTACATCAAATGAAGTTGTGTTGCTGAATAATTTGTTTAATTATCAAATGAAGTTGTGTTGCTGAATAATTTGTTTAACTATCAAATGAAGTTGTGTTATTGAATAATTTGTTTAACTATTATTTTCGCATAAACAAGTCCACGGCCCCAGACTCTCTATCCTGTGAAAATGTAGTTTCAAGATGAAAAGATTATGTAAAGAGAATTTTTTCCACTCTCCATGGTATTTTAGGAAATTTCAGTAGCAACAAACAAATATAATTCCTTTCTTTCTTTTTCTTTTTTTGTACTTGCCTCTATTCTTCAGAAGTTCCTAATGACATAAAAGAAGTATATGCATTTCGAAGAAGGATTCAGATTAGTTGTCGTATCTTTCTGATACATTTGGAAGCAGAAAGGTCAATTTTAAATGATATAAAACAACAATCATGACATTTCATCAACCACTATATATATCTTCTTTTGGTATCATTGAAAAGGATGATTCCATAATTCATATTGTATGTTCCAAATTTACCCATTTCCACTGAACAATAAGAGAAGATTCTCTGCTGCAAGAAATTACTCATCATCACCATTATCCATATCATCTTGTCAGCACTATGTCATGATTATGTCATCATCGACTATGTGAACTTTCCACTATGTAAGATCCCCTATAATTTTCTAGCATTCCTTCATCTGTGCACCAGTGCAAATGTATTTCTTTCCTTTCAGGCAATCTTCACAGATATTAACGTATCTGATTGACAAAAGGAACATGCATTCAGCTGCAACCGTGCAACTTTCCTTATGTTGCATATCTGGCAATAGTTTGCTTCATGCATTCTGGGACTCGCCAGAAAAAATAGTCTCTCTGAAATAGTAAGGTTGCTTGAGACAATCTAAGCTTCATCGTATCAGGCACAAGGTTTTAACTTGATAGTGATTGTGGTCAATTTGCTTGTTTCCAAAAGAAAAGGATTCTTTGCCAATCTGGTCCACTACATGTTCCATATCTTCACAATAATTCAGCACTTGACTATGACAACAAAAAAGGGGTGGTCTTGTCTGCAATTCTGGCCATAATAATAGCACATTGGGTAGAGTGATGCTGTCTCTAGTTCTTGATTACTAAACTACTGTGATCAAGTCTCACTTGTTCAACAAGAGCACCAGAACTAGTCAACTGCTTTAAAAGATTTGAAACTCTTTTGTTTCATTAGGCACATAGGTCTACACTGGGATCCAGGATTCAAGGCACACCAAAGATATCCGGTATAATGTGCATCTGAAATCAACATTCACAAAAAAGCACTTTGAAAGAACTGAAGAACCTATGGAAGAAAAACCAATGGTCCTGATTTCTTTTACCCATCGTAGAAGTCTAAAGGTAATTTAGTCTAGACTGAAAAGTCCAATGCTTCACATGTCCTCATCATTAATGCCAGCAATGTGGACTGATAGCTGCACTGTAATTCAGATTCCAGAATATCCAAGCGAACAGGTTACGTAAGTAAGCTAAAAATATTTGTGTTTCACACTGTGATCATTCTACCATAACTTAATTTAGTGACGTCAACATGCAATATTTTGAGTTTTAGACTCATTAGGACATAAGAAAATACACACATAGCTATTTTGGATGGTGCTGTCATACTACTTCATTTACATCTATGTGGTACCAATTTATGCATTTTCAGCCTATAAGATTTTTTTTTTCAAGAAAGTCTGTATATATAATAACTACATTTTAAATCCCAAACCCCAATGCCCCCAAGGAGACTTGAACTCAAGACCTCCCATTATAACTCCCATATATGACCACTGAGCTTTTGCTCAAGTTCACAGCCCATAAGATTTTTTTATGTGCGATTTTATGTACTTTCAACATGCCAGCCATAAAAAAACAGATATTTCGCCTTTTTCTCTTGCACATATGGTATATTGATTGCAGTTCCCGCTATTCATCTTTTCTATTTGTTAAAATATACCATCATTCAAAAAGAATGACCTCCTCCACTTGACAGCTAACAGGACATGGAAAAGAAAGGATTGGGGCATATTCATTCCAAAGTTCCTGGTTGTATAATGCTTACGTCATATAGACATATTGATGATTAACTAGTTCTCACCATATGGAAATCATGAATGTTTACACAACTAAAAAGACTAATCTGCAAATATCAATTAGTATATTATATTTGTGGTAGGTACTGTCCCACCACTACTTCATTCTGGACTAAAAATTATTTCTGATTAGATTCTCAATATCAGAACAAAATGGCAAAAATAATTTTGTTAGACTGCTTAACCAGCCTGCAGTAAATGCAGAAAGGATGAGTTTACCATGGTCAACATGGTTAGTATTGATTTCAACTATGTTATCATTTTCAAGTATTGATGGTTCTGATATATGCCCCTATTTCTGATATGCAAATTCAAAGGCTGCAACTTCATGGTGAACCTATAATTTATTTTCTGTTCCTTTTTGAACAACTGTAACAGTATTGATGCATCTATGCATGTTTGTTTTCCCTCTCTGGGCAAAACAAATGCCATACAAGATACTGTTGGATGCTCTTTAAAATATCTGGGATGCTTGTTATTTATAATTTATATTTTGATTTTAAATTTTTACAAATAAGAGGTTCTGCTTATTGGTGCCTGAGGCAGTGAGGCTTGCACCTGAAGAAGAGTCTGCAAAACTTACTGGATACGAGCACAATGGGGTGACATGTATTGGCATGAACACAGATATTCCGGTAATCTTCCTAAACTAGTTTTGCATAATTATTCATGAGGACTGATCCCCTGATTCATGTGATCATATACTGGCATGCACATAAAAGTTAGATAATTTTTTGTACTTTTTACGGAAGTTAAATATTCTCGTAATAATGAGCAACCTAACGTTCTTTACATGAACTTCTTTGTATACATAAGTGCCCTATCCTGTCCTACTACTGCAGTAATTCTCTCAAACATTTATTATAGTAATAAAGAAGGTAATGATGATTTAGCTTGTGAAGTATTTAAGAGTGAAAGGAAGATTAAAACAGCCAGTTTAGTCTTCATGATTTAATATTTTTTTGCTAAAATGAAAATTAGGATTCTTACTTATGTTCGCATAATGAAAAGCACATCATCTGGAGATGCTCTAGTAATTTCGGATATATGTAGGAAAATTTTCTTAGAAATAATTAGCCAGACCTAAACAAGCTGCAAATTTCGTAATTATTTATTCCCTTCTGTTTGAACCTGTACTCTTCTCTGGAAACATGTAGTTCTCTCAAATGTTGGAGAAGGAGAGAACTTTCAGACATTTCTAAATTCTGTAGGACCCTGTACATCTTCGTTGTTACTTGGCCACCTGACAAACATTTGACTATCAGCATTTTGGGTTTCCCAAAGTTATGGCAGTCTTACACTATTCTATGCCCATCCATTTCGGACAACATCACCTTATTGCTCTGTCCTACATGAAGTGACAATAATGTTTAAGAGCCATGTGGATTGTCCATTCTTGAATTTTTCACCTCTACTTTTTACTAGAATATCTGCACAATTTAGAACGGTTTTGTATCTTTAACCATTATTCTTATGTGACCTTGATTTGCAACATAGGAACCCCTCTAACTTTATAAATGGTCATATATCCATGGTTTTACTTTGGCTGCTGTTACTTCTTAAGCATCTTATTTGTCTCTGATATTGTTGTCTTCGATGTGTCTTATATATACTGCTTCTTACATGGCTTTATGGTAATTTAAACCTATTATCTTTGAATGCCAAAAATTATTGGTATGTAATACTTTTTTTGCACCAAGCCATTTGCTTGCTTCCAACCTTAGTGGTCAAAGTTGAACTTCTTGAGTAGCAGCCTATATCCTGCTTGAAGGCTTTTCCACAATTTTCTTCATCAGCTCAAATATTTGGTATAAGTAACATGAGCAAGAATTCCATCCTTTATTAGACTTTTCTATGATTTTTTCAAAAAAAAATTGAAGAAAAAGTTTTACTGAAACTTACTAGTAATGTCCCCATACAATCGTATTTTATGCTGTTCTAAACTTAAAATTAAATTCTCACTTTTTCAACTAAGATACTTAATTATGTTGAATCAAAGTTCAACTAAGATCATGTTGAATCAATCATACTAATCATTGTCAATGTGAATTTTTTAAAGTTTATTTACTTGAATTATTTATTAGGGCAGAAGTAGGATGCTTCTTACTATATTTTTTCCATTTGTTATTTGTCTTTGATGGTTTCTCTTTTTTTATAGAAATTTGTGAAAACTTTTTGTCTTTTTATTATTTCACATCCTATGAATTTTTTATATCTATTTTCTTTTTATTTATAGATGAATAAGTAAAGATACACGGTGATTACATGGATCATGTATTACTTTGTTAACATTATGACTTCAAACGTCAGCAAGTAATTTTTCTCTTTGAAAGTTATTCATGTCATTCTTTTGCATTTCTAGTATTGTAATCGTTTTCTTGAGGATATATTTTACACTTCATAAAAGCTTAAAAAATGTTCTTCATTTTTCCCTTTTTTTTTCCCTATAGCTTCTTGTTTGCATTTCCTGTTAAATTTCTTACAGGTTTTGCATACATTCTTATGCAGTTCTCTAACGTTTCAAAAAAGTTAAAAGTTTCATAACTTTTTCTTTATTATGCTTCTTGTGTCCACTTCCTGTTACTGTTTAGTTTTGTTTTCTATTCTGTAAAGTATGCTTAAATGTTAAAATGAAGAGATAAAAATCCTGAAATGATCATATACCTTTTGAAACAACTCTTAGTCCTCGGTTTCCAATTTATGCACAAATTCAAGGTCAGGTAGTCATTCTAGATTTTCATTTAATATATCCTTTTGGTGGCATTTACTTCTTTTTCCACAATAAATTACATGGTCTCCCTCTACCTTGTAGCCGGGTCCACAGATGCAAGGCTATTGATTTCTTGTCTTTTGCATATTTAAATATCACCAATGAAGACTAGATGTGGTTCCGAATCATACGACACAATTAAACATGCATTAGCTGTACTCCCACGTATAAATATGAAATTTTTCCACTTGGGTAGTATGAACATTAATTTATTTTCAAAAGAAGATAAAAGTATCATTGGGTTTAATATTGCAGGTGATACTGGATGAAGCGATCACGAAGCTAGACCCCGATTTCTTCTGGCTGGGAGGTGGTGAAGTGGATCTCAAACTGGGGATCCACACATCCGAATTCATTAATTTTACCAAGCCATTTGTGGTCAACTGCAGCAGTAATTGATTGTCCCAGAAAAAGAGAATGTCACAAAGTGGATTCAGAAGACGGAGTTCCATGGACCTTGTCTGGACGAAGCTGGCATGTTCCACTCCCAACCGTTGAATCTCACGCCGGGAATCGCACTGTCCCGGGCTCGCCGTATCTGCTGTTGGGAATATGAGTTTGGGATGTTTGTTTTTCTTGGAGCAGCAGTTCTGGTTTTCCATTCAGGTCTTCTTTCTCGAGATGTGGTTATTGACTAATTAAAACTGGGAGACATTCTCGATATTGCAAGCAGCCATTGTCGATGGTTAAGCTTCGAATCCAGTGACTACAGTAGTAACAGTACCCTTTTTGACTAACCTTTTCGGCTTTTTAGTGACATGGTAATACCCGGCTCGTGTTTCATGAGGATAGTATATGAAAAATATCCAACCCCCTTGAAAGTTCCCACAGAGTCGGCGTCAATTTGACTGCAGTTCTCAGTTCCTGAATCGGCACCTCCGCCAGGATCAGCAGCGTGAAGAAAAATTTGCATGTGGGGCGGCTTCTGCTCCAGCACGGCGAATAGAAGCCTATGGACATTTGGGTTGGTGAGTGAATGCATGTGGACATCAATTTATATTCCTGTGTAGTTAAGTCGTTTGTGTTTGGTTGTTCAGAGAGGCCTTTCAAATCTTTTAACCAGGAAGTCCTGGCTTTTCTTCTTCTCCAATAAGAGAATCCAATTTCGAACCGACTGGTTCTGCTTTCACACTCTCTTTTCTGCCGGCACCAGAAACGGTGATGTTCTCTAATTAAGACAGCGCATTTCAAATAGATCAGCCTCTTAGGAACTGACGTACCCCTCCGACCATTCACCGGCCAAAGTGCGATAAGGTACCGGTTATTATTCCTATCCTTGTCAGGCATCGGTAGTTCCGGCCTCCGTGAAACTTCGTCCTCCTTAACAACTGAAACGTCCAATTTAATGTTCAGTCACGTACGTCTTGTTAATTTGATGGGTTTGGCAGCTCAATTAGCGAAGAAGAAGAAGAAGAAGAAGAAGAAGAAGAAGAAGAAGAAGAAGAAGAAGAAGAAGAAGAAGAAGAAGAATAAAGGGCATGCAAATAACTTTCAAGGGTTTGGAGCTGGGTTTAACTCACGCACGTATCGTATTAATGAGTTAAGGGATTGCTTTTACTGATGGGGATGCACATGGGATGAAACTTAAGCTCTGTGATCTCTCACAGGAACGAGCAACAGAAAGTGGAAATAACGGATAACTGCCGTCTTCATTTATGAACCACCATCGACCGACCACATCTTACATGCTAGAGCAACAAAACCACGTCATATGTTTCTCCTTTTTATTATTCACAATCACGCGCGTTTGTCAATATTGGGGGAAGATAGATTTATATATATAGAGAGATATATATCCTCCATTAATGCTCCCACCATCAGACCCCAGCTCGATCAAACATCTTCGAGAGTGAAAAATTAAAGAAAATTCACAAAACAATTAATTAAGTAAACTGTGTTTGGATCAGATGATCAGTTGTGAATTGGGGGTTTCCGCTGGGGCTGCTCGTAATCCCTCGAAAACACTCCGGGGACGACATCACTTCCGCTCGACTCTCTACTTTCTTCGTCGGCAACGTTGACGCTGCCGACAATATTGGATCCACTTTCTAGCCGCCTCCCTCTTGCCTACACAGACACGCACATACACATATATATATATATAGTAACATGCATGTTACAGTGACGAACTCTCCCTCTAGAAGTAGTACTATATTTTACCTATGAATTAATGGTGCATTTCTGCATCCTAAATGTGAGGCACTTGTGGCATCACGTACAATTTGTGTTCTCCGCGGGCATGCAGCTGCATGCATGCACGTGGGAACCATCTGCACCTGCCACCCTCAACCAGGACATGATGGTATAGAAACTGGGCCACGAGGTGTTCCTCACTTGTTCTGCTACCACCTACATATTTACTCCCTAACAACTACCACTAGTACAACCCATCCCATTCAAATGGAAACAGAAAAGATTGGTGCAATTACCTCTAATTTTGTTGCCTCTTGAAAACCCACACCAGAAGGGGACATTTCATATTCATGCCCTGCACATCCCCATCAGAATCAATAAACCCCAAAAAGACTAGTACCGGATCGAGGTCGATTTCAAAATAAAACAGACACATCATCATCATCAAATATAACAACGAGTGCTCTTAATTTTGCAGCAGCAATATCTTGAAAGTGGGAGATGGATTCCATTTAGATCAGTGTAGAAAACCATTAGATACAAAGCAACAGCCCGGTGATACAATGTCATAGCTGTTTGTCTTATGCTTATAATAGCTAGCTAGCCAATTATATGTAAAAACCTGATCTGTTACACTACTAGTTCTTCTCTTCATTCCTGCAGGTATATATCTTTCAGTCGGCTGATGGGGTCAGAGGTGAGTTAAAAAAGGACCACCAAAAAAAAAAAAAAAAAAAAAAAAAAAAAGATAAGGGGTTCTGAAGATAGAACTGGGAAATTAAAGTTTAAGAGAAGGGTGTAATTAAGTTTAGTTGTGGGAGGGAGGATGAGTCTTGGGTGGGGAGTAGTCTAAGTTAAACCCTGGGTGGTGATCTCCCTGTTTTCCACGGGGTATTCTCCATGAAACTGTAACAAGGGACTGGATTCGAACAACACCTGAAATGGTATTCGTTTCTTCCTTCACTTGATCTTCATCTTTAGCTGAAAGAGATTCTGAATCTTTTGTGTTCTTCTTCTCCACTGTTGCACCCACCAAGTTTCCTCCATTAATGTTGCTGGTCCTTCCTCCATCGACTTGCTCGAGTAGTTTCTCCTCTGGTAACAGAGGCTTAAGAAGCCTCACCTTCTTAACATCCTGCACCAAAATAAACCCAATCTCAGTTACACCATATATATATAGTACATAAATGACTACATATACGAAAAACAGTACTGCAAAGACGATACTCATTAAAGCTTGGGTGTATGTACTTACAACTGATTTTGCACCAAGCTTGGTGTGGGCATCGCTGAGGAGGCGTGCCCCGGTGCATGCAGTAACAGAGAGAGATAGGAGAAGAAGAAGAAGAAGAAGAAGCAGGGAAATTAGGGAAGACATGTCTAGGGTAAGGGAAAAATCTGGTGGGGAATATGATCAAGAGGCCGAGAGACTTGTGTGCTGCTTGGAAGGTAGAGGCTTCAGACAAGAGTATTTGTAGATGGAGAAGGCATTAAATGCAGGTAGTAAGAGAACATGCAGCTGCGTGAGTGATGTAGATATGTGGAAAGAGAAATGGAGATATGGGTGACCCCCTCTGTCTGCTCCCTCCTTACTTCTCAATCAATGGCCTTGCCCGGTATGCCAAGCCTCCCAAGGGCAAAGAGAAGAGATATTCAACCGTTTTGTGGTAAATATATAGTTGTAGAGAGAGAGAGAGTAAATGACAGAGAGAGAGAGAGAGAGAAAGAGAGAGAGAGAGGAGAATTGGAGAAGGAGATGGAGTGCAAAAATATATATTATTTATATATATAACAGCTGAAAATTATACGAAACAAAAACAAGGAAGCTTGCGCCTCCTATTTGATAAGATCGAGGAAGTCCAATTTTCCCTGTCCTAGTGCTAGAGTTTCCTCTTTGCATGCCTTGTGGCTCCGTGTTTGTTGCACTAGCCCACGTTATTTTTCGAAAATTGGAGACCATTTTCATTATTTTATCTGAAAAGTACTTAGAAGCATACTTCACAACCTCCAATAGTAAATCTTTTTTTTTTTTACTTTAATTATCTTTATCACATATGTACTAGGACTGGACTTGAGTATATATTTATTTATTTTTTTATTTTTATTTTTATTTTTATTTTTTATTTTTTTTGTGATTAGTGAACGAGCTAGCTCTTTACTGGGATGTCGTCCACTTCAACGTGAGATCACAAAAACACTATATTGGTACGTTTGCCCATTCAAATAAGTCTAACCCGGAGATAGATAGACAGATAGATTGATTGATAGATAGATAGAGATGAAGCAGAAAATCTCAGAGGATAAATTAATGGTGGGTTCCATTAAGAAGGACCGACCCAGATTCTATCTCATGCTGAGATGCTGCTCAGAAAATCTAACTGAATCTACGACATTACTGCATATGCCTTCTTGCTGCTGGTGCGGCCATGCACAAAATCCACTTCGATCCATTTATGTAGAGATATGCATGGAACATGGAATATGGACGATGCAGCAGTTTGGCAGTAGAATTTTTGGAGTTTCATGACTTAGTCTAGATCTAATATATATTTCCAAGATTTGGTATAATGAAATTAAGAAACATGGGATGATATTATTGCAGATGAACTGAAATCTATGACGACAGAAGCACCTGCAGAGAAAACCCATGTCTGCCAGGAATCATTAATTATAAGAGAAACTGCATTATGTATAGAGTTTCAGTTAAAAGTTATATGAATTCAACAAACAAAGGAAACCCATATCGTCAGCTACCACGAATTTGTAAGAGATTCTGCATTTTAGTTGTACGTAGTAACCAGGCCATTTGAAGAGCATCGATCTTTTATGAGAAAACCCAAGTTGATCTACCACGAGTTTACAAACGTCTAGCTAGGGAGCCGTTCTGAGCATATATATACACGTTACTTGTAATTTTTCATCAATGGCGGAAGAGTAGTAGTACTACTGTTAAAATGAAAATTGCCTTTTTCGAATTATAAAACTTGGGTTGGTCACAGTTTCGTCCCTATATATATATATATATATATATATATATATATATATCGCGTTTCCATTTCAGAAACGCCAATATTTCAATGTGGGTCTTCTGGTCTGGCCTTCACCTACAGTACACATGTTGCCATATACATTTGGCTCTCTAAATCAAATATGCCAAGATCAAATAACACCAACTATTGATTATCTCATATCACGAAGAAGCCGCTTTGATCTCAACTCTAAGCAAATTGGATACTGAAGAAAAAAAGGCATCTGTTCCTATTCAAAAATTAGTCAGGCAGCAGTTTAAACCTGTAAATTAAGGTTTTGGTGAACAAGCTAGAAAGCAACCATATGTCTTCCCATTGTTGGGCTACTACCCCTTCTAAAGAGGAAGTACAACCAGGAGAAAGAGCCCGCACGCGCGTACGTCTCCGGAATACGTCCACATGCAAATTAAACAAGTTACCGCCCGTAGAGGGTAATTAATAAACGGTGTCGGACCAGAAAAGAAGCAAATTAAACAGGAGACAGAGGAGCTAGAAGAAGCAAATTTGTGTAAACAAAGTCTGCAGACTTTGAACAGTGACATTGAATCTTTTTTTTTTTTTTCTATGTTTAAGGAAAAAAAGGATGAATCCTTAAATTAGGTTTGTATGATTAAGAAATATTTCAATCCAGACGTAAAATTAATGGTGAAAATCCGTGGACCACCCTTTATATATATATATATTGAAAGCTGAGGAGAAACAGACAAGCGAGATAGGGCCAGGCCAGCACAAGTGACAAAAGACATGCTCGAAAGTTTCGGAAGGGGAAGGAGGAGGGAAAAGAAGAGAGAAGAAGAAGAAGAAGAAGAAGAAGGGAGACATGTGGGGTCGAAGGGAAGAGGGGGGAGGGGACAGCGGAGTGGGTAAAGGCGGGGCAACCATGTCCATGCATGCATGCCCCTCCCCAAGCCCCACCCGCCGCTCTTCCATGGCAGTTGCCGTCACTTGACCCACACTCTGCCACCTGGACCTCATCCCCATGTGCCCTCGACATGACCCCTCTTCCCACGTAGGATCCTGGTCCCCACCTCCTCCTCCTCCAGTCCTCCTCAATATTGGAATCACAAGGATCAGATATTATAATATAAATGAAAAAAAAAAAAAAAAAAAAAAGGCACTACCTGACTGAAGAAGAACAAGGGAAACTTACAACTCACAAGCAGGAAGTGCCCAGAAGCTGCGCCGACTCGGCCCGACAACCCGGACAATTGCTTACCGAGGGAACGCGACTCGGGATTCGGCCCTGTCGTTGACACACATCCTAAACAGTACTCGTTCAGAATTTTAGAGAGCCTAAATTAAGATTACTAGAGAATTTAAATTTAAAATTAAACACCAATCCCATCGTTCAGAACCAAATCCCGATACTTCCGGTAAACTGCAATTTTGGGCTTTGTAGCTGGGGGAGTCCGGAGTCATACCTGATAATAATATCAAGACCCCAATTGCCAATATATTAACGGAGGATGGCGCAGACGGGATTCTAAAATTATTAGTTCCAACATTAATTGAAGCAAATAGGCATTTAATGGGTCCGACAGGCCTTGATCACTTAAGAAAGCTATATACACAGAATCCCTTGGACTGTACGACTGTACAACTTAATGGATATAGAGGTTCTGTTTTTTCAACAAGCATTGGACAGCAGCTATATTGGGGAAATAAATCTAAATTATGAATTATTTGATTGAGAGTATTCAGCTTCTGTTTGTGTTAATGTGGGTTCTGGGTTCCGAAAGTGTTTTCGCCACTGTAAGTGACGTAAAGAAACCCATCCTCGTCCTTCTTCTCGTCATAGATGGTGGACATGATGGCCCCTGCAAAAGCAACAATAATTAAATACAGAAGGATATAAAGTGACACGGTTAAAAGAAGATTTTCATTGAAAAAGGGAGACCTGTGGGAGGGAGAACGTTGTCTACAAAGATGAAGATGGCTTTTTCGGCGCTTAGTTTAATCCTTTTGCGGATCACGTAGACGAATTGCCCCACAGTCAAGTCAGCTGGGACCAAATACCTGTAATTTTGAGAATAACAGACAAAACGTGAACAGGGTTATCAGATATATTTTTGTTTCGATAAAAAAGAATGCATTAAGAAAGAAGGACATTTTTTTTAATCGTAGAAAAAAGGCATTTACACTCCACTCGGCATAAATTTGTTACTCAGCAGGGAGGATGTTATTTCCGGTGGTTCTCTCTACAAACTATTACAGAAGCTGAAACAACCACTAGGTCTGGACAAGTGATAGCCCTTCACAGAACATAACAAGCATACTCACTTTTTCTTGTCAATGTTAGGAATGTCGCTTTTCTCAGCTTTCTCCACGATCACCTACAAACCAACAATTCAGATCACCATGTCGGTACAGGGACGTGCCTCAAAGAAAACGACTAGGCAATAAAAATGACTAGGCAATGAGTGATCGTTTAATATTTCCTTCCAACAAAGACACTTTGTTAACACAGGTAGAAACTACAAAAGGGCAAAGAGCTTGAGAGAGGGAAAGAGAGGGAGAGAGAGGGAAAGAGAGGGAGAGAGAGGGAGAGAGCATAATTATATTGTTTATATAGGTGATATAGAAAAAAGACTAGCCAAATTCAGGTCTCCTCCCATTAAACAGAAAAAAAGTGTCATCACAATCAAGAAAGTCACAAAGAAGAGACCATAAAAACCTGAAGTCATGAAACAAGAAGAGAGCAAAAAACTGCACAAAGAATTCAAGCAAAAAAATTCAATGTAGTAAGTTATAATAGGTGAAATTTTACCTATAAAACCCAAGTCATAAAAGAATAACTTATATATCATGCTGCAGCCTCATAAGGAACATCCAAGTTCCAACTACTTGCATCTTGCATAACTTTTCAAAAAACATTTTTACATGCTACAAGAACTTCAGGCACTATGCTAATATAACCTAATCAGTGTGATTGCAGGAATATGAAAATAAAACACAACTATCATGTATCCCTTATACTGATCAATTAAAGGTCGCTTACCTTAGCAACTGCAACCAGTGCAGAAAGATAGTCTCCGTCAAAAAGAAAAGGACCAAATCCAGACCATCAAAAACTCAAAATGATGCATAATGCATCATAGACATCCTTTTTATGTTTTGAATATTCCTTTGGCATCTATGTGATTGGGGAAATAACTACTATTCCAACATGTCAATCACTCATGGAAACAAAAATCTATCACAACCTTCATTTATCTACAGAGATGGCTTGTTAAGCATTCTTACCATCTAAGTAGCTATTTTTTTACTAACAAGATGACTCAACATCTAACCAGGAGATTCCTGAAAAAGATCTAACTAGGAGAATGCCATTTCAAAAGAGCAAAACAAGAGAAGAGACTTGAATATATAAAAAGTAGAAAAGAGAGAGAGAGAGAGAGAGAGAGAGAGAGAGGGACAAAGAGAGAGAGAGGGACAGAGAGAGGGAAAGGGAGAGAGAGAGAGAGAGAGAGAAAGAGAGAGATTAACAAGCAGATACCACTGTCAAACAGCTCCATGAAAGAAGTCAAAGAACTTATTCCACTCCCAAATAAAGACAAAAGAGGCACTAATCATTTTTTAAGGAACAGTAAAGGGACCAACAAATCCTTTATGTCTCTGCAAGTTGGTAAAAAGCCTAAAACTAAGAAGCCAATTTTTTTTCTTTATAATCTTGAGCCTGAACCCTTTGTGAAATTCTTTTTCTTTTTCAAAAGTGCCTAATGGATTTGGTCACAGAGTCTGTGTTTATTGAATGTACATCTTCTTGGCATTGACACTCAAATTTGTCGTCTCTGTTCTCCACTGCGAGCAAGCAGCAGCACCATACATGGCAGGAAATAGCTTCTTATCGATATTTTCAATTGGAGAAAATGTGTAGGACAATCTAAGACAATAACGAATGTGCTATTTCGTCCAAAGTGGAATCAGAAATTAGGCTTCTACAAGATAATTGCGACTAGAGAAATGAGTCTTTGCCGTGGCAACAGACACATTATAATAAGTGCTTTTCCTTTTCTTATCAGTCGCCAAAAGATCACATAAGCACCAAATAAAAATTTCTCATGGCAAAGCTCTTTACCATCTCTTTAACATTGTAAGATCATCTTTTCCTTTCCGCATCCTTTTTTAAGGGCAAAACCTGTATCTTACCTCTTTAGCAAGTTCAATACAAACATAGTTGAATAAAAAGTAAGAGAATACCAGTTTAACAACAGAGAAAGCAATATTTAGACATACTGAATGAGGTATGTCGGAGTGCATCAACACAGAAAGTACAAGCAATTTTATAGGATGAAATACTCAACAGAATTAAGCAATTAATTTACCGGAATCCTATCAGGGTATTTCTCCCTGATTCTTGCAGCTTCAGCTCGCCTTTTCTCTATATGGAAGGCAAAACAACATAAGAACAACAATCAGTTGACAATTATTCGTGAACTTTAACTAATATACAAAAGACTGATTATCAGACAACAAAAATACCCAGGTCGTGTTCCTCCTTAAAGTAGCTCTTTGCCATAACTCCTGCACAGTATGAGAAGCTATACAAGCCTTTAAATCAAGACCAATCAGAATAAAACCGATATTCAATTCCAGAAAAAATACGACCATAATTAGCCAGTTTATGCCACAAAAAAATATAAAACTTCAAACTGCACGCACAAGAACTCAACTTCGACGAAGCTCTAAAAAAGAACAAATATCAAAAGGACCGAACAACCCAAAGCTTGCACTGCAAGCAATAAAACATTGAAGATTACATAAATTTTTTTAATCCTTTACTATCAAAACATAAATAACTCCAGACAATAAAAGTAAACAATCAAGCATCCAAAATATGCAATCCAAACACTAAAACGAAAACGAAAAGCCAAAAAATCACCAAAAGCACCTAATTCATCAAAGCCCTAATAACCCCCAACGAGACTCCCAACTCTCCGGACGTCGATCACAAGAGTTCTCTTCCCCAAACACCATCAAATCCAGTCAAACCAAATTCAAAACTCAGCACAACTCAATCTCACACAAAAAATCGACAACAACAAATCACTCAACGAAAATTCGAAGAAAATAATAAGAGAGCAGGAAATCGGCCAACCTCTTTGGGACGGATGAGAGTCGCTGGGGGCAAGGGCGGTGTGCAGAGAGCCTTGCTGTGATCGTGAAGATAACAAAAAGAGGCCCCTTTTTTTCTGAGCTGGATTGTGGGGAACTGGAATATATTTTTGTATTTATATCCAAGTCCTTTGAACTCTTCTATTTAAACACGTCTCCGCCTACTTAATTTTAAACTAATATAAGCCTTTTTTGAATTTGGTTAAAAAGTTAAAAGCAATTTAATAAAACGGCCGACGACGGGCTTCGCTCGCGTCGCGGTAGCGGGCCCCGCGAGATTAAAATACACGCGTCACGGGACGGACTCTCAAGCGTGTAGCGTCACGAGACGACGGCCAATAAGAATTTAACTTTTCGTCCGCTTTTTTTTTTTTTTTTTTGTTGTAGTTTTATTTTTTCGTCCTCTTCTCCTCTTGTAAATAATTAATTTTCGTCCTCGAGTTTATCATAGCAGGACGGGAAAATAATTTTGACAGGACTCCTCTATAAAATACTCTTGCCGTAACCGGAGCAGCTAATAACTCCGGAGTCCGATAATGTAGCTAAATCCTCTTCTACAAAGAATAAGGAATGCTATATAAAATGGTAATTGCCATTTGCCTACAAGAAAAAAAATAATAATAATATTAATTAGTGTTTAAAAAACCAAACCAACCGGCTGGTCCGACCTGGTTGAACCAGCATTGGAGGTCAATCCAATTCTTATTAACTCGGCCCGGTTCACTATAACCAGTATTCTTTTTGCCTCTTTTCTAATAATCAACCGTCCAAACCAGTTGACCAGGTTCAACCAAAACCGGACAGTGCCGATTGGAAAACCGGTTCGGTTTTTAAAATATTGATATTAATAATATTTTTAATTTTTTAAAAAATTATAAACAGTGTTTTAAAAACCAAACCCAACTGGCCGGTCCGACCCAACCCAATTGAACCAGAATCAGAGCCAATCCCCAATGAGGCCTTCGGCTTAAGAGTTTAAAAACAAACCTGCATGTCAAGGTGTTCGTGTAACATACCACTAGCATGGCACCACAGTTTTTTTTTTTTCTTTTATTTCCTTATTCATTAATCAATCCACAGTTATTCTCCAAACAGGTCGGAGATTCAAGTTTCACTGGGAAAATGGAAGTCTGCTGGGCATGTTTAATCAACATCAAGAAAGAATCATCAATAATCCTTACACTGACATGCTTCACAATTAGCCATTGGCCTGTACAACAACAGTTATTTGAAAAGGGTTAAGTGCTCTAACCGTGAGGCCTGATTTTCTTAGAAATTACTTTACAGATAATGGTGTACTTACCACCAATAGCCCAGAAAAAGGGCAACAAAAGAGCTATTTAGCAATTAGGCAGCCTCATAGGGAGAAACCTCACCAAGCTTTTAATCCGCTTAAATATACACTACTAGCGGACACCGGAAATTATACATGCAGGAAGAGACACTATTTTATATTTATAGGAGATTATTCACAGTAACTGCTACATTGTGAGTTCGCTGCAAGTCCTGCATCACGGAACATTATATAGTGAGAGACTGAACAATTCAAGCCGTTCCTGAACATGTGAGTGGGTTGTTTTTAGTACCTGAAGGATTACTTCATCTGGGATGTGAGGCAGCACTTCCCGCACTGTGTCAGCCATTGCAAGAAAACTTGAAATGTTATCATTAGTATTCCTAAAACGTAATCCGCCGGTGTTTCCATTGTATCTGACATTAGGGCGGACTGGAGGAGCAGATGAACCAGAAGCTGCAGATGGGTGGCCCATGGGCCATAGACTCCATGAACTATCTTCAATGGCAGTATGACCGTAGGAATCACCCACAGATGCAAGATGTCTCATCATCATCTGCATACCACCAAAACCGACCGAGTTCATGGCTGTGGATGGACCTGCACCATCAAATCTTGGCCCTGGCCAAGGTTGCACCCAACCTGGATTCAACCCCATACCTCTGTGAACGCAACAAAAACAAAATCACTCCAAAACATAGAATTAAATGTAGAAATCTGGAAGCAATGACATGATGAAAGGTAAGAGACTGAACCTCCACAAGTTAGACTCAGCAGGGTTCTGCTGCTGATTAGGAAATGACACCATAGGTGATAAGTGACCAGGTCCAACACCATGGTCCAATCCTAAACTTAAATCCCGAGCAAGCTGCTCATCACGCAAAACTTCTGCAGCCAGAGTGTTTGCATAGCTTCCAGTTATAGCTGCAACTAGAGGCCTTCGACAAGTTGGGCATGCACGCACTTCGTTCTGACCTTGGTCCAACCTGGCAAGAGATGAATTATAGCATCACAAAAAACATTTTGTTGATGAACATCAATGAACATGCATAATCAAATCAATAACACTTAGTAATTTATAAAATGCAAACATAAAAGATGAAAGATAAGAAAGGAAAGAAACAAAATGACAACGGAGCTCTCCACTTGCATGCTTTACAAGAGCAAGCTTCACGTATTCTAATAGTCACTCAGATGACTTCAGATCCCCTTAATACAATCACCTACAACCATATCTCTTAAAAAAAAAAATTCAAATGCTTCTTTGTTTTTTTAAAGATGACGAAGATAAATGTTTTATTGCAATTGAATGTGGTTTACAAACTTTAGCTGAGGGATTGATCTCATACAACAAGACATTGATTTGAGACCCCCTCTCTTGCCAATTCATAAGCAGATAAGTTAGCAGCTCAATTGGGAGCGTGATTGAAAGAGCTATGCCTTATACAACAAGACATTGATTTGAGACCCCCTCTCTTTGCCAATTCATAAGCAGATACGTTAGCAGCTCAATTGGCAGTGTGATTGAAAGCGCTGCCCATAATCTGATGTAGTCCACCAGCCCCAGAAACATGCCACCCTTCCACAGCACTATAATTCGAAGATGCTGGAAGACTATTATGCATTTAATGCACCCAAGCCTCCAATGGTTAAAGAATGGAAGCCCCCTCCACCTGGCTCGATTAAATAAAATTTTGAAGGATCTTTCCTAGGTAATTCAGGGCCTGCTGGGATTGGAAGTGTTTCAAGGACGAAACTAGCCACATTATCCTAGTCTTCTCAGGACCCGAGGCACGGTGTACATCTCATGAAACTGAATCTGAAGTTCTTCTGGCAGGAAATAAAATTATATAATCAGCTATACCTAGGGCTACATTAATTCAAGGGGATTCAGCTTTAGTAATTGGTTGTGACAGCACCTCCTAGTCACCCCCTCAGAATCTTAAACACTTATTTGATGAGAGATCCCTGATGTTTCGTTGGAGAGGATAGTTTGGTCTAAAGGTCATCTATCATCCAATTCCTTGGCAGACAAATTAGCTAAAAAATGGTGTATCTAGGCTGAATCTAGTATTGGGCCTTATGCTGCCCATCTAAGTTTCCTTTTTAAAGTTTCAAAAGTCTGTACTCTATGTTATACAATTAGAATTATTTTCATAAAGTCATCGCTATTCTCCAAAAATAAATGTTGAATTAATTTTATTGCATAAACAAGAATTACAAACAAAGAAAGGAGGACCACAAGATTATAAAGGAAAAGAGCTCCCAACATCAACACTCCTGGCTCAAAAGAGGAACAAATTTAGGCTTACAAAGTGAAAAACATACCTCAACAACAGATCTTATAGAACTACACATTACGAATGGACAACAAAATTAAATTTTGTAAAAATAAAAATTAAAACAAAATCTGAAAAACTTGAGAAAAATTTTTGCATGAGAACACAAAATAATCAAACATTAAATAAGGATCAGTTACTCAAATTCTTCCAGGAGATACCAAACTTAGCCAATATCTTATGAACTTCAATAAGTTTTGTACATTACAGGATGTCCAAGAAGCAGGGTTTCCACCTAGATCTATTGCAGAGATAATTAGCTCATTTTTTTATCGTCTACGCAGCAGAACATACAAGAGCAGAAAATCAAACATATCACAACTATATGGGCCTTACCAAGACCTCAAGCATGCAAGATGGAAAAGGTGGTTGCAAGTAAGTCGTTTAGCTCTGGCCATTGGTTCCTGCAATTTTATTAAAATATTATCACTTTCACCAAAAAAGACCTAGTCTTAATGATCATCTAGTCCTACTGATAAAAAATATCACACAGACAGACAATAAGATAAAACATACCCTGCAAATAGAACAATCGTCATTGTAAGCCTGTAATTCGTCTGAGGTAGCATCAGGAAGTACCCTATTGAGGCGACTTAAAGCTTGCTTCAATTTGATGAAGCCTTTGACCCGCTTTATTATAGTGCTTACCAATGCCTGTAATGTATAAATGGATCAAAATATGCTACTCTATCATAATTGGACACAAAGGTTGTGGTAGAGCAAAGAAACTATCATAACAAAACCTGATTGGTTTTCAGAATCAGATCTGCAGAAAAGAAGAGGTGTAGCAGACCAATCTCACAATGAAACAACCTCGGCTGGGTGAGTGATATTGAAATTTCAATCATTTAATATGGAACTGAACAGGTACTAAGGAAGAGTCTGTTTTGTTTGAATTTTTTTATTACACATGCAGACAACCCTGAGACTAGTACGAAGGCTTCGCAAGGAAAACTTCCTCGTGCGGCCATTGAGCCAAATGACCAACCCACAAATACTAAGGCCCAATCCACATACAACATATTTTTTTTGTAAATGAAACGAGATTGATAGAGACAGAGAGAGAGAGAGAGAGAGAGAGAGAGAGGGAGAGAGAGAGAGAGGGAGAGAGAGGGATAGAGAGAAAAAGAAGCAAAAAAATAAAACAGGGAAAAAATGAGTATGGGAGGGAAGGAGGGGGGGAGACAGAAACATTACAAAGATAAATCACCTACAATGTGATCTTGCTTGTGCAAGCCCTGAGTTCACCAATGAGGGTGCCATATAATTGGCATACATAAGAAAATGAATGCAATAAGCTTTCACATTTAATGTCTCTTCAAGCATTTATTCAATTTTGTCAGGAAAAATAAAAGGTTAAAAGCAGAAATGTAGGGCTCTAAATTCTTAAACATGGCATTTCAAAGTCTCGCTAGGGATCCATGCCTCACATCTAATAACATCCAAAAGAAAAGAAGAATAAAAAATCTTGCCAACGTGGGCATAGCTCAGTGGTTACATATGAGAGTTATTTGTGGGAGGTCTTGGGTTCAAGTCCCCAAAAAGGTAGGAGGTTATTGAAGTTATTGTTGGGAGTTTGTAAAAGAGTATTAGGACAAAGTGACTTTAGCATTTGAAATATTAGAATAAAAAATCTTGTGTTAGATTTCCTAAATCAGCCCTATTCAGACTAATTCCAACACACTCATAGAGATATATCACATTTCAAATTTACTGAAGGAACATTCTGATTGGATCAGCCTCTTTCGATGATATGAATTATGAAACACATTTTCCCCACTATGCCCAGAACCACAAATGAATACCACAATACTATGACCAACCAACATAGCAGAAGCACCTACCCGTAGGTTCAGGAAGAGGACTACATCCACAAGATGAAAAGCCATGCCATGAAGCCACCATATTTGCAAGTAGTGACCAAGTCCAGTTAACAAGGTCATCAAATCCAGCAGAAAGCCTAAATTGCGGATAAGAATGCCCTTCCACTCACATAACGTACCTGCATTTTTATACATAAGAAACAGCTTATATGCAATTTAACCTCAAACGATGGATAATATTAATGTCTTAAAAGTCAGACAAAAAGAACATCTGAAAGGAACAAAAGATGTGGTTGCAGGTTATCTATACAATATTAATCATATGAAATAAGCCTGACTAAGCCTTCATATAAGCATGTTTGGTGGTAGGCAGAGACGAAAGTGTTAAATAGGAACGATCCATTCTAATGCTGTTAAAAACAATCATTAATACAAAGGAATAAGTATGAAATACAAGAACATGCAGTCTTTTAGATGCAAATAATTAAATAGTATTTTCCAGCCCCTGAGGAAGAATAAACATCATTTGCATGATAAAATAATAATTAAAAAGGTTACCTGCAGCTGATCTATCAAACAGACATTGACAATCAGCATCACTATCCATTGACTGACGGTGGCACATATCAAGCAACTGAAAGCCATGAACCATAATAGCCTACAAGCCAAAAACCGAGTTGCACGAGAAATAATCAACCACGGTTCAAAAATCATTCTCACCTTCCAATTTAGATCACCCCAAAAAACAAATTAGGCAGGTGGCAGAGTACCTGGAGTGTTTCAAAGCCAATGCACAGAGGCTCGAAGAATAGAAGCAAAAACATACTAGAACCCAGAGAAGTGTATATCCAAATACACAGCCGTATCCTATAAACCACCAACAACGCACACGAGATGTAACCCCAAAAGTCAGGCCTTACAGAAAATAAGAAACAATAGAATATAAAGATAAGATTAAGTTAACTTCCTAAGGAAAATTTTCGGAAGGAAACGAGCATAAGATGATCAAGAGAAAAGCAAAAGTCCAATAAAGATATGGCATGACTCTTCAAAATTAATAAATGAGAAAATGTGAATGATCTTAAAATGAATTAAGATGCAGTTAAACCAAAACAAGCATTTGTTTTTCCATTGTCCAATTTAACACAGGTATGACCTAGATGAATTCCAAAACTAAAATACACACAAGTGATACAAAAGGTTTATTCACCAAATGTATACTTTTTCAAATCAGAGCTAATTAAGGAGATACAAAATTTAGGATTTTCAACTTTTTTCCAAAAATTTTTAACCCAAAATTTCATACTAGCTTGACAATTGAAGCACAGGCCCAATCCACTTAGCGGTCAAGAATTTAAGTTGATGAGAGAGAGAGAGAGAGAGGAGAGAGAAACATCATATATCAATGAGAACTCAAGGAGGACCACATATAAGGCCTTTTTCAGAAAAAATTAAACATCAATTTATCTAGAACCCAGAAAAAGGGAAAGGCACAAGGAAAGTGCAGTGCTGTTACAGAAAACAAGTAAGAGAACCAAATAAAAAAATTAAAAAAAAAAAAAGGATATGAGCTATGACAACCCTCAGCCAAGGCTCACCCCTGTTTAGTCCAGACAATTGTGGCTATGCACTTAATCAGTCTTTTCTTCCCTGATGGGCACCTTTAGAATCCATCAGTGCAGATGACAAGTCAAAACCAATATTATGGAAGAAGGCTGCCTCGCACAGCTTATCCAATTCAAGGCCTTATTGAGACTTTATGAGTTTGCATCTAGTTGGTGGGTCAATTGGTTTAACTGGGAGAAGTCTATCCCAATTGGTTTTCGCATCCCCTCTGATGACCTCAAAATGGCTGAGGATAGGATGCAAGATTGGTCGCCACCCAGGTACTTGTGTTGGTCCCCCTGCCTTCCACATCAGATTCAACCGAATGCCCGAGAACCCAATCCTTGAGAAGATTAGCTCAAGCCTCTCAGTATGGACAGGTAGATCGACATCCAAAGGGAGGTCCCTCACCCTCATTCAGTCATGTTTTGTTGAGACCCAAACCAACTACCTCTCTTCCGCTAAAGTAGTGTTCATTACAAATGACATTGAGAAGCTCGTGAGGAAGTTCCTCTAGAAAGGAGAGTAATAATTTCAACCCCAGTTGCAAAACTAGAAAGAGGGCTACAAGCCTAAGCAGTTTGGTGGGCTTGGTACTTGCCAAATTAAACTAACCAACAAGATTCTTTTCATGGTGTAATTTGCTAGCTATAAGAGCACAAATAAATCGAATGGGTGGTTTAGCGTCAGCCCCTAGGAGACTCTCACTGGTATAGAGACATATACCAAACCCTTTTTTTCCTTTGAGAATAAGGACATATACCCAAAACTTTCTTCCCGTTGACTAGGAGGTAGGAGTGGAATTGAACTAAGCCTGTTCGTGAATAGTTTGGGCTTGGCTCAGCTCTTCTCCATATGAGTTTGAGCCAAATTCAAGAATAGAAAAGAGTGTGTCTATTTGAGCCAAATTCAGGTTTGCAGGAGGTCGGCATGAAAACTCATGAACAGTTTGTTAAAGTAATGCATTTAAAAAAATAAGTTTTTGACATCTAGTAAATTACAAATCCTATAGCTTTTCCTTCTGGTACAGTTATCTTCACCCTCTATTACAGCTGTCTTTTTCAGTTATCTTTTCTCCTGGTTTCATGCCACATTTAACTCTGTTTCCTTTTATCATGATTCGCAAAGAGTCCTAGACTCCAAGGGTTCTATTCTTTTCTTTGTCCGTTGGCTTTCGTTTTTCTTATCCCCCTCCTCTTTCTCTCGATCTTACTCTTCTCTTTTGTTCCTCATTTATGTTCATCAATCTTTTCCTTCTTCGCTAATTCAGGTTTGCAGGAGTTCGGCTTGAAAACTCATTGAACAGTTTGTTAAAGTAATGCATTTAATAAAATAAGTTTTTGACATCTAGTAAATTACAAATCCTATAGCTTTTCCTTCTGGTACAGTTATCTTCACCCTCTATTACAGCTGTCTTTTTCAGTTATCTTTTCTCCTGGTTTCATGCCACATTTAACTCTGTTTCCTTTTATCATGATTCGCAAAGAGTCCTAGACTCCAAGGGTTCTATTCTTTTCTTTGTCCGTTGGCTTTCATTTTTCTTATCCCCCTCCTCTTTCTCTCGATCTTACTCTCTTGTCTTTTGTTCCTCATTTATGTTCATCAATCCTTTTCTTCTTCGCTTTCTTCTCTGATTTGTAGCAAATCTTCAGGGAAACAAGATGTTTTCTGTAATTTTTTTGTTCTTCATTTTCTTTTTTCTTTGTTATTGTTCTCTGGTTCATCCTCATTGATACTCTCCTTTTTTTTCTTTTCTTTCTAAATTTATCTTCTTACTTTTTTGTCTCTGCTATGATTCTGTGTTCAAACCCCTGAAAGTCACAAGATCAATCGAGCAAGCTCGAACTTGAGCTCAGGCTCGAAGTCGAGCTCGAGCTCTAAAAAAATGTATGAGCCAGAGCTTGAGCTTGAGTCAGGGCTCGGTATTGAGCTCAAGCCCAAGCACGACCTAGGGTTTTCGATGTCAAGCCAAGCACAAACCTATGTAACGAACTTGGCTTGGCTCAATTCCAACCCTACTAGTAGGATTCATTTTTCAAATCGTCGTGGTGACTAGATCTGCATCTGGCATGAGCAAGGTTCAGCACAAGCCTTTGAAGGCCAATGACCAAATTTTACCTCCTTACCGGTTGTCAAGATGCAGTGATGCACTTATCATTATATGGCAGCCTTGAATGCATTGACTAGAAATTTTCAGGCACCTACTAAAATTCAGGCATTAATATTGTTGCATGCTCCACTTGCTACATTAGATCCACCCCAGGGAGGCTCATGGTGACTCTATGGTCAACTGACCCTACCTAGAATGCATTACCCTATCATTCATGCTACTATCCTATCAAAACAGACAACAATCCCCTCAATATCATGGTCCTAGTTCCCCTATTGCTTGGAGCCTTTCAGGCACCTCAAAGGAGAAGTTTGTTTGATCAGGTTCTCTTCATGCTTGTCTACTCATGGGAGACATCCTGAAAAGTAAGGGGATCCCAACTCCCTAGTCTTCTCTATTCCCTCTGAAATCGTGTGAACAAGAGTATTTTTTTAGAGCAGTGTGAACAAGAGTATTCCACATTTATGTCGTATTGCACACGTATTTTGGCACTGTGACTACTTTAGTAGAATTTGCACCTCTTTGACTTCAGCATGACAACTACTCTTAATCTCATCTTGTCCTACCTAGGCCTCCCATTCCTTGGTCTTGGCAAGCATGGCTTACTTAGTCTTCATTCTTTGGCACATTTAGGTACAAAGGAATCTCAGAGTCTTTCATTGTGTGCAATCTAGTTGGAGCTAGGTTGCTGACCATACTCAAATGGTACCATCATTTGTTTTTGCTCTAAGGAGTTTAGGGAGATTTTTCCTGGTTACCTTCATCATGGTTGAAAATTTCTTGCAACTTTTGACTCTATCGTCATATGCAGTGCTCCATGAGCTAGAATCCTCAACAGATCGGAGACCCCTTGACTCGGTTTATTCCATCATTGCAAACAAGGCTCCACCATTGCAGATCTCCCAGACCTCCATCTTTGCTGAGCTCCCAGGGCTCCATCTTTGCAGATCTCCCAGGGCTCCATCTTTGCTGAGCTCCCAGGGATCCATCTTTGCTGAGCTCCCAGGGCTCCATCTTTGCTGAGCTCCCAGGGCTCCATCTTTGCTGAGCTCCCAGGGCTCCATCTTTGCTGAGCTCCCAGGGCTCCATCTTTGCTGAGCTCCCAGGGCCCCATCATTTGCTGAGCTCCCATGGCTCCATCATTGCTTAGCTCCCAGGGCTCCATTATTGCTATGCTCCCTGGGCGCCATCATTGCTGAGCTCCCAGGGTTGTATGATTCTTCAGCTCCCAGAGCTCCATCATTGCTGAGCTCCCAGACTCCACCATAGCCTCTGTATCTTCCATGAGTGCATTCATGGTAAACTTGAAGTAGAACAGGACTCTAGTAGCACTATCTCTTGGTGTTTAAAAATAAACAAATAATATAAAAACTTAAGCACACATGATGGCACTGGTCTACCTTGTTTATAAATTTAGGACCTTTTCCCATGTTGTTGTTTCTTGATTCTATAAGTCTAGAAGTGTAAATGGACAAGCTAATGCGCTTGCCAAAGAGGGGGGCACCCTCAATCCCTTATCATAAGGGATAACCCTCTCTGATTTATTATTTTGCTTTCACTACTCTATGGACTTTCTAAATAAGGTAAAAATAGGGACCACAAAGATTGTATGAGTAGACCACCCAACTATTTTAAGCTGTAGGTGTCAGCAACCACTAGTGTCAAGAACACTATCTATGCACATGGAAAAGGAACACAGAGCTAGCAGAAAATAGTGCAAAAAGGACTCAAATGTATACAACCCTGACAAAATTAAGACATTAAGTTCCAATAGTAACTTTTGTATAAGTGCAGGTTTGCGGCCTCAAGAGAGATATAAAAATTCAACCGAGTTCTTTAACAATCACAAGTAACAACGAAATACACTAAAATATAATGAACCTTCCCAATCATATCTAATATTTGTAAAGACAATAAAATTTTATGAAACTTTCCACTACAAATTTTTTTTAACCAATACAAAGAGGGAAGAATACCAAAGTAAATCAACAGAAAGAACCAACAGTAAGACCGCAAATACGCGAAAATATGCCCATGGAGTAGCAGATGGTGAAGCATTCAACCGTTCAAGTCTCTCTCTAGCGAGTCCTTGAAATATCTGTAGACAAGATTTAGATAGATATGCATAAGCAACACCAAATAATAGCCCCTCCGTTGATACACTTGTAGCTAAAGAACAAGCAAGAGCATATTCAGATGCAATTACCTTCAAGGAACACAGAACTGTTAACCAGGTAGACCACAATGCTGCTTGAAAAAGGGTAAGAGGGAGAACCAAAGGTAGAAAAGTTCCCTGAAGATTCACTCAGAAAAAACATACATTGATTAGTGAGAGATAATTGAAGAAGCTGCAACATCAGCAAGGTTAAGTGCAGATTGCTCCTACCTTGTAAAGAACATAGTGCAGAAGGCGTTCCACCACCTTTTGTGTTTCTGACGGATAGAGCTTCACAAAGAAAATTGTCTGCATAGCCATAACAAAAGATACAAAAAAGGAAAAGTTATATACAATTGAAGTGATCCAAAAATACAAGTAACAATTATCAATCAAACCATTTATAAAGATAAGATAATAACGAATGAAGTGAAACAGTGTGCAAAAAGATTCCGTAGGCGTACTTTTCCCTCCAACTCAAAGCTAGCAATCAAAAATATGATGGTCTCCTTAGATAAACTAGATTACTTACAGACCTCAGCTGTAAGGCAGTCATTTACACAAGCAATATGGCCTGAATAAAATGTTTTGGTTGGGATAGATATTTCTGGCTTCAAATTTGCATAGTTTGGAATAGTTAAAGTTGGTTCTGGTTTCAACATATAAGCTTGAGTTTAATCACAATCACAATGATTCCAAAGGATACAGCAAGAGACACACTAAAAGAGCAAAAAACATTCTCTGGAGTATAGTAATGCAGGAGAACAAAAGTGTTTCAAGTAGCCTGTAAGGAAAATTAATATCTGAAAAATGAAAAAAAAACAGAAGAAAAGGCTTAATGAAAAGCTGACAGGCAAGCTTGCAAAGAAAATTAATACCAAAAGAAATTTAAAAAAAAAATTTTAAAGAAAATTGATAGAGCACATTTAGTTGACAAAGCCAAGTACTACAAGGATTAAAGTAGGTGGTTAGATTCCAAAGCTAGGGAAAAGAATTAGGACTTGTGACTATCATGGCAAGTCACTATGTTACGAAGCTGATTTATGTGCCTAGCCTTCCTTGTTCCATCAGCTCTTGAGCTTTTGGAATATCGGCTAGGTGTGTAACATTTGGTATCAGAGCAGGCACCACGTCACGTGTTCGAATCCCGGAGGGAGTGACTATGGAAAGGGCTACCTGGGCTAGAGTGACAGCCGTCACAAGAGTGGAAAGGGCTACCCAGTTCAGAGTGAAAGTCGTCATAGAGTGGGCCATCGTGGAGGTCTTGGAGGAAGCGACCTATGAAGAGGGCTGCCTGTGCTAGAGTGTGAGCCATCACAAAAGTGAAAAGGGCTACCTAGTGCAGAGTGAAAGCTGTCATAGGGCCGCCGAGGTCATTGGCACGGAAACGTGGTGGAATGTTACGATCCTAATTTATGTACCTAGTCTTCCTTGTTCCATCAGCTCTTGAGCTTTTGGAATATCGGCTAGGTGTGTAACAAACTATGACCAAGGTGTGGATGAAATACACTTGTTTCTCTGCTTCCGAAGGTCATGTCTTCACAAAACTCCATTTCCTTCTTCTGAGACCAATGAGCAATGAGAAGAGAGGTCATCCCAGCCACAAAGGCCACAATGGTACAAAGGGGAAAACTACATCACGTACAAGGACTTACCAACAACATGTTGTCCTAAGAAACAGCCATCTTCATAAGAGTTACAACATCCTCCTTAAAGTAAACACAAAAAAAATCAAATGAAAAAACTCCCAGAGAAAGAAAAGAAAAGAAATTATACAGGATGATTTCATGTATCAAAGGGACACTTTTAGCTATACAACTTCAGAACCACCTCTGAGTTGTCAAAATTAACTACTCAACATCTTCTTTCACCTATTTGATAAAGCAGGTCATTAAAGAGACAAAAAGGATGATGAAGTTAGACTTCAATTTAGAAAAGACTGACTCAAAGAATAAACATATCTCAGTGCATAAAGTTAGAAAAAGATTTTATTTATCTGATAAATTATCCTACACAGTAAATGCCCCATAAAGACCCAATCAACAACCAAGGACGAAAGAAAAATTGATTTTGTGTTTAAATAATAGAAAACAAGAAAGAAACATGAATTTATTTCAGAAAAGAAGGAAGTCGTCTTTTAAGAAAAGAAGGACACAACTTTTAAAGAAGAGTAACAAGCAACTGTAGCACTATCACCCCAACTGGATAATTCTTTAGTTTATAATTTGGTTTCCATTATATAATTGCTAGATAGTTCTGCTATCACATGGAACAATCTCGGAGATAGATCCCCCTTACATGCAGTGCCACTCTGATTCAAATTTAACAGAGGCACAGAAAATAAATGATATGCTTCCAAACGTTACCCTGACGAAGCAAGAGGAGTTGCGACCAAAAAAGAAGCCATAAAATATGTCTCACTGCTTAACAATCAAGGGACCAGCAAAGAATAAGAACGATGCGAGAAGCACTTTAAGCCATTAACAGCTATAAAAATCGAGAATGCAATCCAAATAGTAAGAAATCTTTCCTTTTTGTAGTTCCTGATGAAAAAAGGAGTTGATAGATACCTATGATCTGTAACATAGGAAACGTCAGATGGCAAATGTTTGATTCATAAATTACATTACCTTAATACATAGAATAACCAGAATGAAGACATTTATTGAGAAGTTCGCCAGCAATCCAATTGTGACATATGAACCCAAAAGCAGCTCAAGTGCACGAGTAGTATCCCCTGAATGAAGTCCGTTATCACCTAAAGATCCATTTGATTGGAGCCTGGCCAGTTCTGAATTCGTCCACCACTGGAGGCCTGCAAGGCTCAGACCTGTACATACCGCCGAGGCAGCTAAGTAACTCACGGCCATTACGAAAATAGAATACTTTTTCACCAGAGAACGCCTTCACAACGCTCATCAGAACAGCTACTCGATCAGTTATCCATATAGAAATTTATGCAGCTGAATTCCGTATGTGGTAAAAGAAATCCCCCAAAACTTTTACACACGACTATGGTTCTCCGTACTCATCAGAGAAGAAAATTCTCACACATGACGTTCACAAAACCTGCAAGAGAATTGAAGTTAGATATCATTTTGGGGGACAGAAAAAGGCACGCGTATCTCCAAACGTCGAAAATGAACACAACACAGACCTCGTTCCGTCAAAATCATCCCAAAATGCACGCGGAATCGATAAGAAAAAGGGAAACAGATTGCACGTCGACGTGATTAAATTACATAAATGGATCCAAAAATCATGTAAAGCGCAATTCCAAATCGTGGTACAAAGGATATCGCGTAAAGCTCAAAACCAACCCCTGGACAATAAAAAACGATCTAAAACAAAAAAACCCACAATTTAACATAGAAGATCAACCAATGCCGGCCAAATTCCCTTACATATTTCGACCCCGTTGGCGAGGCCCAAGAGAACAGGGGGATCCGAGGAAGTTCAGCAGAGGCGACGGTGTCGTTCAAATGGCAACGTCAGACACCTTCGACGTATAAAAGAAGAGTTCAAACAGAAAAATCTGCTCGCTCCCGTCCTTCTCCCAATAGCAGTTGTCTTCGCTTTACGCCTGTCGTCTAGCACCCCCCTCCCCTACTCTCCATTCCTCTCCGTTTTCTCCCCTTTTACCCCAAAAAGGATATCGCTTCTTCCAGCCTCCGAGGACCGAGACAGATTCTGGGTCACGGGACAACCCGACCCGCTTCAACCCGGTTACCTTTTTTTTTTTTTTTTTTTTTTCCCTATTCGGACATATTCCCTCCACAGAACGAATTTATCCTCAAAAAATAAAATAAATCTAATATTATTATTTAAGTGAATAAAAAAATTTCTCCGTAGTTTTACTAATATTTTCTATTGATTATTTCTGTAAATAAATAAAATTTTTAGAAACCCAGGTTCGTGAGATGGAACCCGGTTCCGGGTTCCATCTCACTTGTGACTCGCTCCCCGAGTCAAGGGATGGACCGGAATAGTAGCAATAAATGCTCGGCCTGTCGGCCTCATCGGTAACTCGGGTCAATTTCGGGCCACGGAGATCCGATTAGTCAAGGAAAAAATCAACCCATGGCCCACGGAATGACAGAACCGAATGATTTAGTCTTTTTTCTTTATTATTAATATAGGGTTTGGGTCGCCCGCGCAGTCTCTCTTAGAAACATGGCAACTTTGAACGTTGAATTCCTACATTATTTTAAAACAAAGTTGAATAATTATGACCCGACGCTCCCTTATCTCGAATAAGTTCATGCACATACATACACTGAAACCACTTAGAAACCTCATTCTTATTAAGCAGTCAATCAAGCACAACATTTTCGTGCGCATTACATTTTAGATCATTTCAAGGAGAAAAATCAAAGGGAGATAAAAAAGTGTGGTCCGGTTCTGGTTCCAGTACGATTTCCGAGACCAAATTGTGATATAGCTATGTAAAATAATTAAAGTTTTATACTGTCGTATCGCAATCTGGTCTATCTAAAATAAGGGTAAATCTCTAATACTATTTTCTCTATGGTAGGAGAAAGTGTACTCTACCATAAATACCATACACTAAATAGAGTTAGGTACAACCAACCTTAATTTCACTTGTGTCTAACCTCAGCTCCTTTAAACGTGGAGAATGTGTGTGTGTATCCAATTGATTGTGATCGTTTAGCATGGGGGATCTTCATACTACCATGTTATTAGAATGTGTGAGCCAAAATTTTGTGAAGAATGGCCATAGACCTCTTGGCATTAAATAACTTGATTGTGTCCTAGATGAAGACCACACATCTGGGACAATGTACCTCTTCAGCACCACAACAGCTATTTTCTCTCTCTTTCAAAACCCCCCTCCACTTACTTCATGTTGCTAAATAATAATTAATAGAGAATAAACATCAATTCTAACGTTATGACATGACTCTAAACTACTTACTATAACTCATGGGGTCTAATGTTTGATAAATTCACGTTATGCAAAGGGATTCTATCATAAATTCTATCTACCAAATTTTCTTTCTTTCAGACATTTGAAGATTCATAAGTTGTGTATTTATGACATGTTTGGAGTTTGGACCATGAAAATGTAAATATCAATGTAGTAGCATTTCTATGTGGACAAGAAAATTGTGAGAAAGTGTGAGGAGTTATGTTGTTGGGTGCAATTTATTGCACAGAAGGACGGAAGACTTTAATCTAATGTTTCAAGAAAGAAAACAGCTTTTTTTTTTTTTTTTTTTTTTTTTTTGAAGGGAGGGAGCAAAAAAGTGTAGATATTACTAGGTTGGGCAATTGAATGCAATACACCATATTTTACATATATTTAATATTTATATTAGAAAAAATATAAAAACAATGATTACATTTAACCGGGCCGAGTCAATAAGAACCGGACTGGCCTCCGATTATGGTTCAACTGGTTCAAATCGATCGGCTCAGCTTGGGTTTTAAAACACTGGTATGAGTGGTTCAAGCGGTGTTTTAAAACATTTTTTTTTTTTTTTTTTGCAAAGTACCATATGACAAATGTTATATAATTTAAATTTTAAATGGATTAAAAAAAATATTCGATGAAATTATCATATTGATGGGCCTTTTGGTTGAAGCCTTTGAAAAGCTCGTGTAAGTCTAAATGGATCTGTTGTCCTTTCTTCTATAGGTTCATCCTTAGACAACAATATATCACTTGCATAAATGGAAAAAAAAAAAAAAAACAATTAGAAAATTTTATCTATTAAAAAAATTTAAAATATAAATATAAAAATAGATGTAAAATTCATTTAGCCAGTGCAAAAAGTATTTCATTTTTTTCATAGCAACTTAAAACATTTAGAAATTAAATATATAATCAAAATAATGCTATTTGTATAACCTTTTTATTCGATTTCTATGCAGAATGATAAAAAAATTGTAAAGCTATTTATATTTTTAAGATAATTCAAATAATTGGTACCATTGAGTGGATAAATAATACCCAAGATGTTTGTCCATAGATTTTTTTTAAAAAAAATATACTATTAAAATGCAATAGAATATGCATAATCAGGTAAAATTGCCAACCCTAAGAGTATAAAGCAGCCACAATGTAACAAAACACAAGGGGACATACACGCACTGAAGAATTTCACAGAAATCCCTTTATCAAGCTAGAAAGCAAAGTATAATCTGTATTCCCAGCATTGCTTCTATCATGGCTCTTCTTCCACCTTTTCCATATAAACAGTGAAAGCTCCATCACTAGGCCACCTTTCTGGGGTTGGTATAAAAGAAACCAAATCCTGCCTTCTGCTACAAAACAACCAAACTTCAACCCCCATCATCTTAAGCTTCAATTTGACCACTGTTTTGATCCGACCCACCCAAAAGTGGGTAAATGTTGTGGTCAGTGTCAAGAGAGTGGCTCAGTCGGCTTACCACAACTTCATTTGGTGGAACTGAATCAATTGATGAATGTTTTGAAAAGCTGAAAAGCCAACAACTCGAGGCCAATAAGCTTGGCAGGTTGTCCAAATCACAAATCACAGAAGTGGGTTTTGAAGTATTCAAGTAACTGAGGCAACCTTAGTGCGTTGTGGTTATGAATGAGCTTGCAGTTCTTCATTTGATCAGCCTGCTTTTCCATATTGTACATGCTGATATAGTCTTGTAGACAATGACTGATCTTGCATTGAGTCTCACTCTTTCTTTCCTTGATCGGTTGCTTCTTACTTCATCTCAAGTTTCAAATTTTTTGGGTTATCTTTTTTCTTTCTTTTCTTGTTTTTTTTTTCTTGCAAGAAAGAAAGCTCATAATCAATATTGGGAATCACATAGATGCAAAGAGTCACAGGGACGGATTGGGGATGAACAAGTGATATGGAAACTTCCAACCCTATTTAGGTTTTTTTTGGGCTTGAGTTTTCAAAGCCGACCCCAACTCAACCATGAGGCCTCCTCTGCCAGAAGGTTTACAACCAAATAAACAGCAAAAGAGTTTGAGTTTTGTATCTATTCATATTTAGTCTTCAATGCCCCAAGTTAAGAACCCTACTAGGCACCTAACATGTAATGTAAGTTCCGATAGTGAAAGTGCTAAGGCAATGTCAACTGCACAATTACAAAGTAGAATTGAGGACCACACTGGAACCACAAGTTGACATGGTTAATTAAGTTAGCTCTCTCTCATCTTCAGTTTCAAGTAAAGTGGTCCAATATAATAAGGCAATAGTTGTCACAAATGGAACTGACCTACCTGTCTGTTGAAGTATATATGCAAAATCTTACTTTTAGATGTTTTTGGCAAGATAGCTTTTGATCTGTCCAAGCCAACCATTTAAAGAAACAAAATAACTCCAATCCCCTCAACAGATCAAGCGGGTGGAGTTCCTGGTGGGTGAAATTCACAAGTTTTCCCAATTACACGCCAAAGACAAAGAAAGAAGCAGCAGAAAAAAGCGAGATGGTTTTCAAACAAAAGGATTTGTATCTCTTTCCCAAACCTCTTCCAACTGACCTCAAAAGAAAGAAACCCCGTTTGCCTCACCAAGGTGTTTGTTATTTCCTGCTTCTGGGCAATGAGACAGAGGAGTACAAGAGATGGCAATTCCAATGCACTTGTTACAACTGAGGGGGTCGCTGGGATTAAACCAATTTCCGAAAGTTTAGATTGGAGGTTTTTGAGAGTTGAGACAGATCCATTTATGATTCAAAAGGGGCAAGTTTGTGATGCTTGAATGCAACCCCATTTATCTCTTTTATTTTTTTTTTACCCTTTCCCCTTTTCTGACACTGTGTCTGCACTTTGAAACATATATTTATATATCTATGGCTTTCTCTAGGATTGAGACTAGTCTTAGATTTTCAACTTTCTGAGAAGAATACAAAGGTAATGTCAGTTTTCGTAGGAGACACATAGTCTCTGCACTGCTTTTGAGTTTAACAAGGTTAATGTGATGTGAGAGAGAAGGAAAGTGAGATGTGAAGAGGGGGAGAGGGAGAGAGGGAGAGAGGGAGGGAAGGAGACTGGGAGAGGAGGGGAGGGGAAAAAACACACACAAAAGCAGAGGGACTTACTTCATTGCTTGTCTGCTGCAACTGGGCACCCATTTTGTTAATGCCTAGACCTCAGTGCCTTGTAGATTGCACTGTTTTTTTATTCCATCTTAAATGTGCTTTATGACTCAAAAGCTCCTCAAAACACCGACAAAACCTCTCCTAAAGGGAGGCAAATGTACCAATCATCAATTGATGGAGATTGAAAAGTTTAAGGTAACTGATTAACAGCCATGAGAAATGGGGAAGGGGGACTTTTGAAACACTTCTCTTGTAACCATTTCTTTTAAATATTTTGCTGCTTTTCTTTCTTTTCTATTTTTTATGCATACTAGATTGCAAATATCTGCAATGATGTCCGATTTGAAATCTTTATATTTTTGCGATATAAATTTTTCTCATAGTTGTTCATTTTATTTTATCTTTTTTGTGAGTGTTTGTTTTATAAAGAATTAAAAGAAACTAAGTGATTTAATTGATATTGAATAATTAATGCATACATAAATAAAAATAAATAAATAATAGAGGGCAGAGTTTGTGTACTAAAAAGTTGTCAGAAAATAATAAATAATAAAAATGATTTTGAAAAATCATTTAGGGCCCAACCGGGTTCGAACCGGTGACCTCTTGATCTGCAGTCAAATGCTCTACCACTGAGCTATGGACCCACCTTGACGGTATGCAATACAAATATATAATAAGTATAAATAAAAATATATAAAAGTTAGACAAAATGAAATTAGAAGAGGAACACTGCTGGACCCACCAATTAAAAGTCAAAAATCTCTAGTATTAAGCTATGGATGGCCCCACCAATTTGTATCTTTGCTACCTACAATTATCAATCTCATTGGAGTTCCCAGGGCAAGTGTCAACACACTCTTCCCCACCACCCAAATAAGTCATACATACCTCTTGATAATTATGAAACATTTTCGTCAATTTTTGAGTTCTCTCTTGCCTCATGGCCATGGCCCACCTTTCCCATCTTCCAATCATTTCATCTCTTGTCCATCTGTAGTTTCATTAGTTACTTACTTAGGAGATCAAAATCCTTTTTTATCCACGATAATGGTTTACTTTTACCTAATTATGAAAACAAACCTGTCTTAGGTACAAGAAAAAACCTCTACTTACTTAAAAGTTAAAATGTATTACTTATATATTTGCGTTATTTTTTCTCATCTTTACTTTATTGCTATAAATATGATAAAATGAAAAAGGATATATATGAAATGATTTTTTTCCATACATCTTTATAAATAATAAGTTATGGTGGGGTTCCCCTGAATTATATTAAGAAACAACACCCTTTATCTTCAGATGAACAAAATCATCCTTGCTTATCCCATTCATATTCCTAACCACATAATTATGGGATTAATAACTTAACCAGCTTACCTACCGGCTAACGTCCTAATTAACCATCTCTCTCCAAATCAATACTTAGGGGTCCCAAACCATCCTAATCAACGGCTGAAAAAGAGATGTACTTAAACACCCATGACCCATTTCGCTTATAATAACAAAAATAATGTCACAAAAAAGTCCACTTTAGGGTCCACACATCTACCACGCTTCCACATGTGCCACACCAGACTCCTCGTGGAAACCCTTTTTTCTCTTACCCTTTGAACCAAAGTGAGACCCATGATCTCAGCTCAAACAAAGACAAGGCACATACCTCACTCGTTCACGCAACAACCAAGAGTTTCACCATGTTCCATGTGGCTTTCTCTACTTATTTATGTTTTTTTTTTTTTTAAATACCAAAGTTTTATAAGCATAAGTAAGCTTTCATGGGGTGGGAGTGGAGGGGGAGGGGTTTCATTCTTTCTCACTCTAACCCACCAAAAACACAAACAAACAAACAGCATTTTTCTTATGTGCCCTTAAAAGGGTACCCTTTGTCTTGATTTTGCTCTAAGGGAAGGAACATTAAAAAGCCCATTTGTTTATTTCATAAGGTGGATTGTAGGGTGGGGGAAGCCTTAGAAACTTGAAATAAGAGAAAAGAACATGCCAATGTCACTATCCTCCTCTTTTGAGCTTATAAAATAAGAAAAAGAAAATTCAACAATAAGGAGACAAAGAAGGAGGGGGTCACTTTCCACTTCATAGATTGGCATTTAGAGAGAGAGAGAGAGAGGGAGAGAGAAAGAGGAAGGAGGTTGTTGCTATATAACATGCTAGCCTTCACATGGGGTTAAGGATAAATTAAGCCACCTCCCTCCCCTTACAAGTCCAAATCATGGTTTTCTTAAACAATTCACACCTGACCTAAGTGTGTCCCATTCTTCCTTCAAACATTTTAAGTATTATATATCCCAATTTCCGACAAAATGAAGAAAAAAAAAAAAAAAAAAACCTTTTGGGTGGCAATATTCACCAAATAACCACCCTTCATGATCTCCCAATTTATTTTGTTTCATTCATTGTATGAAATAAGTCTGCACCCTGCAACATTGTCTGGCCTTTCTTAGCTTTCAATGTATGCGTGGGGTCCATGTCTCTAGGTTGTGACCTTGAGAGCAGCCACCAAATATTTTCTCACCACAAATAGATAAAACACATTCTATTTTCATCTTATGCGATTCAATAAGCTTTTGGTTTGTCTTGTTCTTTCTTCTTCCTAAAGAGCCATTTATCTATTAATCTCTTTTCTAAATTTATTCTTATCAAGTGCAAAAATACACCATTTGGGTTATATTTAGAATTTTGTTCTGCCTAATATTATCTATTTCAATAAATATTTTATTTAATCCCAATTAATTTCTTAAACTCATTATTCTGTCTCTCTTTCAGATTTTTTGCAAGAGAAGAAAATACAGTGCTGACGTCATTAAAAAAATTAATTTGCACATATTTTTATATACACATGCCCTTACTTTCCATTTGAAACATTACACTATTACAGCAAGCCTGCCGCGTCAGTCTCATTCATGTAAACATGAGAAGAAAGCAAGGTTACTTTTTTCCACATTTCAGGTAACATTTCCATTACTCCCCCTTCTTCCCCTACGTGTAAAGCCAGACCCAGAACACCTCTTAATTGCTCCTGATTAATGGAACAAAACGGGGTTAATGTGTTGAGAGTTTTCTTAATTAGATGACAATGACTTTTAAGGCAACACTTTTCCTATAAACGGGTTTATACTCATTTAAACTAGTCATTTAATGTGAAATTTTTAACACGAGGAGGCTGTTATTATCACCAAGTGCAGTGTTCCCCGGTAAAAAAATCTGGACGGACCCATTACTTTGATTTTGAGGGCCCGAGGAGCGCCCAATACGAAATTCAATTGTAGGATGATATTAATGTTAATTAATCGTACTTAATAAGCAAAAGTGTTCTGGAAGACAGGAAAAACAGAGGGACGTACCGCGACTCACGACAACTCCGGAGGGGCCCGCATCAGCTATATCCGCGTCTAATCCGATAAAATAGAACTTGCAGTGAACTCTCTTCCCCTCTCCGGGGTAAAATCGGGAAACTCGAAAGATTAGGCCTAAGACACGAGATTAATTGATAATCATTGGCCGGTGGGGCCACTCTGTCCCGGCTCCGGGCTCTCCCTCGGAAAAGCTAATCATGCTTCCTTTGCAGATCGAAATCTTGAACTCCTCAAAGCAAAATGACGGGAGGGCCGTTTTGGAGATTAGGGCTCGCGGGTCAGGGGTGTTTTAGTCTTTTTGTCAGCCCGTTCGATTTGTTTTTCTCTTCTGATCGAATTCAGTGCATGTCGACGTGTCTCTTCCTCCTAAGCTTAATTAAATAGCGTATTTAACTGCCAACTGTAGCCTTTTTTTAAATCAAGAAGACAGAGCTGGCTTTTGCTTAATTATGGATTAGTTTAATGAATCCCGTCTTTCTTTCTCTCCCTCTATTTTTTCCTTCGGAGAGAAATTTGCCCGGCCGACGTGATAAGTTCAAACAAATTTGGGTTTGAGGAGAGGAAAATAAATGTTTAGAAATATTAATGTAGTTGAGGAGTCCTAAATTGAGCCCTAAGTTGTCTTGGAATAAGGGTTTTTCTTTTTTTTTTTTCTCTTTTAGGGGGAGGGGAGACCTTTGATATGGAAAAGTGGTTAGTTCTATCTTGATAATCTTACACCCTTACCCCCAATTCCAACCAAGCATAAACTATGTAGAAAATTTAATTTGATTAAAGCTAATTTCAAATGCTATTTTTTTGCCAAATATTACTTTAAATTAAATAACACGATAAAACTCTTAAAACCCACATCCCTAAAATGTAAGTCTAATTACTTGGAAACTCTTGTAGGGAGTTTATAATTTTGACGATAAATTTTTCATAACATAATGTCACAAAATTGGTGTACAAGCTCATGATGTCAAAGGTCAATGAGACATATATTAATAAATTAAATATGATGCATGAACCAAATGAATCATTTGTTGCAATCAAGTATGTGTTTTATGCATGATTTTGTTTATAGTAACCACTCGCTGATTAAGACCATATTGACTTTAATTCTTCACACGCCCCTAAAGTCTCGTAACCCATTATTTGCATTTATAAGACTTGGAAAACTTGGCGAAACCATCTCTAAATTTTAATTGGGATTGACCAACATGGCTACCATTTTGGCTTGTAATCTTTAATACATGTTCAAAGTATGTATAAAGTTGTACACTTTAGTGTAGGTCATAAAACCTAGGATTGATTTGTTGGGACTTTGGCCTCATGGCCCTCATCTTTGATTACAAAGTTTTGATATGTTAGGACTTAGGTTTAGGACCCTGATGATCCAACCTAAGTAGTTAAGATTCGTGCCTTTGGTCTTGTCTCTTCAAGGGAGCCCCCCTCCTTTTCTGTGAAGGACTCCAGTTCCCCTCATTGGTAGAAACACTCGAGCCATTATGCAAAAAACATTGCAACGTCTCCGTTGTTGTGGGTCCAACAAGTGAGCATGCCATTACGAAAGAGCCCCTAATTTTTATTTTAACCATCAAGAGTAAATTAAATCACTTTCAATCGACATGCATTTTTAAGGTCTGAATGCAAAGAATTTATGGTTTTTAAACGTCATTTCTTTTGATTATCCCTTTCAGCGTCAAAATAAAACAATCCTTAATCTGTCCATATCTTAATCCGCCTCGGTGGGTGGTTTAGTCTCATAAAAGACACACTAACGCGTATTTAACAATACAAATCGGTACAAACTTCCAAGTGCCACGGGACCCCACCGCGACCTCGCATGAGGTGGACCCGTCAGTGGCAGTTGCACGTAAAATGGTCCCAGGAGCTACATTACCTCCGTGAGACTCCGCCCACCTTTGCGTCCGGTCCACAGGCGTACCCATCGCCCATTTCCCGCCTCTCCTGCAATGGCAGGTTTAATTCCGGCGCCAGCACAATTTTTTTTTTTTTTTTTTTTCAATTTTTTATTTAAAATATAAATTATTTTCTATTTATATTTAATTAACTAATTAATTAATTAATTAATTAATTATTTTTTTTAATCTGTAAGTGACGGAAAGAGACCGCTAGGAGCCAAAGGGACTACCGGGTAGACCCACCCCTACGGGGTGGTGGTCCGACCGTACTTTGGCCTGGCGGGAAACAGCTTTGCGACCCGCTTTTCCCGGTTGGGAAAGGGACGGTCAAATGGAAAACCGAACCCGCGCTGCGATTGGTCCACAAGGCTCGAACTCTGGACCCGACCTGCCGCAGCCGTTACACATAATTAGAAGTTTAGAACTCTAGAACCGAACCACCGCAGCCACAAAAAAAAGAAAAAAATAATGATGAAAAACCATAAACCAGAAAGGAACCACTCGACCCGCCCCCGGCCCCCGCCCGGCTCCGGTATAAATCGTATCGCGAGAATTTGAGACAGGGTCTCGACACTGCGCAGAGCGGCTTCAGATTACTTTTTTTCTCTCGAGATCTCATCTCGGGCGCTTTCCATTTTAAAAGCTGGCTCGGATGACGGTAATACCCTTCGGGGTCGGGGACGGAGAAGAGATGAGAGGGAGGGTGTTTTGGTCAGAAAGAGGAAGATGACGACGATATTTTGCGAGACTCGCCTTTTCTCTTTTACGGCGTTGTTAATATACAGCGCGGTTTTCGGGTTCTGAGTCCAGGGTAAAAAAAAAAAAAAAGCAGCTCTGTAGGGGTGACAGGAGCCTCGGCAGAGATAAATACGTCTAATTTTGAAAAAAAATAAATGGTGGAATGTAGAGAGAGAAAGGGAGAGGGAGGAGGACTGGAGGAGAGGGAAGAGAGAGAGAGAGAGGGAGGGGACACTTTATTACCTTTTTTATGTTGCACGCATCCATGGCAGAATAGAGAAGGGTACAGGGTACTACTACGACGCCAGAGAGAAGAAAAGAGGGAGACTAGGTGAGAAAGGAAAGAAACAGAGGGAAGGGGAAGCCGGGAAGGAGAGGAGATGGTAATGGAGGAGCTGAAGCGGAAGGGGAGATAGGAAGGAGGATGGAGAAGAAGGAGCGGTTGCAGTTGTGGTGTGTTTGTTGGAGTGGGTTCTTGGAAGGGAACGCGCGCGGGTGACGGGAGTAGTGCCGCCGGTGTTGTCTGAAATCCGAAAGAAGAGGAACTAAAGAAGAAAGTTTCGGTTTTTTTTCGGTTGTTCGGGGGTACGAAAGAGTAAAGCTTGAGGGGATTGGAGTGTTTGCTTTTTTTTCTCTGTTTCTTTTGTGCTCTCTCGATTGAGATCTTGGGAGTTGGGGGTTTCCCGAGTTTCTGGTCCGGATTGGTCTGGTGTTGATGTTTTAGATGAGGGCGGTGCCCTTTAATTTTCCGGGGAAGGGGGTTTTGGACGTCTCGGAGATTTCGGCTGCGGTGTCGTCGGCGAAGTGGAAAAAGGAAGGAGGACTCGAGCCCACCTCTGTTCTGGATACGCGAAGGAGCCCGAGCCCGCCAACGTCCACCTCAACGCTGTCCTCCTCTTTGGGCGGCTCCACCGACTCCGCCGGCGTGGCGGCGGTTTCCGACAACCCTCCGCACAAATGGCCGCCGTCTCAGCAGCAAGAGGATGTCTCCGGTGCCGGCAACGCCACCACCGATTCCGGCTGTCGCAAGGAAGAATGGGCGTCCGATCTCCAGCCGATTCCCTCGTCCTTGGAGATCGGCGGTGAAAAATGTACCACGCTTGGGATGGACGATTGGGAGAACATGTTGGCCGCATCCACCTCCTCCCCGGGGCACGACCCCAATTTTTTCAGGTGGTTTATGGGTGATATCGAGGACCCTTCTTCCGGCCTGAAGAATCTCCTGCAGACCGGCGGAGGTCCCGCCGAGTTCGAGTCCGGCGGCCAAGCAGCTCCGGCTTTCGGCCTTATCGATCCTGCTTTCGGCTACGAGACGGGCGCCGCAATTAACCCTGCCCTTAATGTGAATGCCGGTGTTCATCCTGCTAGCTCGGCGGCGGATTTCGTACCACTGAATGGAAACGGCGCTAGACTCGGCTCTGCTCCCACCTCTGCTGCTTGTGCCTTGCCCAATTACAAGGTTCCTTTTGTGGGTGGAAACAACAACGGTAACAATCACGCCGGCCCCATGTTCTCGTCTCCGGCTAACAATCTGCCGATCAATCTCCCAGTTCCGCTTTCTCTGCCTCCCGGATTGTTCTATCAGCAGCAACAACAACACCATCATCATCACCAGCAGCAGCAGCTGGAAGCGGTGGAAGAGAAGCCTCAGCTCTTCAATCCCCACCCTCTCCTCAACCAGCAACAGGTTCACCCTCCCCAGAATCCGTCCTTCCTGATGCCGTTGCCGTACGGGCAGCAGGAGCAACACCTCATCCTCCCACCGCAGCCCAAACGCCACCACCCCGCCATCCTTGAACCCAACATCCAGATCCCCAAAACCCCATTTGGGGATTCAGGTCAGGATGTCTTCCTGCGAAGGCATCAGCCGCCGCAGCACCCGCAGCAACAACAGCAACAGCAACAGCAGCAGCAGCAGCAGCAGCAAAGCTTCTCTCATTTACTGGTTCCCCATCACCTCCAGCAGAGGCCCTCGAAACCCAAGGTGGGCGACGAGGCCGCGGTGGCTCAGCAGCAGCAGCAGCAGGCAATAGTGGACCAGCTCCTCAAGGCCGCGGAGCTGGTCGAGACAGGGAATTCGGTACACGCGCAAGGGATATTGGCGCGGCTCAATCACCAGCTTTCCTCCCCCGTCGGAAAGCCCCTACTCAGGGCGGCGTTCTACTTCAAGGAGGCCCTGCGGCTGCTCGTCGACCCCACCACCACCCCAACCCCCTCCCCCTTGGACGTGGTGTTCAAGATTAGTGCCTACAAGGTCTTCTCCGAGATCTCTCCGTTCCTCCAATTCGCCAATTTCACCTGCAACCAGGCCCTCCTCGAAGCCCTCGAGGGGTACCGCCAAATCCACATCGTGGATTTCGACATCGGCCTCGGCGGGCAATGGGCTTCCTTTATGCAGGAGATAGCGCTGAAGCGCAACAGCGTACCTTCCCTCAAAATCACTGCCTTCGCTTCTCCTTCCTCCCACGATCCCCTCGAGCTTGGCCTCACCAGGGTGAACCTCACGGACTTCGCCACCGACCTCAACATCTCCTTCGAGTTCAATGTCATCAACCTCGACTCCTTCGACCCCTCCTCCGCCCTGCTCAACCTCTCCGACAACGAGGCCGTCGCCGTGAACTTTCCGGTGGGACCCGCCAGCCCTTCCGTTCCGTCCCTCCTACGTTTGGTGAAGCAGCTCAATCCGAAGATCGTAGTGTCCGTAGACCGTGGGTCCGACCGAAGCGACGTCCCTTTCTCCCTCCACTTCATCAGCGCTCTCCAGTCTTATTCAATCTTATTGGACTCACTGGATGCGGTTAACGTGAATTCAGAAGCTGTGCAGAAGATCGAACGATATCTGCTGAAGCCCAGGATTGAGACCACCGTGGCCGCCAGGCACCGTGCCGGAGAAAAGATATTGCCTTGGAGGAACCTGTTTGCTTCAGCTGGGTTTGCGCCCATACCCTTCAGCAATTTTACCGAAACACAGGCAGAGTATGTGGTAAAGAGGGTGAGGGGATTCCAAGTAGAGAAGCGACAGGCCTCGCTATGCCTCTTTTGGCAGAAAGGGGAGCTTGTGTCGGTGTCCGCATGGAGGTGCTGAGGAGCAGCAGCAGCAGCAGCAGCAGCAGCATTTTACCACAGGCATGTTGCTATGTACTACTCTTTGAGAAATATCAATCTTGAAGGTGCACCATTAACTTAATTGCACTCTGTAGGTTTTTAACATAATAATTCAAACTGTGGATTGTGGATGTTCTCCAGTGGTGGCACTCCTTTTGTTCCTTTTTTCCGATTTCATGCCTGTGGGTGGCTCCCTGCTCCTGTTACCTGATTGCTTATGAGTAGAAAAAGAAAAAAACTCTGAGAAACTGGAAGGTTCAGTACAGTTCTCTCTTCTTTATTTTGAACCTTGGGTTATTACTAGTGTTAAGGTGTTCTAGTGTTTATGCCAAAACCATGGCAATTACTTCTTCTGGGTTAGCTGGTGATGGGTTGTACACTTGACAATGAGAAGAAATCGAAGAAACATTATTGCCCCAAAATTTGTTCCTCACTTGTTCCAGTTTGGCTGCATACTTTTGCTTTTGTGATTATACTTCCTCTATATATTTTGCATTTGAGTTACTTGTTCTTTGTTGCTTTATTTGCGTCAAATCATTTGCATCTTTTGCTGTATTCAGAGCTTTGACATCTCGTGGACTTCAAATCATGATAAACAACAACTTCAAATGAACATTTGTGTTTTAGAGTTTTCATCTCATTCATCCTGGTTGGGCAAATCGAGCGAGTCCAACTAATATTACCTGCCTTACCCTCTGTTTACTTCCTTTTCTGGTTGAATGCTCAGTTTACATACTAGAACTGTCTGGCCCAAAAGTCCTCTCGAAAGAAAAATCATGAAAAAAAATGATGGTTGGGCCGATTTTATGACCAAACATATGAAAAGATGGCCGGAAAGTTGCATCTCTATGCTCCCCGTTTATTTGCTCTGAACCAAATTCATGTGGCGGTTTTGATGTTATGGTCTACTTCTTACATTAGAAACTGGATATATGCAGGACACAAATGTCGTTAACAAATTCGTCTCCCTCAGTGTCTACTGATGATCATTACATCTTATCTATGCCATAACAAGATTTATTGGGTAAAGGAAGACACCATGGATGCAAGTAGTGTAGAGAGGGTAGGGTTTTGTTTTTATACCACATTTGAAATGCACCCAGACGTCATTCTGCCTTGTCCTGTCCTGTATTTTCTGGACATGGTAATGTTGTCTTTGCTGTTACTGTTTCATTGGTAAGCTGGTGCCTACCTGTGGTGCCTACCTGTGGTGCCATCTTGTTCAAATTCGGGATAAATTAGGTGGAAGACAGATTATAATCCTCTGATTCAGCTAGCTTCTTGTTCCTGGCATGCCACCTTCGTACATTGTTTGCTTGTCTTCTGGGTGTGTGTGGAAATCTCTTTTTTTTTTTTCAGACAATGATCCCGATTACAGTGGCACGGATAGATTTTCCGGTTGTTCTTTCATTTTGTCTCTTGGGTTTCATTCCACAAATCCAAAAAACAAAAAAAAAAAAAAGTTTCCTCCATATGAGCTACTAGGCTTTTGTTTAACCATGTCGAGAGTTCCCTAGTTCAACTTTCAGACCCAGAGGTCAGATAGATCTTTTAAGCGGTGTTTAGTACTACTCGGAAAGAGATCTAGATTGACCCAAACTGAACCCAAATCTTCAGTGCGAAAGTCTCAGCTGTAATAAAAATCTCGGCTTGAGAAATTGCCAGCAAAGTGGGCAATGATGTAAAGTAATTCATCTTCTTCACTTTTCTTTCCCCCCTCTTTTCTCTCTCTCCCGAACGCGTCCAAAGTATCTGAATCTTTCTCCTTACAGACGCGTTCAAGTATCTGAATCTTTCAAAAACCCTTGGCCGTATCCTCCCCTGGTGTAATACGAGACAGCGGAGTGAGGTCCGGCCTTTCTTCTTCTCCCCCATATTGAAAACAAAAAGAAAGCGCCCGGGCATACAATTCAATACGGAGACATCACATGGTCACATGTTGCAGAGCCATTTTTCATTCCCTCCCACGGATTATTATAGGTTTCTCGGCTGGACCTTGACATCATTTTTCTCTAAAGCCTTCCCCTTTTATTTTTTCTGCCCCCCTCCCCTCTGTCTAAGGCGCTGCCCCTTGCTTCGAACCAAAAGGAAGGCGATAAAAAGAAATGCGGGGGGCGGGCATGTTGCAGGTGGAATGGAAGTCGACTGTTTCCCTGTTTACGTACAAAAATGGCGTTTGTTTAGTGGAGAAACAGGAGTTGCTGCCCTTCACAGGACCCAACCGGGACAAAACAACGAAAGCTTTGTTAATATCAGTTAGACAACTTGATTAATGCCCTTAAAAAAATTTGCGGGACCTCCTGACTATATCAAGAAAAGACATGGGATTATACTTCTATAATCCACAAATCTCTCTTTAATTAAAGAGTTAATCGAGCAAGAAGATGGTGACTTCTCTCATTAATTAAGAGTCATTTATCCACATGGGCGCTTGTTGACGTGGAATTATTAATAATACTAATACATACAGACATTTCGTGACGGAGAGAGAGAGAGAGAGAGAGTGGGGAGAGGGGGCGGTGGTGGTCGTCGCCGGTCACATCGTCGCGGTAGGCTTTTCTCTTCGCTCTCCGGGATATGGCGATCGCTGGATCGCGGCCGTTGATTTTTCTTGACAAGATGTGACGAGTAGCCCGATCAGAGAATCCAATGCTCTTGCGAGGGACGGCGGCACGCGCGCCGAGGGAACTCGATCTCGCGCTGTTTTTCTCTTTTTTTTTTTCTATACCGAATTTGTTTTTTCCCCGGCCGTTCATTGGATGGGCCATGGGTCCCGCCGCTGGTGACTCGTCAGGGGACCGTGGACCCCGCTTTCTCGTCGTTGGGTCGCAGACCCTTAGGGCACGGTGCCCTAGCTGAGTCGTCGTACGCCCGGTACGTGCCTCCGGAAAGCGAAATTACGGCGACGCCCTCGTCTTCTCGCGGGATCGATGGAATCGTACGGCGGTCACTTGGCTTCATTAACTCGCCAGAGCCAAAATCGAAATTTTCCCCCGGACGCACTCGTGCGCAACGAAATGCCAAAAACGGAGGACTGCACGGCGGTGGGCCCCCATCGCTCGGGGACCACCGACGGGAACGCAGCAGTCGCCAAAACAGAGCGGCCGTACTCCGTCAGATCGCCGGGGCCCGGCTCAGATAAAAAAAAAATTGGGACTTCCGACTACGTCCGTCGTCGTCGTCGTCGACGTCGCGCAGAGAACACAGTAAACGGAGCGTGGCAGGGCATCGCCTCGGGCCGTCGAGCTTTCGTTTTCGCCTCGCTGACTGTAGTGGTGGTGAGTCTGGTGACTCTCTAATATACGACGTTTCCACGTAATCCGGACTGGCCTTTTTCTTAATCCCTAGTAAGAAACAATGAATCCTTCCCTGGCCTTCCCTCATCTCCGTTCAATTATTTCCCTCCACGGAGTGGTGGGGGGGAGGTGTGTGTGTGTTTTTCCATGGCGCTTTACGGTTGTCTGGAATCAGATGGTGGCCTCCGTGATTTCACTTTCTGGTCCAGGCTCGTTCAGCGGCCTGTGAAGTTGCTGTTGCCTGTTGGGTGAGGTCGTCGATCTGCAGAAGGGGATATATGTGGTTCGATTCGATCGCATTGTTTTTCCCTTATTTGATTTTCGTTTCAGAATTCGAAATCGCAGACTCGGAGATGGGGTTGTACTGGTTAAAAGTTAAAACTTGAAAAAGTTCTAGTAAGAAAGAAATCTCTCTCTCTCTCTCTCTCTCTCTCTCTCTCTCTCTCTCTCTCTCTCTCTCTCTCTCTCTCTCTCTCTCTCTTTCCCCCGCACATGCATCGGCCTCTTCTATTTTAGGTCAGGGTGAAAAGAAGAAAAGGGGGAATGGGCTGACTACAGTCAACCCACTTTGAACCGTGGGTCCCTAAAGGGAACCGGGGATTTGGTTGCTTTCTCTTGATTTACGTGAATGGAGGGACAGCCTTGGATTTCAGCTTCTGGGGACGTTCATGGGTGGATCATTCTGTGCAGCACTATTTCATTTACGACGTGGTCCTCTGAAATCAATCCATCTAGCTAGCCTAAAAGGGACCATTGCATGAATGCTCCGTCTCCGAGCGAGTGATTCGAAGTTCTGTTATCATGAGTCCATGACATCATTTTCTTTTCTGTTGACTGCTCCAGAGAGGAGAGTACAGAAGAAGAAGAAGAAGAAGAAGAAGAAGTCGATTACGAGCACCAGGTGGTTGTTGTTTTGATCACGAGATCTCACCAGGGGGTTTCAAAATTCAAACGCCATGTTTTTTAGCTCTTGTTGTTACTTGTTCATCCTTCTCTGTTAATCCGAAGATAGCAACTACAACATTAATTGAGAGAGAAAGGCAAAGGATAAGGCGATCGATCGAGGAGCAAAAGGAATTTCCTTACCAAACATGCTGCAAAAATGGGTGATGAAGGGTCGCTCTCAAACTAAGGGAGAAGGTTAAGTACTACAGACATTCCTTCAAACCCAATGAGCACAAAAGGTGGTCTGCAATCCCATACTTGTCCATCAAGCCTCTTCGGTACTGGCAAGTGGCAACTCCACCGTTTCAATTTGTTCTCACCGGCGTCGAAGTGGCGGCTCTACGATTTCCGGTGGTCCCTTCCAACCGACAAAGCAATACCTGCCTTCTGCCATAGTTTTTTATTTATTTATTTTTTTTCCCATCTTTGGCTCCTTTTTCTTTTGGCTGTCAGCTCCAGAGCCGGAGTAACGAGCCAACCAAGAAGTAAAGCGGAGAAAAGAGAAAGGTGTAACGGAGAGGGAAAATGAAGGGAAAAAGACAGTTCCCCTTATCAGACCCTCACACACCCCAATTCATCTTTTCTTCAAAGTTTAACCTGCCATTCGCTGCTCCTCTCTCTCTCTCCCTCTCCTTCTCTTCTCTTTAGTCACCTCAATGGAGGAAAGAAGATTCCAAAAGGAGTCAGTGCATGCAGGCTGAGGATGACGCAATCTGATCGATCTTTGTTGCATAAATGGCACTTGCCACAGACAATCTCGCCCCACCACTCTAATGGGTCCCATGTTTTTCCAGTGACCCACTGATTGATCGGTCTAGAGTCTGCCTCACCCGGAGGACACATGGCCGGTGGGTGGTGCGAGGAGGAGGTGGCTAGCTGCAATCCTGCAATATAATTTGTAATGTATTATCAATAATCTTCACTTCACTTTATGCAAAGATTTCAGAGAGAAGTGGGAGTGGGAAGGAAGAAGAGAAGATAAAAAAAAATAAAAAAAAAATAAAAAAAGTCCCATACACGCTTTTCAATTCCTCAAAATCAGCCCCGATGGAAAGTATGTATAATGATAAACAACTTTTCATTAAGGAATGGGGGGGAGCGGGGTGGCTCCGCTTTTGTGACGGTGGAGCCTCCTGGGAGTGAGGGATTCTATTCGACAACATTGATGCCTTCATGAGACACGAGCAGGCTTTTTAGTTTTTCATCCCTTCTCCCTCGACGTGGCTCATAACTTCCACTATCCGAAGCCAGTGGCCGGCTGCTGCTATAATGTCAGGTTTAGTGACCGATTAAGTTGAGGTCGATATGATTCGCTGTTATTGGTTTGATAATGATCTCATTTATTTTTATGTAATTGCAGAGGTGGAGGGGCTGCAACGCGAGCGCGAGGTGGATGAGATTCGTCGTCGTCGGCCATTGGATTTTAAGAGAGGTACGTACGTACGTAGATGAGATGTATGATAAAATGCTTGAGATCAAGACACTGAACCAAGTATGGAAGCCAGAAACTAAAGCCGTGGGGGGTTGGGGGTGGGGATATATATGGACGTGGCTAAAGTGAAAAAGGGTGGTCGGGACTGGAGGAGATGTGTGCGTGTGCAAGAAAAGTTAAGGTTGTCATCACTACAACTTTTTACTGCCTCTTTTGCAGATGCTTCACCACACTCCGTATCAGATCAGACGTGTATATGCTTAATTAAACCATGCATCTACATCTATAGATATAGACACTGATAGAGAGAGAGAGAGAGATATATTTTTTGGTGGGCGTAGAAACAACGCGATCCTTCCTTCCCACACATTTTCTTTTATACCAAAACCCCAAAGTACGCACTCATGGGTGTAAATAAAAGGCCATTGAACCAGGACCCACACGCCCCTTCTCTCTTCTCCCACAAGGCTCTTCCTCTCTTTGCAGCTGGTGGTCCTCTCTCTCTCTCTCTCCCTCTCTCGCTCTCAGCTCTGTCTCGTTTTCCATCCCAGGGTGACAGCGTCCATTGCCAATGTAGTCTCCTTTTCACCTTTGGACTACTGCTCCTTAGTGGAATCCTGGGCTCCACATTTCTTGCTTCGACTACTTGGGTTGGGTACCTTCCAAATTGTGACTCTTCGCTCCTTCAATCTCTTTCTGCTTATCGTCTCTCTCACAATTTATTTCTTAAAGGTCAACCCAACATTCATTTGTCTTATGTCCCTGTCAGGGCTTTTATTTTACGAACCAAAAACAAAATTTGAAGCTTCTTCTGTCTCTCAATTAACTTACTTGGCCGGTTTTGTTTCTTCTCATGTTCCTGCTGGGTCAATGCCTTGTAATTCATATCTTCCTCTACCACCATCCCGAGCTCCATGTTCCATGTACCCACCCTATATATAACAATAACAATAACAATAATAATAATATGTGTGAAGGGAAGAAGAACCCACGAAGACAAAACCCACGTGGAGTTGTTAGGAGGGGCTTCGCAAAGCCCCCCCTCTTCTGCTAGCTTCAGAAATTATTGCCTACACTTTTCCTGTTTTGTTTTATACTGGTCGATCCTCCGGCCCTTTTCTATGGGCGGCTGGATTTGGGATATATGTGAGGCTTGTCAAGGACTCAACTCATGGTGTTGGAGTTGCTTTGAACAAGTGATTGGTTTTTTTCTGCACGACTTTGGATTGTGGGTGGAGAGAGAAAGGGAGATAGGGTTCCAAACCGACTACGTTGACATGAACACTCGATCGGGGACCCCTTTAAGAATCTCTACTCCTTTTCCTCAACGTAAAGAATTCCTGGAGTTTTTTCATTTTCTAATTCCCATTACTTCGTCCCCTTAACTACTATACACCCAAGTTCGGTGTATTGCCCATCTCTTTCTGTCTGTCATCTACTACCTCCTCAGACTATCATGCTTCCTCTTCTTCTTAATTGGTCTCTTTTGGACTTTGCCAAATTCTTCATTTTTAGTACTTGAACATGTATATCATCACATACATCGTCATCAACAGACTTCCTTCAATTCCCCCAACCTTGTCGGGGTTGGGTACATGAATTCTCATCCTCCATCCATTGTAGTATTGTACTACTCTATCAGCGGAGATTACATTAAAAATTTAAATGATGCCCCATCTGTGTTGGCTTCTGGATAAGTTAGCATGTGCACTAATTTGGGTGGTAGAGATTAGTTTATATCCTCCCATCTACTGCATGAACTTTGATAATAAGAAATTTTGAGTTGCCTCTTTAACCAATGGCAGGTACTCATCACTAGAGGGAGCATCAAAACATATCCCTACTTTCCACTTTCTCTAGATTTGATTTTTTCAGGGCATTATCACACTAGAAATAGAATCTCTGCAATCTTTCCACCCTAGGCAAAGCTTATGTAAAGCTTACAAGAATTATGCTTCTCCCACTAGAACATACCGTCCAGAACTTTCAAGGATCAATTGGCCAATAAGGCGGCCTAATGTTCTGCTGAAATTACACAAACTCCCGGTGCCAACGGCTCTTACAGAATATCTAAATCCCTCCTTTCTCTTTCTTTCTGTATTTCCTTTCTTCCCTGTGAATGCATGTAGGATATTTAGGTTACTAGCAGACCATTATGAAACAGATTCATTCCTTAAAAACTACACGGAGCTTACACATGTGAAACTGTATGGCTAGTAATAAACTCCACTAATCAGACTTTTCCTCCTTTTTCTTAATCAATTCATTGACGGGTGAATAAAGGGTTCTAATTCCGAATAGTAGCCATGAAAAGTTGGTATGAGATAAGAATATCGGAGCTTTGGTAGAAAAATGGAGCAAGTTCTGGTACAAAGTACCAAAACAGTAGAATAAAATTTCTTAAACAATCATTGACAAGTTGCCTAAGAATACTATCATCAGGGGCGTGAAGAATATCAGGGTCTAATGGTAATATAGTATGTGTTGAAGGAATAGGTGTGCAGTATATATTGTGAATCTTATGTGTGTTACACATTGATAGGGGGACCAAACACACCTGGCCAGGACGCGGAAAGTAGTTTGGGCTTTCAGTCAAAATGGAGAGTGCACTGCACCGTGCCAGACCAGAGGGATTTTTAAAGGCCTCGAATGTGGCTCTCTAGAAGCCTCAGTTAGCACAGTGAAGATGGCGACAGAACCATGCATCTTCTATCCTAACCGAGCCCTTTCCATTAATGAATGAATGGTGGGGTGATAGTATGGGATAGTTACTGATTGTATTCTGCTTTAACTGAAAGTAAGCGTGATAAGAAACTTCACCTGATGGCAGTTAGCAAAACGAAGGTATTAAACATTTTGTGGGATTCATCTGTAATCTGAACATTTGCAGAACACATGAGAGACTCCTTCCGAATTCAGACAATACTTATTTGAAGCCAATAGCAAATATATTGACGAGTTATTTGGGGCTACACGGACTCCAGTCCGGCAGGCACCCATATTTAAACTTGTTTTTCATACATTATCCTGAAGTTTCAAGGAGGGACTATAATATTATGACACTCTAAAAATGTTCCCCACGCTAATCCATGGCCTTGACAACGGTCTCGTTATGAAATGATCTGGATTCAAAATTGTAGCTCAAAGACAGAGCGTATGGTTCAAAAAGACATGCGCACCCAAAATGCCCATGACACAATGGTGAATGACCTTCGCTGCAGATATTTTGCATCAAGAAAGAAGAGCTCATGGAGAGAAGATGAGATTTTTAACAAATTCAGAAATACAAAAAGAATCATTTTCCCGTTGTGCAGATCCGTTGCACCCAAAATCATTTGGACAGCTTCCTAGCATGGCATGGGGCAGACCATGCTATCTAATTGCTTCTTCGTGCCCTCAGGATAATTTAGTACGAGATTAAGGCTTCTGAAACCAGCACAGGTTAAAGTACCATTTCTAAGTAACAATTCTGCAGTGATCCCTGTCTTCTTAGTTTCATACTCCATAAAAGGGTAGTGCTTCTTTGACAAAATAGAATGCCAAAGCACCTGTAAACATGTAGCTATCCACTCTATCAAGCAATCCACCTGCATGTAAAAAGGATATCAATTGCACTGTATTGCAAACCAAAGAAAAAATACTCCATTTATTCAAAAGTGAATAAATTTGATTTAATTTAAAGTGACACAGATCAATAGTAGAACTAATAATGGATAAAAAACTAAAAGAAGGGGCTACACTTGAATCAAAAACTAAAAAGCAGCAGCTATAGAGGTACTGAACAATAATAAAACTAATAGTACTAATTGAGTTTGAGGCATTGTTACAATTATACCGAGCCAGCAAGCAGTGAAACCCACATTAGGGTTACTTTTTATTGGCCGAATTATTGGGCATTAGACTGACCGAAGAACCAAATCAGTGGGATCTGAAGAAACATGAACCAATTTGGCTTGGGTCAATGAATCTCAAATGGCAAAAATAACCTGATTCTGTGTTTCTCCACAGACCACTAGGAAGGAAATTGTATTGAGAGGATCAAGCGACTATCTAAATCTATGGGATTATGATACACACACGCACATGAGAACTCATCATGCAGATTATCAGTCATTACCTGCTCAATACAATAGCTGGCATTGCTTAAAAGGTCTACAAATCTTGGCTTCATCATATATTCAAGTTTTTCAATTTATAATCTTGACCAAACATAGGGCACTTTAAAAATCTTGATTTGCATCTTCTAATCATTGATACACTTGAAATCCCAGCAGTACAAGGAGATCCTCTTCTTAAAACATTAAATTGAAAGAAAATGTGAACGAGTGAGATCCACAGCTTTAGCTAGGTTGAAGATAAGTCTAAGTTAAGGGAAAACTTGACAAAGTTTAAACACAAACAAAAAAATTATAACTTTAATGTAAGAGTTCAGAACCATCTATTTCGGATAATGAGTTCAAAAAAAGAGTACCATGTCCGGGTATGAGAGAGCCAGAGTCCTTGACACCAGCATCACGTTTGATCATGGACTCAATCAGGTCTCCAAACAAAGAGCCGACAAACATCAAAACCCCAAAAACTGTTGCACTGGAAGACATTTAACTGCGTTAATAGGCAGTTTCAACCATACTAAATCAGAAGAGCACAATAATACCTTATTAAAGATGTAGGCCAGCAAAAGAGCTTTGATAAAATCAATGTAGATGCCACACAACCGCTTAAGCCAGCAAAAGCTCCCTCTAGTGTCTTTTTTGGGCTGACAACTGTTAATGGGGTTCGTCCAAATGTCTGTAGACAAACACTAAATATGTCTTACAAAGGCCACTGTCAAAAGCTGCAGATTGATGCAAAAAGAATGTCATTCAAGATACCTTAGTAAAGTAGGATAATTATATATTTTTTTAATGTACTGGAAGGATAAGGGTGATTATGTTTTTATGGTGCAAGGGGACTTACCAAAGGTTGGTGGACTTGAGAACATCCTTTGGTTGGATTTCCGACCCTAGAAATTTCAACATCCTATTCACAATGAAAAACACCCATGCGTGCTGCACAATATCCCTACTTCTGCCCAAGTCCCTTTTACACCTAAAGACATCATCACCCTAATTGCCAAATACATAAAGACATAAATTCCCCTACTCACTAAGGTGGTGCCTAACAGACACGTTCAAGGCATCAATATAACCGTGAAATCATTGTAACACATGAAAAGATAACTACATCTGTAGAAATTACCCCCAATTATAATCAAAAGATACTTCCCTTCATAGGTGCAAAGTTATGTGCAAGTCCCTCTCAAACCTAAAAGACATAATTGTCCCTCAACACTAATTTCATAACAAGACAACTTGCCGTAATTTTTAAGGTGGTGACTAACGTAAACATTTTAAAGGATCTATGTAATAGTCTGATGCAAACTCTTGCTCCCAAGAGTTATTATGATACAATATATCACAAAGCTTTTATCATTTCTCAATTATGCTCAGGTATTTCTCCAACAACCTAAATGTTTGCAGCAAGTACTAAGACAAATGTTGACGTAGATAATTGTAGGATGTTGCCTCTAAGGGTAACAATTGGCGTGTATAAACAACAAAACAAAGGATACCTAAAACTAAAAAGGTGTGGTTGACATGGTTTTACACTGAATACAGTTATGATGTGATTGGATGTTTACTGGGGAACATACTAAAGCACTAACGCAGTATGGTCCTGAAAAAAACTCAACTGCCACTTGTGTTGCCAGAAGCAACATAAGCAAGAAGCTTACTGTTTGCCAAAAGCATGACGTAAATCACAAAAAAGACCTGTGGCTACCACAATGATTATCAATTAACTCAGGAAAATAGGGGATTGGGATCTTGGGACATGCCTCGTCCCCATGTAGCCTCAGCATTTTAAGCGATTGGCACCTATCTATTACATAAGCTATCATTTGAATGGAGGAAAAACAAATCACAAGTATTCACTTATTTGGACATGGATCACTCCTGCAAATACAGAGGACTTTTTCAAGCAAAATTCCTGAAGCAGGACCAATTATCCGAAGTGGTACCTAAATTTCAATTTCCCAGACTCCTGTGAACCTAAGGAAATACTGCACAGGTCTGATGAAAAACAAAAGAACAAGATTTTTGGGAAGACGGTATTGTCATCTCCACTTAGTTCAGAGATTTTTAGTTAAATTAACTCTCACTTAGGGCTAGTGAAAAATTCATATTTTGATGTCCATAAATCCATAGGATTTTAATAACCCATGAAGTTAAGTTCATCTACTTTCAAATTTCAACGTTCAATCTCGCTACAGCCCCAGTATGATTAGTGTCTACACCAAAAAATGCAAAGGCAATCAAGCAAAATGAAACAATGATATTACTCTTAAAAAGATGAAAAGCTATACCTTCCCACCAAGGTAAGCAAATGTATCCGCTGCTATTATGCTGCTAAAAGAAATCAATGTTGCAATGAGGCCAACAGTCCAAAGAGATCGACCACCAAGAATAACAGGCCATCCAGCAGCTATCCCTGCCAAATCCATAGTTAGGAAGCAAACTAGAATTGAACATTTAAATGCACAGTTAAAACACCACCATCTTCATGCTCAAGATCCAAGTATGAACTGGAGATTAATTCTCTGAAAGAGGTGGTTCTAACTAAGTTCATATTCCAACATATAACTCAGCAAGCAAGTCACATTCAGATAAGAGGGGAAAGAGGAACAAAACATTACCAGGCAGATACACCCAACATTAGATAATTGTTAATACCATAGAGGGCAACTATGGATGGATAATCACACATTGTGTATGAGATAATGTACGGAGAACAAAAATCTACACAGTCTATACATAATATCATCAACTTCAAAAAAGTAACAGAGGCCACGTTCAATCATAATCTACATACAGTAATATTTTCTTTTTTTGGCAGTTTAACAGTAGGTTTAGCTTACAGTGCTGTTAAGTTTGTTCTCATTTTCTCCAATCTGATAACATATTATGTTCTAAGAGGAACTACTAGGTTGATTTCTGCTGTATTTTTCAACCATGATTGGTTCTCAATGATGAAAAGTTTTTTCTGCAGTGTGAGTTGTGGAATGTTATGGTAATGTTGGAAGTAAGGATGTGTAGAATGGCATTATGTTGTTGACAAATCCAAGATATAGTTGCGATGAGGCATAAGTCATTTCTCAAGAGTCAAAGGACCCTTTAAATTGAATGGTAAAAAGTACACCACGACACTCAAGTATTGCTGAAAACCTTCCCTGTAACAAATCTAAATGAATAGATAAAAAATATTGGTATGGCATAGTTATTCAGTAGTTTTTATACAGCCGAAAGTAAAATTAAGCATTGGTTGAATCACTGCCCTGTAATAAATCAGATGAATAGTCAAAGATAACTATCTCGGTATATCTTTTTCTAATAGTGTTATTCGAGCAAAAAGTTTAACTCAAGCATTACTGAATCCTTCCTCATAAAGCAGACGAATGTATAAGGGAATTGTATACTTGGCATAGCTGTTCGTATCAGAGATAATTATATTGGTATGACATATTTTTTTACTAGGATGGAACCCCAAGTTCTGAGCTAATGTGAATATTAAGTGAACACCAAACTGGATTTGCTGTGTTCAAGATATGCTCTGCCCTGAAAAAAACATATTTTATCACTTTCTGCAATTTAGCAGTGACTGCTTCACTCTCTTTGAGAAACATATGAAGAGCTTAATGTGTTTCACCTGGTCACTCAGAACAGTTCAGAGAAGGCAAAAATTTCTGGAAAATAACTGAGGTATGCATTCATAGGGCAGCATATATTGACACCTTGCTTCTATTATTTTGAGCTTATAGGAGATACCAAGTGATCAGCTGCTCTGATTCATGCATATAGAAGTGCTTCTTAGGCGTGAATGAAATCTTTCACAGGAATGAATTCTTCACAAAATTATCAACTAAATATTATCAATTATCAACTAATTAAAGAGGTTCATGTTCATTATTAGATCATGGTATTTGATTCGCCAAATACATCATTATTGTATACTCTTTCATATGTATGGTGCAACCCAATCTTTGTTTTGCAAATTTCTAATGATCCTCTCTCTCTTTTTTTTTTTTTTTTTTTTTTTGAATCTAAATAGAATAAGAAACACAGGGTACAGACAGATGAGCTCATGGTCAAGATCAAAGACTCGGAAAATGTATTCGTTACGGTCATGCAAATTCTGATGCATCCAGATGTTGGATAAGTTTCTAAAGGGGGCTGATAACTCTTCCACATTATTTGAGTAAGGAACATGTTTCTATATCTCATATAGAATACAATAGATTCCTACAGCAACAGTGGTAGCCTCCACATACTTCTTCTGGCACTACCACAAGCTAGCAGTCCTGCCATTTTCTTCTCAAAGTAATTTGTGTTTGTTGGCTCAACTCAAATAATAGGCAATTTTCAGATGTTCCTCTTTTAAAAGTTATGACTGAAATTCATCAATTATTTTGTAAAATATAAAGAGCAGACAGCAGCAAATTGTCCCATCACATTCCATTCAGTACATACAACCAAAACAATACTCACGCTTAGAAGTGTCTGAAAAGTGTAAATCGGGGGACTTACTTGTATTTAATGAAGGAGCTGCCAAGGCACACCGAAGCTTAACCCAGAAACAAGGAAGATAACCAGTATAAAACAAACCAAACATTGCACTGCTAAGCTGAGCAAAGCGAGGATTTCCTCTCTGCACTACCAAAGCAATGGCAGCAGTGAAAATGGATAAAGTCATAAACACTTCAACACGGCCAAAATACCTGCTAATTCATAAGACCTAGCTGTCATTTACAAAAAGAAGTTAAAGATATTATGTGACATTATGCTACAATCAACAAGCAAACAGTGGCAATACTTATATTGCTGCTAGTAGAGTACAGCAGTAAAATAAAGGTAAATATTATCTGAGAATTGCAATAGGTGGTTAGGTACTATAGGTCTATGATGGATCCCAAAGGTTTTAGACTTTGAATCAATGAAAAAAACTCCAGTAGTTTGCTACAAGATAAAACAATATAAATTAGAGCCACAGATTAAATTTTTATATAACAACACATATTGAGGTATATGAGCAATACAAGAAGGTTTTGGTGGGAGTTGAGTGGACATTTAGGTGAAGACACCCTTACAACTTTAGTGAAAAAACACCTTTTATCAAAGAAAGTTAGGTCAGGGCATCAACATTGACCAAGTAATGTATGGAATACATAAATTTCATCCCAATTAACAGCTTGCAGACAAATCAAGTCTTGTAGCAGCCACTATGGAAAAAAGCCAAGACACGTGAATTTAAATGAGGAAGAGAGCTCGAACCAATAAGAAAACTCACATGTCCATTATAGGCATGATTGCACAAATGACAGAGCAAAACCGTGAAACATATCTAGGAGGAGGGGTCATTCCCTTTGCAATACCACGACTTCTGACCAGTTCAAAATACTCCCTCGCACCAATGAATACTGCAGAAGCTATTGCCAAGGTAAAAATCCACCCTCCAGCCAAAACGATACCACCAGAACAAATGCCGATGCCTAAGCCAGAAACTACACGTTTCTTCAACTGACTTCCTTGTTTGTGCTCCAAAGAGGCCCCTTCAATATTGAGCAATGAAAGTTCCTTTTCTGATTCCTGCATTATAACCATTTCTAATGCTCCATTAGATTCTCTATGTAATGCCTAATAGGCAATAAAGTGAAGGAAATGTTAATAAAATAACAGAAAAATTATCATCCAGATTTACTCTCCTTGAGAAAATTACTGCCAGAAGAAATATAATTGATTAAAAAATTATACTTCAAAATGCCACAAATGATGCTTCCATTCAGTTCTGCACCTAGTGCTGTAAAATAAAAAGTAACTGACAGTTCAATATGAAAAAGAAAAGTAAAAAGATAAATGCTAGTTACAGCGAAGTGTCAACAAGACCTGTATGGAACCACGATCGTCAGAATCAGCATAAGCAGGCTGCACAAGTCACAGTTTACACTATGTAAGTGTCATGGCTCACATGCAAAGTAGAAGACAACTAATCTGATTGGTGCCAAGTTCACAAAGTTTTTGGGTAAGATTGAGAATGTAGCAAGTAAAGATCATTATGACTAAATTATTTTTGGCATAAACAACATACCATATTGTCATTAGTAGTCTGTTTTTTTAATTTTTTTAATTTTTTTAATTTTTTTAATTTTTTATTTTTTGTGAAGAGAAGTGGTTCCATTAGAAGTTACATGCCAAAATTACTCCTTGTTGGTATCATTTCATTTGAATCACGCTATTATGGCAGTAGCAAGCTACAGATATCTAAAAGAAAAGACGTGGAAGTAAGTTACCTACAACACTACCGTACATGATTGCATGTAGCACCACATTTCCAAATTGACAAAGAACGGATACGGACTTGAACTTGTTTTTTTTTTTTTTAGTTTTTTGGCATTTTCCCAAAAACAAAGAATTTGGATATACATTTGGAAACCGTCGCCAGAATGAATCTTTCAGCTGTATCTACTAAGACTACCGAGGCAAACAGTGACACTAAGAAATAGTTTTAAAGTTGGGACGAACCAACTCAAAAATCAGAATAACTTCATGCCATGGAAAACCAATTAAAGGGTGATATAGATGCATCACAATGATGTCAACATTCTCAAATCATCAATCCAAGACGTTAATTGTGCATTACTTTATCACCCTTTTCTTCACGACCGCTATCGTGTTCAGAATTGGCGACCACTCTCAACACTTGGACCGGTCTTCCCAGTGCAAGCCTCCAATTTCGCCGACAAGACAAGAGAAAGCCATTCGACCTATCGTTCACCAATCTCAATTTAAGCTTCGACGACCGTCTGGAGAGGAGTAAGGTCTTCGAACACGGGCGACATTGGCAAGCGCAAAGAGGCACAAGAGAAAGGAACTTGCAGCGATCAACAACGACACCAGTTGCCATGAATGAAAACCAAGAGAAGCGCTTGCACGAATGGCAGCTTCAAGGATCGGTATGAGGTGATGGATTACCGTCGTCGCCAGTCCCTTTCCCCATTAATAGAAGGTGCCTTCCCAATCAAGAAAACCATAAAGCTCGCTGAAAGAAGCAAATGAAGCCCGGATAAAAGATTGTTTTCTGCTGTCGAGAAGATCAATATCGAGAGGCCTCGCGCCTCCCTGATCTCTGAACTCTGTCTCTACGGCAGAGAAGATTTGAACTGGAGAAATGGGCGTCGAAAATTAGAAACAATCGATTGGGCATTATCTGTTTGGTTTTTTGTGCCTCGGTTCATTTCTTTCCCCGTCGTCGGCATTCGGTGCTTGTTCGGACTTGGGTGCGATCCGCAAAAGTAGGCCTTTTGGTGTGCACCCTAGCTGTGACTATCTCGAGCCACCCTACCTGTTTCTGGTTTAACTGTTTAAGGCATAGAGAACCGCTGAACCGGGTCGGGATTTATTAAATACATTCGGGTTCACGAATTCTGGTTCGGTTAATTATTTATATATTAAGTGAAAAAATATAAATACAATAAAAATACTACATTGTAAAGACAAACTTATGAATCTAATAAATATTTAATTTTTAATTAATGACTTTTTATTATCAAAACTTGATCATTTTGGTCCGGTATTTTTAACTCTCATCAAGGACCAAGGTAAGTAACTGAAATTGTTACCGACAATAAATATTTTTGTCTGAATGGGTGCCCAATTTATTTGCTATCGGGCCCAAATACCCCCATTACAATATTTTTACTTTTATTTTTTTTTAGGTCAATTGGCATATCCCTTCTTGCCCTTTAAAGGATATTAATACTATTATATATTCATGAGTTTGAAATTATACCTTTAATTCGTCATCTATTTGAGTATGATTTTATGAATAATAAATCAGTAGTCACTGATTAGTAATTAGATAATATAAAATTATCAAAATAATTTTTGTATTCAATTTTAATGTTTTTACTTATTAGTATAAATTATAAACAGAACTTCTTCGCAAACCAGTAAAATTTACACACCTAAGCCTTTCTAAATTCCAAGACCGGATTGTTCCGGAAGTCACCGCATCCCAGGGGAACAGATCACAGAAACTTATTGGCTTCGTTTTGCTGAACTGCGGTTCCTCCAAGAGAGGTAAGTAGGGAACCGAAGCAGGTCTGTACTCGGGGGCTTATATAAGCTGTGACCGGCGAGTTTCTGAGGATTTCGGGCTCGGTGCCTACCGCTTGTTACAGAAAACGCCGGGGGATCAAGCTCCCTGGTCTATGCTTGGCCGGCGACCTTCGAGTGGTTTTCCTGATCCGTCTAGATTCCTGACCTTCCTCTTGGATTCATCCAATACAAAGCCCTAAAAAAAGTTTACCCTCGATCGAGTCCGTCTCCTTGGAGGTCCTCCGCGTTTCCACTTTCGGGAGGTTTTAGAGGGTTTGAAGAAAGGCAATGGGTATCATAAGAAGCAGTTTCTCTTTCCTTCTGGGAACGGCATGCGGCGTGTACGTGGCTCAGAACTACAACGTTCCTAATATTAAGAAGCTAGCGAACACGGGGATGCTGATGGCCAAGCACATTGAAGAAACTTATCGGAAGCCCAAAAATAAGGGTGAAGATTAGGGGCGCAGGTTACGGTCTGTTATTCTTTTGCTTATAGTAGGTTTATGTGAATGATTGAGTTTCAAAGGAAAGCGGCTGGTTTTTTTTGCTTTTAAGTGGAAATGGGGCTGGTTTCTTATCTAATGGTTGTAAACTTGTAATTCTACTTCTTTAAATGAAAAGAAAAGTTTGCATTCATAGTAAATCTCCGTGGTCTGTCCTACATGGTTTTGTTATGGAGATTCTAAATTCAGATTGTGGGGCGTGCTGGTTAATTGTCCTTTCCACTCTCGTTGCTTATATTGGATTGATTTTGTCCTGTATCTTATTTCCTTTGACTCACGAAAAAAGGGCAATCATTTTCACTTACAAGTTAAGCTTTAGGCAGTCCAAATTGTGGTTTTGTGAGACTTAATCATTCAGAGTACGATGAAAAACTTGTTCGTGCTTGGTATAAATTACTGATTATTTTCCCTTGGTTCTGAATTCTTGTCTCTTTTCTGTACTTCGACATAACTTTGGTGGCTGGATACGTTTTGCTCTATACCTTATGGTTTCAACTGTAAAATTGTTCTGTATGGAGTGAATAGAACACAATTTTCGATGAATCTCCACAACTTTATTTTTGTATCTCTTTCAGTTACTTTTTGGGCCATCAAGCAATGATTTCTGAATGCTATATTTTCCCATTGAAAACATCAGTTCTCTAACTTCGAATTTAATTGCTTCACATATATTGATGAAGTTGCTCTCTCGCTGTAATCTCAGATATGCTTAATGTGTTCTCTAAACATACCAAATATAGATGGAGGTTTCGGTATGAAGGAATAGCATATTATTAGCCACCACACTGAAAATTAATCATAATCACACCCCAAAAGAATTAAAAAAAGAGATTTTTGGAAAAATTGGTTCTTGCATGGCAAAAATTACTTTTTGTATACTGAAACTTGCATGTATGCTGAACTTGGTTGTTAGCAGCCATTTTTGGTGAGCTATTTGAAAGTAAATTTGACTGCTGGATTGAAGTTCACTGTTAATGCATCTAGGTTGTGACCAAGGCTTAATTTATTTCCTCGTGGCTGGTTAACACTTGTCATTCTTATTTATTTGTTTATTTGTGAAGGGAGAGTGTAGGTCTGTCATATTGTTAGCAACCATTTTTGATGATCTATTTTGACTGCAGGATTGAAGTTCATTGTTAGTGCATCTAGGTTGTGACCAAGGCTTAATTTATTTCCTCGTGGCTGGTTAACATTTGTCATTCTTATTTATTTGTTTATTTATGAAGGGAGAGTGTAGATCTGCCATAGCATTACTAATGTAAAAGCCCTCTGGTGTTGATATTTTTTTGTATGTGGAGGTGCTGTTGAACTTTCAATTTAATGGATTTCAAAGTTCTATGGAATATGAAACTGCAATCTGCAAAAGACTTCCCTGAAGCATCCATTGGTCCTGCACTATCTGGCAACTATGAGATCGTAAAGATACAATTTACTTGACTAGAAAATAAGAATGCAAAGAGCATGTCATATAGTGTAGTATGGAAATGTTGAAACTTTGGTTGGTTTTGTTGCGTGTCATTTTATGTTCAAACTTGGAGATTGTTTACAATGAGGACACTCAAATTTCTGCAAGGAAGCCATGGTAATAATAGCACTTTTATGGAATGGGTAGAAATTCATACCTGAAGTGTAAGTTAGCACTTTCATGGTATGGGTAGAACCTCATACCTGAAGTGTAAGTGATGGTTCTGTAAAACTTACTCTTTTCAGAAGTGGCTGGTCGTCCAAGAAACTGGTATGTGTAGATATCTTAATGTGTTTTGTTGATAATATATAGTCCTTTTATTGTATACCATGTGTTTCCTCCTTCAGCATATGAATGTAATCTAGTATGCTTTCTGCCTTCAGCGGTACAATGTGATCAAGTTGCTTATTTGTTTTCTAAACTTTTTCTATCCTCAGGTTTGAGTGAATTTGCATCTACGTCAGCTTGAAAGTTTTTTATATCTGGGAATCTTTTGAACTTGAAATGGTTCTTTGTCACTGACTGAATGGAGGATCTAATCGTCCTCTCCTGGGGATGCTTGACTTTCATCCTCCAAGTCTATTTCATAACTTATGAGTCATTTTCTTGCTTTCTGGTTTAACCATGGCACAGCTTATTCTTGATCTAAAAGCAACACACTGTTCACAAATAGGACTTCAAAATGCCTTTCAACAAATCCATGATAGAAACAGAACTTGCAGTGTTTTCTGGTCCTCTGAAGCTAAATATTTTGGGTCCTATGACTGTAAAAATGTGCACAGCTGGTGTCTATCATATCATTTGTGTATTCTCTACATTGATTTAATGAAAAATCAGTGCATAACTATGAAATATCATTATTTTTTGTGATAAAAAAGGACTAATAAAGCAGGCTTTGGTTTTTTCCCGCTTATTGCAGAAGGTTTTAGAAGCTTCATTGTTATTAGTTTCCGAGATCCAAATATTCTCACTATCTGTTATCATCAAGAGTGCATTTCTTGAAACCATTGGAATATGTGATTTCTTGAGTGTGAGGAAGTTTGTCAAGTGACAGAACAAAACATGTAATTGCAATTACTCCACCTTTTTACTTTTCTTCTATACAAGACAACGTGTTATTTGATAAAGCTTTTTTCTTCCTCTCTTTCTAAACTTTCTCCTATCACAATTGTTCTCATCCGGAAGTGTTCTTCATCCCATTTGTTTGTCTGTGATTTCATTATCTATCATGTTTGCAAGAGGAAGCTTCATTATTTCTTTGAAAGCCTGTGCAGAAAAACTCTCTACAAAGTTTAATTGAATGCCACCTTGATATGTGTGGTAAGACCCATGATTGCAACAATTGGTGACACCCCTTTCAAACCTTTGATTGGTCTAATTTATTTCCAAACAAGGTCTACAAGCTTCCAACTGGAATTCCTAAATTTGATTCTAAGCATTGTTCTGCTTGCTTAAATGCCATTTATCAATATCTGCCATCGATTCAGTATCCAAACCAGAAAATTTATCCTGACCAATTATCTCCAGCATCTTTTCAGTTTCCCCGAGTAGATATGCTGCTTCCCTAACTTTTGCTTCCCTAACTTCAATTGTGTTGCAGAAACACTCCATTGGTATCACACGCCGTAAATTAGTTAGACAAGCGCCAAAGATATCAGCAATTGTCGTACACAACCATTGAAACAATTCTTCAACTTTCTCAGTCCTATTTTTGTGCTTCATCAAAGTAGTTTGACTTATTCTATACATTGAATTGGCTGCCAGTGCTTTGACTGGCCACTCGAGAGGATTCTGCTCACATCCACCTTTAGTCATGAACTCCAACACACACTTTTTGGAGATGGCTGCCAGTTTTTCAAGCACTTCTTTGGGATTCTGTTCTTCAAGTCTGCTCTTGTGAAGATCATAATCGAACCATTGGTCATGAAGATCAACTCCTTGCCAGAAAATATGTGCTGCATCTCTCATGTTTGTCAGCCCTTTTGTATCCAAGTTCTTCTCAATGAGTTTGACATATCTAAGCCCTTCATAGACTCCCTTTAGTAACCGGTCAATAGTGTCTGGGTCAGTACCAGGAAGTGAAACAGCTATACTCACCAGTGTCACCAAGGGTAGGCTCCAACAGTTGGAAGGTTCTTCAGAAACTATGGATTGTACGTGCTCACTGTCAAACTCCCCGATACCCCTGAAGCCTTGGGATGCTGTACATTTCTGCAGCAGCTCTAACAAATGAGTTGGTTGGTGCTTTCTCCCCAAGTTAACCCATTGCTTAGTGGCCTCGTAGCCCTTCTTCATGATCAAGTGGACCAGTCCCTCCTCTCCTTCGAGGTGGAGCACAAAATCACCAATGGATAAATTTGAGCTAGACATTGACATGGTTCGTAGCCTATCTTTGAGCAAGAGTCTCTTGCAGGTCTTGAAGATGAACTTACTGACAAGGAACATGGACAGTGTAGAAGCTAGTCGAATGAGCTTGCTTGTTATTACAACTGCCTTCTGGATTTGTATACACAAATTGAGAATTTGGCTCCTCAAAGAATAGGCCATTCTTCTGAACCTCCTACTAGTGATTTGGAAAGGTAAAGGGCTCTCTTTCCACTCTACCAATCTCTGAACCCAGTATTTTTCCACCCTGAGATCAGTCTGATTGTGTCTTCCTTGAGCCCGACTACCACTGAAGCTCATTGAACTGAACCACCTGCTTGCTGGCGCAATAGTTCCCACTGCTATTGCAATAACCTGAGACGCAAAAATAAGCATAGTTGACCACTCATAATCAGAATTCCCATCACAAAATCCCATTCTCCCACTCAGTTGTGCACGGAGTACTGCTTCCACTAAGATGAGAGCACTGAGAAGACAGAATGCCCCCGAGGCACAACACAAAGCCGAGCGTCCAAGAACATACTGAGGACTGCAGGTGTGCGCCATCATCCAGTATTTATTAACATTCTCTCTTAGTTCCGTTACAGTAAAGTTTTCTCCCTCATCGGATTCACCCCGGACCAAATCGTACTTCTGATCATACTGTTTTTCCAACAACTGCTTTGTCGTTGAAATGGTCAATGCAGAAGAACTCAGAATCACCAGCAAAACCAGCATAAAAAACAAGATTATAGCATGTTCAGGCCAGAAAACGAAAATCACCCCTGTACCCATTTGGATCCCCACGTTAACGATGACAGTAATCACAGAAATACCCAACGCAACAACGTTGGAGATCATATCTTCGTCCCTGAGTTTACCCAAAGAAGGCAGGAAGTTGCCCATGGCCGTGCAGAGAAAGATGGTACCGGTGAGCTTGGTGAGCTGATCCTCCCAGCGAGGCATGTTCGTGTTGAGATCAACGGGAAGCTTCGTGGCGATGGCTATGAGAGCCAGCGAGGTGGCGTTGAGAGAGAAGTACTTGCAAGGAAACCAGAGCTTTCTCTTCTGCAGCCCCAAAAAACCATCTATTGCCATTGCAAGCGCACACGCCAGAGAAGCTGCAGCTACATAAAGGCCGATCCATGGCAGGGGTTTGCTATATTTCGAATCGTTAGAGCAAGCCACGTTGTTCAGCATCCTTGTTGGCTTCCGCTCCGAGCAGCTCCAGAATTGCTTCGGAAGACTTTGAGCTGTCCTGAAGACTTTTAGCTGTATAGAATTGCTTCGGAGATAAAAAGGCGCCAGTCAATACGTGGCCTAAACTTCCACTCAGGAAAGCTATGAATTTCCTCTTTCTCCAGACTGCAACTTCACTGTTTTGTAAGACCAATCATTGCAGTCTAATAATAATAGGGCCAAGATTAGGGCGTATAGGATCTGGAGCAATACATTACGCATAACACAATTACTTGCAGAGGCAGACCTCGACATTTTGAGGGAAACTGCCGGAGGGGTTGGAGAATTGACTGGACTTTTCTGGTAGACTACGTCATGGGGAATAAAATATCGGTCACATTGAAGGAGAAGAAGACGAGAAAAAGTTAAAAAACCTGCTCAAACTGTATATATACTAGCAGATCAAAGCCCGTAATACGACGGGACGGGCGAAGTGGATTAGTGTAGGTTTTATAATAAAATAAAAATACTTTAATTACTTTATATTTCCTATTTGGAAGCGAAAAAAATAAAAATAAGTAAATTAATAAATGATAATATTTTTTCATTATTTTTAATTATTATCAAACTATTATCAAACTATTATTAATAAAAGATTATATATCTGAGAAAGAAAATAATTGATATTTAACTATTATCCAACTCTACGGTTCTATATTTATACGAACATAATTTTTAAGACGTAGTAACAAAAATATATACAAAAAAGTTATATAAACCTGAAATGTATAAGAGTTTTATTCTACAAAAATTGTGAACATTTTTGTTCGGCTATTTAAGAAGGCAAAACCCTGTTTTCATTACTTTCGAGGTGCTTGTTGAATATGTAGATTCATGATGTTTGGTTTGTTATGCTTACCACTGTTAATAACCTAAAAAATGCAAACATCTCCAGGTAGCAATTCATTACTCTTGATAACCTCACACTCATACGCTCATAAATGCATTGTGGTTGGAACATCTATCATGAATAATCAAGTTGTGAGTGGGATGAACCTTGTATTTTTTTTCTTATTTTTTTATTCATCTAGTAACTAGAGATAATACTTATTCTCAAAACACTATTCGGAGCTGAGTTGCTTAAAGACACTACTAAGGTTTTCTAACTATTCACTAGAGAACTCAATAACAAGTGTGTTTGAAGCTTATCATTAAGTGTCATTTTCATAGTTGTCAATTGGCTAACTATGATTTTAACCTTATTTAGGTATTATGCTATAGAACCATTCACATTATAATTCAAGTTGACTAGCTTTCTAATAAGAAAACTCTTGTTTCAAGCCGTCTTTCTCTCGTATAATTTCTTTAATTTCTTCCACAATGAATTGACTGAAACTTACATTATGAAAAATACTATCATCTACCCATTGACGTATATGTCTAACGATTTTACTGTCAAGTATTTTTCAATCATTATCTAATAATTTTCGGGTCTAATTCCTTTAATAGGTATATACAAATCTCTGCAAAATAAATAATCTTTCATCTTTGCTTTCCATATCATTAAATTCTGTCCATTTAAACTAACAATTCTAGTAGCCATATTTAAATTGTCCATTGAATAAACCACAAGTCAAATCACCTCTTGATACTACTTGTTGTAGAAAAGGTGGTGAACTGTCAATTATGTGTTAAATTAATACACTACTTCATTAAAACATTTCATCAAACACCATATATGCAAAAATTTAAAACTCATATTAAAGAAACATAAAACAATATGCCAAATATATTCAAGAACATGAGAACACACAAATTTACGTAGAAAACCCTTCTGTGAAGAGAAAAATTACGGGGCAGCTCCGAGTAATCTTCTAGTATGAAAAATGGGCTTAAAATATAAATATCTCTCAAGTTTTGCTCAAACTTGAGGATTATATATGCAATAGAGGAAAAAGTCATATATCATCAACATACAATGTCGTTCTAACCATTTTTAACAATTAACAAAGGTTAAAGTTCATTAAATATGAGATTTGAGGAATAGAAAAAGTTCTTGAGAAAGATTTTTAGAAAAAGAAGCTTAGACAAATATGGTAACCACTTATCTCGTTTTTCCTTTTTCCCTTCTCTTTTCTCCTTTTCTCTTATTCTTTTCTTTCAATCTTCTCTTATCTTTATTCTTTTATCTTTTCTATTTTTCTTTTTTCTTCCCCCATTTCCCCACTCATACATTTTTTTCCTCTTAAAAAAGTTGCGAATATAAAAAAAAACTCTAAGTGCCCTTTATCTTCCTCTCTCTCTCACACGTTAACCAATGAAAAAAAAAAAAAAAAAAAAAAAAAAAGTTAAGTGGTCGGGCCCACTCATGAGCTGGACCCACCCTTCCTTTATACTCAGATGCTCGCGAACACGGGTATACTCAACACCTAATATTAAGATGCTCGTGAGTCGTGAACACGGGGCTGCTGATGGCCGAGCCCGGATCTGATGGCCAAGCGCATTGAAGAAACTTATCGGAAGCCCAAAAATAAGGGCGAACAGGTTACGTTCTGTTATTCTTTTGCTTATAGGAGGTTTATGTGAATGATAGAGTTTCAAAGGGAAGCGGCTGGTTTTTTTGGCTTTTAATTGGAAATGGGGCTGGTTTCTTATCTAATGGTTGTAAACTTGTAATTCTACTTCTTCAAATGGAAAGAAAAGTTTGCATTCATAGTAAATCTCCGTGGTCTGTCCTACATGGTTTTGTTATGGAGATTCTAAATTCAGAGTGTGGGGCGTGCTGATTAATTGTCCTTTCAACTCTCGTTGCTTATATTGGATTGATTTTGTCCTGTATCTTATTTCCTTTGACTCACGAAACAAGGGCAATCATTTTCACTTCCAGGTTAAGCTCTAGGCAGTCCAAATTGTGATTTTGTGCGATTTAATCATTCAGAGTACGATGAAGAACTTGTTCGTGCTTGGTATACATTACTAATTCTTTTCCCTTGATTCTGAATTCTGGTCTCTCTTTTGTACTTCGACATAACTTTGGTGGCTGGATACGTTTTGCTCTATACCTTTTGGTTTCAACTGTAAAATTGTTCTGCATGGAGTGAATAGAACACAATTTTCGATGAATCTCCACAACTTTGTTTTTGCATCTCTTTCAGTTACTTTTTGGGCCATCAAGCAATGATTTCTGAATGCTACATTGAAAACTTCTGTTCTCTAACTTCGTATTTAATTGCTTCACATATATTGATGAAGTTGCTCTCTCGCTGTAATGTCAGATATGCTTAATGTGTTCTCTAAACATACCAAATATAGTTGGAGGTTTCGGTATGAAGGAATAGCATATTATTAGCCACCGCACTGAAAATTAATCATAATCACACCCCAAAAGAATTAAAAAAATAGATTTTTGGAAAAATTGGTTCTTGCATGGCAAAAATTACTTTTTGTATGTAGTGCTGTCCAAGCCACTGCAATGGTTCTCCGGTGAATCAAATTCAGCTGGAAGAACTCTTGAGGATTCATCAATATTTTGAGTTGGTAGAAGGTAGTTTGGTTCCCCTGTTGTAAAGTATACTGAAACTTGCATGTATCTGAACTTGGTTGTTAGCAACCATTTTGGGTGAGCTATTTGAAAGTAAATTTGACTGCTGGATTGAAGTTCACTGTTAATGCATCTAGGTTGTGACTTGTGACCAAGGCTTAATTTATTTCCTCATGGCTGGTTAACACTTGTCATTCTTATTTGTTTGTTTATTTGTGAAGAGAGAGTGTAGGTCTGTCTTATTGTTAGCAACCATTTTTGGTGATCTATTTGAAAGAAAATTTGACTGCAGGATTGAAGTTCACTGTTAATGCATCTAGGTTGTGACCAAGGCTTAATTTATTTCCTCGTGGCTGGTTAACATTTGTCATTCTTATTTATTTGCTTATTTGTGAAGGGAGAGTGTAGATCTGTCATAGCATTACTAATGTAAAAGCCCTCTGGTGTTGATTTATTTCTGTATGTGGAGGTGCTGTTGAACTTCCAATTTAATGGGTTTCAAAGTTCTATGGAATATGAAACTGCAATCTGCAAGAGAATTCCCTGAAGCATCCATTGGTCCTGCACTATCTGGCAACTATGAGATTGTAAAGATACAATTTACTTGACAAGAAAATAAGAATGCAAAGAGCATGTCATATAGTGTAGTATGGAAATGTTGAAACTTTGGTTGGTTTTGTTGCGTGTCATTTTATGTTCAAACTTGGAGATCGTTTACAATGAGGACACTCAAATTTCTGCAAGGAAGCCATGGTAATAATAGCACTTTTATGGAATGGGTAGAAATTCATACCTGAAGTGTAAGTTAGCACTTTCATGGAATGGGTAGAAACTCATACCTGAAGTGTAAGTGATGGTTCTGTAAACCTTACTCTTTTCAGAAGTGGCTGGTCGTCCAAGAAACTGGTATGTGTAGGTATCTTAATGTGTTTTGTTGATAATATATAGTCCTTTTATTGTATACCATGTGTTTCCTCCTTCAGCATATGAATGTAATCTAGTATGCTTTCTGCCTTCAGCGGTACAATGTGATCAAGTTGCTAATTTGTTTTCTAAACTTTTTCTATCCTCAGGTTTGAGTGAATTTGCTTCTACGTCAGCTTGAAAGTTTGTTATATCTGGGAATCTTTTGAACTTGAAATTGTTGTGAATCACTGACTGAATGGAGGATCTAATCGTCCTCTCCTGGGGATGCTTGACTTTCTTCCTCCAAGTCTATTTCATAACTTATGAGTCATTTTCTTGCTTTCTGGTTTAACCATGGCACAGCTTATTCTTGATCTAAAAAGCAACACACTGTTCACAAATAGGACTTCAAAATGCCTTTCAACTAATCCATGATAGAAACAGTACTTGCGGTATTTTCTGGTTCTCTGAAGCTAAATCTTTTGGGTCCTATAAATGTAGAAATGTGCGGAGCTGGTGGCTATCATATCATTTGTGTATTCTCTACATTGATTTTATGAAAAGTCAGTGCAGAATTATAAAAATTCATTATTTTATGTGATAAAAAAGGACTAATAAAGCAGGCTTTGGTTTTTGTCCCGCTTATTGTACAAGAAGGTGTTGGGGAAAATAACAAAGGGCAGACGACACGGGCTTGCAAAAGGTTTAGAAGCTTCATTGTTATTAGTTTCCTAGATCCAAATATTCTCACACTCTTCTTTACCCGACAAAACTTTTCTATCTGTTATCATCAAGAGTGCATTTCTTGAAACCATTGGAATATGTGATTTCTTGAGTGTGAGGAAGCTTGTCAAGTGACAGAACAAAACATGTAACTGCAATTACTCCACCTTTTTACTTTTCTTCTATACAAGACAACGTGTTATTTGATAATGCTTTTTTCTTCCTCTCTTTCTAAACTTTCTCCTCTCACAATTGTTCTCATCCAAAAGTGTTTTTCATCCCATTTATTTGTCTGTGATTTCATTATCTATCATGCTTGCAAGAGGAAGCTTCATTATTTCTTTGAAAGCCTGTGCAGAAGAACTCTCTACAAAGTTTAATTGAATGCCACCTTGATATGTGTGGTAAGACCCATGATTGCAACAATTGGTGACACCCCTTTCAAACCTTTGATTGGTCTAATTTATTTCCAAACAAGGTCTACAAGCTTCCAACTGGAATTCCTAAATTTGATGCTAAGCATTGTTCTGCTTGCTTTAACGCCATTCATCAATATCTGCCATCAATTCAGTATCCAAACCAGAAAATTTATCCTGACCAATTATCTCCAGCATCTTTTCAGTTTCCCCGAGTAGATATGCTGCTTCCCTAACTTTTGATTCCCTAACTTCAATTGTGTTGCAGAAACACTCCATTGGTATCGCAAGCCGTAAATTAGTTAGACAAGCGCCAAAGATATCAGCAATTGTCGTACACAACCATTGAAACAATTCTTCAACTTTCTCAGTCCTATTTTTGTGCTTCTCAAAATAGTTTGACTTATTCTATACATTGAATTGGCTGCCAGTGCTTTGGCTGGCCACTCGAGAGGATTCTGCTCACATCCACCTTTAGTCCTGAACTCCGACACCCACTCTTTGGAGATGGCTGCCAGTTTTTCAAGCACTTTTTTGGGATTCTATTCTTTAAGTCTGCTCTTGTGAAGATCATAATCTAACCATTGGTCATGAAGATCAACTCTTTGCCAGAAAATATGTGCTGCATCTCTCATATTTGTCAGCCCTTTTGTATCCAAGTTCTTCTCAATGAGTTTGACATATCTAAGCCCTTCATAGACTCCCTTTAGTAACCGGTCAATAGTATCTGGGTCAGTACCAGGAAGTGAAACAGCTATACTCACCAGTGTCACCAAGGGTAGGCTCCAACAGTTGGAAGGTTCTTCAGAAACTATGGATTGTACTTGCTCACTGTCAAACACCCCGACGCCCCTGAAGCCTTGGGATGCTGTACATTTCTGCAGCAGCTCTAACAAATGAGTTGGTTGGTGCTTTCTCCCTAAGTTAACCCATTGGTCAGTGGCCTCGTAGCCCTTCTTCATGTTCAAGTGGACCAGTCCCTCCTCTCCTTCTAGGTGTAGCACAAAATCACCAATGGATGAATCTGAGCTAGACATTGACATGGTTCCTAGCCTATCTTTGAGCAAGAGTCTCTTGCAGGTCTTGAAGATGAACTTACTGACAAGGAACATGGACAGTGTAGAAGCAAGTCGAATGAGCTTGCTTGTTATTACAACTGCCTTCTGGATTTGTATACACAAATTGAGAATTTGGCTCCTCAAAGAATAGGCCATTCTTCTGAACCTCCTACTAGTGATTTGGAAAGGTAAAGGGCTCTCTTTCCACTCTACCAATCTCTGAACCCAGTATTTTTCCACCCTGAGATCAGTCTGATTGTGTCTTCCTTGAGCCCGACTACCACTGAAGCTCATTGAACTGAACCACCTGCTTGCTGGCACAATAGTTCCCACTGCTATTGCAATAACCTGAGACGCAAAAATAAGCATAGTTGACCACTCATAATCAGAATTCCCATCACAAAATCCCATTCTCCCACTCAGTTGTGCACGGAGTACTGCTTCCACTAAGACGAGAGCACTGAGAAGACAGAATGCCCCCGAGGCACAACACAAAGCCGAGCGTCCAAGAACATACTGAGGACTGCAGGTGTGCGCCATCATCCAGTATTTATTAACATTCTCTCTTAGTTCCGTTACAGTAAAGTTTTCTCCCTCATCGGATTCACCCCGGACCAAATCGTACTTCTTATTATACTGTTTTTCCAACAACTGCTTTGTCGTTGAAATGGTCAATGCAGAAGAACTCAGAATCACCAGCAAAACCAGCATAAAAAACAAGATTATAGCATGTTCAGGCCAGAAAACGAAAATCACCCCTGTACCCATTTGGATCCCCACGTTAACGATGACAGTAATCACAGACATACCCAACGCAACAATGTTGGAGATCATCTCTTCGTCACTGAGTTCCCCCAAAGAAGGCAGGAAGTTGCCCATGTCCGTGCAGAGAAAGATGGTACTGGTGAGCTTGGTGAGCTGATCCTCCCAGCGAGGCATGTTCGTGTTGAGATCAACGGGAAGCTTCGTGGCGATGGCTATGAGGGCCAGGGAGGTTGCGTTGAGAGAGAAGTACTTGCATGGAAACCAGAGTTTTCTCTTCCGTAGCCTCAATAAACCATCTATTGCCATTGCAAGCGCACACGCCAGAGAAGCTGCAGCTACATAAAGGCCGATCCATGGCAGGGGTTTGCTATATTTCGAATCGTTAGAGCAAGCCATCCTTGTTGGCTTCCGCTACGAGCAGCTCCAGAATTGCTTCGGAAGACTTTGAGCTTTCCTGAAGACATTGAGCTGTAGAGAATTGCTTCGGAGATAAAAAGCGGTAAGCGCCAGTTAATACGTTTCCTAAACTTCCATTCATGAATGCTAATAATTCAATGGCAGACCCACCTCAATTTCCTCTTTCTCCATACTGCAACTTCACTGTTTTGTAAGACCAATCATTTCAGTCTAATAATAATAGGGCCAAGATTAGGGCGTATTGGATTTGGAGCAGTACATTACGCTTTACACAATTACTTACAGAGCTTTGCGGCCGTAGACCTCCACATTTAGGGGGAAACTGCAGAAGGGGTTTGAGAATAAAATATCGGTCACATTGAAGGGGAAGAAGACGTGAAAAAGTTAAAAAAGCTGCTCAAACTGTATATCATATGGAGATTTCCTATTTATTTCCTCAGCAATTCAGTTACTATATTATCTCATTCTTATATTTGGATCATGGAGTTATAAGGATTACTTGTCTAACACCTCAGAACAAAACTTCTAATATCGATTAAGAATGGAGTTGTCATTTGTCAATATTTGAGCCTTCATGGACATGACTGGAGTCAATTGCTTCCCAGTTCCTACAGAATATATCTCTCCGTCAAAGAGGATTTTTTTTTTTTTTTTTTTTTTTTTTTTTTTTTAATGTTTAAATATAATAAATAAACAGTAGACTTTATACTTTAATATATACAACAACCAAGTGTCATTGATAGATTTTGATTCAATTTATATAAATGTTATCCATTTAGAAACAACGTAACTTAACATCTATTACAATTTGATGCTTAAGTAACCGAAATTAAAGAATTTTAATCTTTCCTATTTTCCTCTTTTTCATGCAAAATAATATGGACCCATTACAATTAAAATCTGGATACAAACATATATACAAGGTAGAGGGTGTGATCAGAAGAGAAGGGTTCTGCATAGAGGGCATGTGTTGGCGTTGTTCAACCAGGGAAGAAGACACTCCGAGTGGAAGAGATGAGAGCATGGAGTACTCGTCACTGTTTTCGTCGATTCATCCTCCCGTAACTCTTCCAAACAAACAGAGCATGTCTCCTTTTGCCCCTCCTCTGAAGGAAAAGTCTCTCTTGCTTCCTCCACAGAATCATCCTCCAGTACTACTTGCGGCGGCGGCGGCGGAAGGACCGGGAGCGGGACCCTTCTCCCCCTGCGCCGCGGCGGCGGCAGTCGATCCACGGCGGTGCGGTGAACCACGTCGAGGGCGACGTCGAGCCTAGTGAAGCCGCGACGGTACGCGTCCGCGGCCTTGGCGGGGGCCTGAGACCAGAGGAGGGACAAGAGGCGCGCGCACGCCTCGCGGCCGAGCAATAAGCTGTAATCGGCGAGCATGACAGAGAGGGTCTCCTTCCAGAGAGACGGATTGAAGAGAGACCCGAGCGGCACCGGGTAAGTCCTCCCGTGCACCACCTCCGTGTGTTCGTCGTCAACGTAGTAGCTACTCCCTGATCTACTCTCCCTCGCCCAGACCAAGTAATTCTCTTGAATGCTGATGGTGACGTATGCAATGGGAGGCGTCTGCATTGCCTGAGGCGACGCGGTGTAAGACACGGAGAAGGAAAGCGGCGGCGGCGGCGGCGGATCCGGCAGCTGCGGCGGTGGCAAAATTGGAGGAGGTATAAAAATCGCAGTAGCCATTAATTAATTGCTGAAGAGTAGTGAAAGAAGAGAGAAGAGAGTCGGCGAGAGTGGTCGACTTGTTTGCTGAAGAGTCAGTTAGAGATTGTTGAGAGTGAAGTGAATATGGTCGACTGACTTATAAAGGAAAAGATTACTACACTCTTACTTTCATACGAATTGTGACTTTCCAAATTAATTAGGAAACTAATTAACCAGCCGTCTTCTAAAGTTCTAATTTCATCTGGTCAATGCAAAAATATATTAGTCTTTCTTTATTAAACTACTGTTTCCTCAATAAATAAGGAAATAAGACGAATTTTTTTTACAAACGTTAAAATATGCGTGATAATTTATATTTTGCAGAGTTAAATGGATATTCTGACATTATCTGGTCGAAGAAGTATAGTACTTTAAATTTTAATTATTGTCAGTAAATGGGCCAAGTTGGTCCTTTTTGTAAATGGGCCTTAATATCGGGTGTTGCGCTTAAGTGCGCTCAATGCCTTTGAGCCGTCCGATCATTGCCCATTTGATCTTATGGTTCAAAAATAATTTAACAAAATTTCGTTATAATTATGAAATTGCCACCAAAGCTAAACTCCCGATTCCTCTTCCCTCCGATCCCGACTCTCTCTTCCCTCCGATCCCGACTCTCTCTTCCCTCCGATCCGACTCTCTCTTCCCTCCGATCCCGACTCTCTCTTCCCTCCGATCCCGACTCTCTCTTCCCTCCCCTCCCGACTCTCTCTTCCCTCCCCTCCCGACTCTCTCTTCCCTCCCCTCCCGACTCTCTCTTCCCTCCCTCCCGACTCTCTCTTCCCTCCCCTCCCGACTTCTCTTCCCTCCCCTCCCGACTTCTCTTCCCTCCCCTCCCGACTTCTCTTCCCTCCCCTCCCGACTTCTCTTCCCTCCCCTCCCGACTTCTCTTCCCTCCCCTCCCGACTTCTCTTCCCTCCCCTCCTGACTCCTCTTTCCTCCCCTCCCGACTCCTCTTTCCTCCCTTCCCGACTCCTCTTTCCTCCCCGGAGTCGGGAGGGGAGGGGAGGGAAGAGTAGTCGGGAGGGGGAAGGGGAGGGAAGAGGAATCCGGACGGAAGGGAAGAATAATCGGGAGTTTAGCTTTGGTGGCAATTTCGTAATTATAACGAAATTTTGTTAAATTATTTTTGAACCATTAGATCAAATGGGCAATGATCGGACGGCTCAAAGGCATTGAGCGCACTTAAGCGCACATATGCCTTGAGCGCACTCGATCATTGCCCTATATATATATATATATATATATATATATATGAGGATAGATAGCCCACACGTATGTGTAAAAAACTTTTTTCTACGCATACATTTTAAACAATGAATGAGGGGCACTTTTACAAAAGTATTTTGCTACTTTATTCATTTTTATAAAAATACTCTTCACATTTATAATAATGACTCCACTTTTTTTATTTAAAATTAAGTCTAAAAAAAATTTTCCTACCTAAACCTAGGAGGTTTTTTTTTTCTCTGTCTATATATTTTATTTATTTATTTAAATATATTGCCGATTCTAATGTAAATCAACTAGTCTGTTTTCCTTTGCTAGAAAGAGGACAAACGGGACCGACAAATTAACTATTGTGAGAAGTGGAAAGTATATGATCTTCACGGGGCAGCAGACCAGAGAATTGAGTGGTAAAACTGAAAGGGGATCTCGATCGATCGAATAGTAAAGGTCTTGGATGGGTTCTTCTTCTTTTCCCATACGCATATATGTTACAGAATTCTAAATGCTCTGCTAATCACGACAGTAGATGTGGCTCTGGGAAAAACAAAGATCACAGCGCTACATAGCTGAATATATAGAAAACTCCAAACTCCTCACCCCAATCCAAATCCTTCCACTTGCATTGCTAGCTAAACGTACCCAGGCACCATTGTACCGCATCCACATGGGTTCCCTCCGTGATTTGATTATTTTTTTTTCCAATGAGTATCACTACTTCTTGCTCCTGTATATAAAGAGCTCCAGCTTTCTCCTCTAATCTCATCATCAATCTTCTTCTTCTTTCATATACCTGCAGATCTCTTCTTTCATATATAGTAGCTAGCACTACTGTTTGCAGAAATTAAGAAGATCGAAAATTATGGCTTCGAGTGGCGCCTTTGCTTCCATGGCTCTTCTTCTCTCTCTCAACCTTCTCTTCTTCACTTTGGTGACCTCCACAAGTGTCCCTAATTGTGCTCCACCTCACGAGAAACCCAACAAGCCGAAGCACCTCCATTATAAGCATCACCACAAGGCGCCCCCCACCAGCTGCCCCAGAGACGCACTCAAGCTGGGTGTGTGCGCAGACGTGCTCAGACTCGTTCATGTCGTTGTTGGGAGCCCTCCAACGCTGCCATGCTGCTCTCTCCTTGACGGTTTGGTCGATCTCGAGGCTGCAGTTTGCCTTTGCACTGCAATTAAAGCCAACGTGCTGGGCGTCAACCTCAACGTTCCCGTCTCTCTCAGCCTCCTCTTGAATGCTTGCGGGAAGAAGTGCCCATCTGATTTCCAGTGCGCTTAATTAAGGAATTAAGGAATCAAAGATTTGGTGCATGTTGTCTTTAATTTCGATCCGGTGGGGCTTTAATTTGCTTGTTTGTCTGAGAATTAATTTCTTCAAGAATAATTAATTATGGAAGAAGGTCCTCTGACTTCTTCTCCGCCTCTAGCTAGCTACCTATACAGGGTTGCTCTGTTTTGTGTGATCGATGATACCTAAGAGTTGTGTTTGCATGCAAGGACACCATGTATAGAATGAAAATTTTCTATTAGAAGGTAATTAAATTATATCATATATAAATTAGTTTTTGATTAAGACGTACGTAGGAGATGCAGTACCCTTAAAAGAGTACTAGATGAGGTGACAATTAAATTTCGATCCATAACAAGTGATCCAACATCATACATATTTTAAGTAACACTACTATCGTGAGGCTTATGCTTGTATTTATCATGCTGATTAATCTTGTACACAGGCTTTTCATACCATTTTCACATTAAGTATATATGTATATGTTTAATTCCATTTTACTTGTAAGGCAGCTAACTAATAATTAAGATCGGAACCCCCATTAATATTTCTGACAAATTCTCGATTAAAGTTTGAATTGACTAATGACATTCAAGAGATCCCAATTTCAGTTTTTTAATTATACGAGTGCATGCAGTGGAAATGGTGGGGGTTTATTACATTAGATCATCAGCTTGTTTTAGTTAAGCTAGGACATGATCATACATGTCATTAAAGAAAAAAAATCATATTCAGTACACTTCTACTATAAAAGCCACTGGTCAAGGCTCATTATATAGCCACATCAAAAAATTCAGATTCAGTACTATAGCTGGCTACTTCAGCCTTCTACTAGTACTGCAATTCTTTAAAGATTTTATGTACTGTTTGATCTTTCTACTAGTCAGTAATACTATATTTAGAAAATTACTTACCTTCTTCATTTATATTAAAAATAGAAGAAATAAAAAATGAGGTGGAAATCTTTTAAATAAAAAATCAATACTTATTTATGTGCTTAATATAAGGAATTTTTAATTAATACTGAAAATTCTTAGCATTAAAATATTAAAATAAAAATTTAAAACTAACATTGATGTCCTAACTCCTAAAAGTAAAACATATAATTATTTTAACATGTATTTAATTATATTGATCTGCAGCTTACCTGTCTTTGGTTTATCCCCATCACGAGTCGGAACAGATATATTGATCACCCGCCACAAGGGAAAGCAGATCGTGAGAGAGACAAAAGATCAGGATGACGACGAGAACGAATTTCTACAAAAACCCTTCGTTTTCTTACAGAAAAGACTTTAGTCTCTCCTCAGTTCTTCGAAACCTGCGAGGTAATCGCTCTAGCGGGCTATGATATTCAATTCTTCCTCTCCTTCCTCTGTTTTCCCCGTATCCTCATTATGGGTTTTCTGATGTTTAATATTTATATATTTTTAATTAGCTTACAACATCGTGACTGGCGGTGCTCCTCCACCTCCAATCGAAGAACCACCTGTGGCTGAAGAGGAAAGGAAAGCTTTTAAACGAACTTCTCGGCGGAAACGCAAGCTAGTATCTGAGGAGGGAACAACAGAAGCAACCACCAACGATTCTCATCAGTCTTACATTGAAAAGAGAAGGTGGAAATTACTATTAAGATGATACTTTTCGATGAACCATGGTTTCTGTATGCCGAATGAATGTTCAACAGTCCGCGTTACAGTGATATTATTACTCTAAGGTGTAATGTTCTTCTTTTTCAAGTAGTTAATCATGTCTAAGACTGGAAACAATGACCTCCTAGTTCGTGCTGTGTTTTTAAATTTCTGACTTATGTCATTCTGCTTATTGAAAGCGCGCTGTAATCACTTTGATCCTTTTTCAATATATGGAGTATCATTTTGACCTCCAACAGCATAATTACATTTCTGCGGTTGGGTTCTGATTCTTCTGAATATGCAGGAAGGAAGTGAATTCTTCCAAGGCTTATCAGGGGCTCACTATAGATGCATTGGTAGTTTGCTCCCTATTGGGTCCATTTTCTTTTATTTGACTTCTTTTGTGGCTTAATCAGATCAATGAGCTATCCGTGAGTTTTGATAACTCATACACGGTTGATTGTTTGTTTTCAGGATCCATCAACCACAGGTGGTCAGCCTTTGGTACATTATGAAGGTTTGTCTTATATCTATTGTCAAGGTTGTTTCCTTAATTTCCAAGTTAAGGTTCTTGAAAATATACTTGCATGTCAGTATAGTAGTAACATTAGAATGATTGTCTGAAAACTATGTTTCCTGATTCCCTTCTCCCTCATTTTCCGAAATTTATGATTACTTTGTTTACTTTGATTATTGTTGTGATTTAAGTAGTACTGAAGTATACCTTATAAAATGTGATCATAATTTAGATTGTTTTAGTACAATCCTTTGGTGATCAGACGAGGAAGCTAAATGAGACAAAAGGTAATTTGGTCGTAGTTGCAGTGTTGAATCTTCACAAAGCGGAGGCAGATAATGAGATAAAGCTAAATGGGAATGGGATGTTCCATCTTCTACTTCTCTGGCATAGATGCATTTTTACTTGTTCTGTTTAAGTTGGCTACCTATCTTTGTAAGGACATTCAATGGTTGCTGACATGCAAAGAATTCCTAGACATCTCAGGTAGTGACTAGTGAATTAAGGTATGCCTGGAAGCAATTGGGTAATTCATGATCACCCTCAACTATCGGAAATATTCTAATGGTTAGCCCTAGCATCAGGTATGATTAAACTCAATTTCGATGAGTCTTTGATTGGGAATCCCAGAACTTCGAGATATGGAGGTGTCTTTAAAGATGAAGAGGGAAGAATTCTACTGTCTTATGCTGGACCACTAGGCATATTTGACTCAACGATAGTAGAGGTAGTAGCAATGTCATGAGATATCCACATATTTCAGCAAAGATTGGGAGGTGTACTATTAGCAGAAGGTGATTCCAGTAACGTCATTTGTCGGTGTGAAAGACAGAGCCCTCCTTCCTGGAGTTTCATTGCTTCCTTTAGAGAGCTTGTTGACTGAACGAGAGAATTAAATTGTATTTGGTACAATGTTCCACGATCTACTAACTCTGTGAAGATAGCTTGGCATGTGAGGTAGTTTATCTTGAAACATTAGTTGGAAGGGAACCACCTTAAAACATTACATATAATCTCGGAATTTCAAATGCCATAAAACTAACCAATTCCCTAAAAAAAATATATAAAAAAATAAAAAGATCTCCATCAGGACAGGAGTACTCTGGGCACCTCCATGTTTCATTCCTTGGAGTTGGTGGTAATAGTTTAGCATTTATTTGTCTCAGTAGATTATATTGAGAGGCTTGTTTAGATTAAAGTAACATGGATTTGCTATTGACCCAGAAACTTACATTTTTTTTGGTGTTTTTGTCTTTGTCCAACTGAGTGTGGTTTGTTTTTGAGAGATGATGGCATGACACCATCAGATAGACCAACTGAGTATGACTTGTGATTCATTTATTGGTCTAATCTTTGTTAATGTGTAGATTCAGGGGATGAGATGACATCATCGAATGTTGAAGAAAGAGGTTCACCAAGACCTGGTTAGTCTTCAAGTTTTGCATTATTAGTTTTTAAGGCATGCTTTACGAGAGTTCTTAATATGTATATTCCCCTTTCTTAACATGTGTTGTGCTATGCATTTGCTTTTATCATGGTGTTTCCATTTGAGTAAATAAACGTACTATTCTTCTGAGACTTGGTTTCATACATGATAAACTAATCAGAAGCAACTGGAGAAGTGAGATGAGAGTGAAATGATCTAGGAGGGTATAAAAGGAAAAAAGAGGTGAGGAGCAATGGAAGGTTCTGGAGAAAAAGAGAGTGAGCAGGGGAGTGATGGAGAGCAGGCATTGGACTAGATGGAGGTTGACTTCCCTGTTTCTTGTATTGTCATTATATGGCAAGTTAAGTGGATACCCCTTTTTCTGTATGACTTAAAATATTATGGAGTTTCTCAAAATAATATTATGGAGGCAGGGGGACTGGGCACAAGCTCTAGGAAAGGAGAATTTGAAGTCCGATTCCAGATCTTAACAAAATTAGTATACTTTTCAAAAAAAAAAAAAAAAAAAAAAAAAAAAAAAGAAAAGAGATGAACAGATGAACAGAAACTCTGGTCTTTGAATAGTTGTTCCAATTGATAATGAAGTGGTTGGAGAATGATATTTCAGGAAATTTTATGGATGGTCTTAATTTGTATGGGTGTAGATAAGAAAGGTAAATGATTTGCCACAACATCTGTCAGGAATTTTAGGTTTTTCTACTTGAATAATTATTATCTGCTAAGTGTTGGATTGGGGTAGATGGAACCATTTTGCGGGCTTTGTGTTGGGATGTTGGTGTAATAAGTTTTTGTGGCTTTGGAATGAGTTTAGTCACAAGAGAAATTGTGGAGCTCTAGTAACATTAAAATAGCATAATCTGGGTATTTCACCAAGAGGGCTTTGGCATAAATTGGAAGGTTAGGATTTGGAGTCGTTCTCACACCGATGATTTAATTGGCCTTAAATGAGCTAAAATGCGTTCTTAATGGAGAAGTGATTAATCTGTAAACAAAATTCCTTTCGCTTGTATGCAAGTGCCTTAGGAGGTTGGGTTTCCTTAGAAGAAAGGCTGGTTATTCCATTATAAGTTTATAATTGTTTTACAGTTTTTCACTAGCTATGCAGTTGGTCCCTTCAATCACTGCACCTCCATCTCATTTGAGGGTCACTTCATTGAATGATTTGACTTTGTGATTATGCTTGAACTGTTCTGGAAGACAAGTATCCTATGCTTGAATTATGATCCATGCCCTTTTCTTCTTTTTGTCTTCTTCTAGATGCTGAAGCAGAGAATAGCCGGATCACAAAAAGAAATGAACAGCGTTATCCATTACCAGGAGAACCTGTGTGTGTAATATGTGGGAAATATGGGGAGTTCATTTGCCAGGAGGTTTGTGTTCACTGAATTCAGATTTCTCTTACATAAAGATGTTGTTAGTTTCCATTTTAAAAAAAAAAAAGATGTTGTTAGTTTCCTTAACTAGTTCCTTCTATGTTCAGACTAATGAAGATATCTGCAGTATGGAATGTAAAAATGAATTGTTGGAGCTTCAGAATGCTAATGAGGTTGGTTTTGGTCATGGTTTACTCTGTTCAGTTAACAGGACTTTGGATTTTCAGATAATTGCTTAAATTCTTATAGTTGAGTTTAGGGTTGAAGTATGTTCCTCAATTTGCTGTTGATTAATTTGTGCATCTCTTACAGGTAGCCGGCAGACAGGACTCAATTGCTACCTGGTCTGAACCTAAAACTATTCTATCTGTGCCTGAAGAAGAGGAGGATTCCTGGGATTTCACAAGGAATAAGTGGTCCAAGAAGAGATCAAATCTGTGTACCTATGAGTGGTATAACTACCGTTGAATGTTAGATTTTATTAGCTATATCTTGGGAAGTAAATCCTTGGGCATTTATTGGAATTGGTTGTCTTTGTTTTTTTTATTTGACTGCGTAATGAGATTATGCTGTTATGTACCTTTTTATTTTTTATTTAGGACACATGGTAATGTTGTTACCTAAGTTTTTAACTTTTGGAAGCACTTGTTTGACATGTCTATTGGCCTTACTGGTGCATCTGTAAACATTTCTTAATCTGTATCATGTTTTAGTTCCAAATGTTGGAAGCCTGGCCACCTCGCGGAGGATTGTCTGGTAAAAGTTTCAGATGTCTGTTCTAATGAAGAGAGCAAACAGGTTTGGTGATCTATCACTTCAGTTTCTATTTGTAGCTTTTGTTCTATTCTAGAGTATAAAATTTCTATATAAAAAAAGAGAATGCAAGTAGTTTAATAAACATTTGCACATGTTATGTATGCATGTGTTTTGGTATATTTGTATTTCCTTAAAATGAGAAGTCTCTCCAAAATTCATCCTATCAGTGCTTGTTTAAGAAGTGAAGTTACAATAAGACTATATGCGTTCAGCTGAAGCTGCGATGCCCAGAATTGATCCACTTTACACCATTAGATTGAGGAGAGAAAACCCTGATCAAACTATATGTTGGGGGAGCGCAACTAATTAAGCTCATTCTTTACAGGGATGGGATTTCTATTAAGGCCTATCTGAAAGTTAGAATTACCAAAGATTTATGAGTGAACATAGTTTCCTAGTAGTTCTTGAATAAGTAATCCAATCTCTGTGGGTAGACCTGTAGTCAAATAATGAAGGTTCTGATGTCATTTAAAGTTTTCTACTCATATTATTATATTTCTTTTGCTTAATTCATTAGTACCTCGTTTTATATAATAGAAATGCGTAATAAGATACATATGCTTAATCCTCGGTTTGCTTATAATATATTGAATTCGTTTCCTTCTCATATCAGGACTTTTCTTGTCTCTCCTTAACTGCATAACTGCTTCTCCCTTTTCTTTATTCAGGTTACTGCTTTCTCTCATTTTAGCATTCATGAAGCCTATTAAGCAGCAATGCTTAAAGGCAAAGGACTACTTAAAATGAAAGAAACAGCAAAGCAGAAAAATGAAGACTTGATGGCACACATCCTATTGTTGTCTAGTTGATATCTAAGGCAAGAGATTACCCGAATCTCTAATATTTACTAAAGAAGAAAGAATGTGACTCAATTTAAAGAGGCTTCATGTCACATTTTATGATGAAGAGAATAGAAAATCCTAAATTAAAAAAGTTTCTCTGTGTGACAATTTCCTTTTTTAAGCTTGACTATTATTCTACACCAAAGGAAACTTTATCTATTCTTAAACATGTCCAGGGAGTTGCAGAGGAATTCCAAGTATTGTTTTCCCAAAGGTCTTCTAGTTTAGCCCACGTGAGATACATATAATATGCAATTGAGCTAGTACCCGAATTTCACTTTGCCTGACAAGCTACATTATTGCATCTACCATAGGAACATGAAGAGCTGAGAAACAAGATAATATAAGCCTTTGCACAGTCCCACCAGTCTCGGTGCCTAAAACGGATGAGACTTGGAGAATGTGCTGTTGTAGGCCCATTACAAAATCAGAGTAAAGAACAGATTTGTCATACTTAGACTTGATGACATATTGGATCGGCTTAGTGGGACAGCAATATTCTTTAAGAATCTTAGAAGTACTGTCAAGTAATAATTCTGGTATTTTAAATTGAATTTTCTTCAGTTAGATATTTTCATTGGAATGTGTTGCATCAAAACTTCGACAGTTAAACCTTCTTATGTTAACCTAATGCCATTCTGTGTATGTGTGTGATGAAATGAGGTTTAGTTTCTGCTCAATCTGTCTGTGTACTGGCCTTTGCTACTGTAGAGATATTGTTATGGCACATTATGTGCAGGAACAAGGCATTGACAGCACATTTATCTCTCTCCCCTGGTTGTAACAGTGGGCATGTTTTGCAGGGAAAGTCAAACTATATAAGCAGAGATCTTCTTGCAATCTACAAAAAGTAATATTCCTATTCTTTAAATATGACTTTATTTTTATACCATTATGTTTTCATGATCACATGTTTTCTTTTTGCATTTAGATGCCACCAAATAGGTAGAAGTCCATCAACTGCGAGTTGCAACACTTGCCATTGCTCATCTAATTTGGCGGCTTGCCTTGACTGCAGTACAGTCCTTTGTGACAGGTGCAAGTTTTTATGCCTAACAGCCAACGCATATGTATTTGCATCCAGATTTTTCTTAAGCTTGTTCTGTTATTCGTTTTCTTCAGTGCTTTTTCTCTTATATTTTTGAAAAAGTTTTTTTATTTCATTTTTCATAAGTCATTTTTCCTGTCGCGTTAATGGTGAATTTACGTTTGACAGTTAACCTATTATAGGCAAGCTTGGTACGTCCTTAAGAAACTTGGATATAACTGAAGCATAAAGACCTAAATCCACAGATGGGCAGACTAGTTATTGTATGAACAAATTTCTATGAAGTTTATTTTTCTAATTGCATGTTGATCACAGGTTGAACCACTGGCAGTATTATGCATATCCAATTAACAAGGGAAAAACAGGGGCACTCCCAGCTTGGTCTTTAAGTTGGGCTTTTTTTAGAGAATTTTTTTTCATCAAAAGATAAAAATAATGTTAGGCACTATGAATTCTGTCCCCTACATCATAACTCATGGAAACACAGACTGATCATGCCATGCAATTGAGCCCCTTTCTTACATTTGTCCCTAATATGCCCTGATATGCCTTTCAACTGGGGTTGGAACCAAATCAAGCTGGTTCACGAATCATTCGAGTTTGGCTCGGTTCTGGCTCGGTTGACATGTAATTGTCGAAGCAATAACAAGTCAAATACGAACTTATTGTGATTCAGTTGATGAGCTTGCGAGCATGCTCGTGAACCTCGTTACACAAATATGAAAGTCAGCAATTGCAAGAGAGACTGATGATTGAAGTGTTTCTTCTGCACGGATAATGAATTTAGAGGTTTAAAATCTGCATATTATCTTCCACACAAACCTTTCATCTTCCACCTTTGTTGCTTTAATTTTTCTAAATTCAAATACGAACCTCTTCTTTGTCCTGTTTTGTGCTCAAATTCTCCTAATTCTCTTTTCCCAAATCTCAAATCCGGGCGTCTTTTTCGTCTTCTGCTGCTTGAAACTCTCCATAATGTTTTTTTTTTTTGAAACTCAAATTCTGAGCTCTTCTTCCTCCTGTCTGTTACTTGAAAATTTTCTCAATTTTTTTTTCTTTCTTCTTTTCTAAAACTCAATTCTTGACATCCTGTGATTTGAATCCTCTATTCCTCTTCCCGTCTTCTTCAAACCTCTTCACATTGTTTTGATTCCAATAGGTTTCGACCTGAGTTGACATCTATGATTTAGGTGTGGTTTGTAGCTCGAGCTCGAGGAGACTTCTCAACTTGAGCTTGAACTCGTCGATGAGCTTGAGTGTTCTTGGACCTGCTGAGCCAAATTCAACCTGGCTTGATTCCAGCCCTACATGCAAGCCACTCATGCATCATTATTTGTTTTAAAAGTTTGTTTGAGATTTTTCATGACATAAAGGCTACATTATAACTCTTGGAACCAAGTCTGGTTATGCCATGCGACTAAGCCCCTTTTGCACTGTTGGACCCTATATGCCCTTAGAGACACTTGAACCCAAATTTAATACATGCAACCTCACACTCTCTCGATGATTTATTTTTGGAAGTTGATTGAGATTTTCAGAAAAAAAGGAGGCGATAAAGAGCATCACACATGCGAGGGAGGCACAGGTAAAGTTACAATTACCGGGACTGACAAAAAAAAAACAGTGAGAGAGGACTTGATTGTGATGAGTGACCTTATGGGAAGAGGTGCCTTCCTTGGTGAGGTTATCAGCTGTAGAATTTGCTGGATGAAGAGTCTGAGCCATTTTAAACACAAGACTAGTGCTTCCATTTTTAACTTTAACTATAACCATGTGTTGAATCAAAGTATTAAAAAATAATTTCAAAGTGACCAGTTGCCCACATCTTATAGACTTACAGTTGTTTATAAAGGACCAAGACTAAGCAACTGAATAATCTTATGTAATAGATTTACCATTCAGTTGCTTAAACAAATTGTACTATCATCAAACTGACGTACTGGTGAAACTTGATTTTATTCCTCCCTGCAGTTCAGGTCATTTGAAGGACCATATTCTTTCACACCCTTCACATAGACAATTCTACTCTTACAAGCTTCAACGCTTGGTGAGAACTCTTTTTACTGTTTTATTTGGGTGCAAATTTTGGTGCTTGTGCAATACCTTTATGTGTTAGATATACCATTTTGAAACACACACTACCCTTGTTGTCTTCACTAATTTTTGAAAATTGAAGCGGCATTTGAACCTATAGTATGGTCGTGTTTGTCCAATTCATTAGGTCTAGTTTGACCAATGGTTGAACCCAAATGGAATTTCACCATAAGTTTGACATACGAATTTCGCTGGATTTTTATTTTCTTGTGCACAAATTACTACCTGTATATAAGGTGTTCTAAATTGCCAGACATGGGCAGACAAAAGTAACCCTCCAGTCAATCACTGAGTTCCCCTCAAAGCTACAACTTGCTGAAGCCAACCCATCAGCTCTTAACTTGTGAGGAAATAATCAGATAACTAAGGATTTGGTACGCGCTTAACATAGTATTTCATTACCTGTTAACATATAGGATTTCATTACATAACGACATAAGTTCATTTTCTGGTAGTGTTAAACAGTCTGCATCTGTAAATAATGTTTGTTGATGAGGACTGAAAGTTGTTATTGCGGGAGTGTTAAAGTGGTAGTCATGTAAGTAACATGGTATTCAGAAAGAGGGTAAATGGAGTTGTTCAAATACAGCTGATGGGTTTGGATCAGAAACTGTGGCTCTTGGAGGGGCATTTTGGTCAGCTTGTATATGTCTGGTAATGTTTAACACGTTATATATGGATAGTGATTTTTGCACAAGAAGATGTAAGCCTGGTACAAGCTCCTATACTTTAATTATGTACAAAGACACAAGCATTGAGAGTTTGATAATTGTTCATTGAAAGCACTGGTCACTGCTTTGAATCTGCCTCCTGTACTCAAATGTTTTTTTCTTCTTTCCTCTTTTATTCAAGCAATCAGACCTGATTTTATCAGTCTAGTCAGTCGAACCGGAGCTACCAGCTGGGTGGTAAGGTTTTAAGTTGAATCAGGTTCTGGTGCTTGTAAAAAAGGGTGATACCTCTAGTTCCGTTTCAACAGGGTTGAACTGTCCGGTCCAGTCCAGTTTCAATAACATTTGTTTCAACTATCGTAGGTTGTAATTTCTCTCTTTTGGGTATGCCTCATTGTACAAAAGTGGTTGTGTTAGACTTCTGGGCTCTCCCCACATTACTTGAAAGGCTACTCTTCCAGCACTGATGAAGGCATCAAATTTTGGCATCTCCTGATTGATTATCTTGTCTTCGAGATTCATGTGTTGATTGTTTTAGTAATCTTTGGTCCAATACCCTTTATTTCAATTGACATCTATTCACCGTGTTGCAGGTGAAATGTTGTAAATCAACATGCCAAGTCACTGATGTCAAAGATCTATTAGCTTGTCACTACTGCATCAACAAAGCCTTTGACAAGTTCTATGATATGTACACTGCAACTTGGTATGAGCCGAAAATACTTGGTAGCTCATCAGTTAATCGTCACCTTACTTATATTAATTGTCAATTCGATGTCATGGAACTTTCCTGTTAACTACTGCTGTTCTATATGGAACAGGAAAGCTGCCGGTTATCGAATGATCTGGGGTTCCATTTGCTGTGAAGATCATTTCACTTGGTATCTTAATCTCTTGAAGCAAGAATCTGTCTTAGATGGCACAGTCTACTCAGATGCTAACTATTTGCGTAATTTCATGGAATTCTTAGGCACAGGATGAACTGCTTGAATGCTGATGTCGATGACAATGCTTATATAGTCAGCAGAAGCAAAGGACAGAGACAAACCCCCCTCAGTGACTTCATTTTCTAAACTTTCGAAGTATCCTGGGGTAAAGCTCAACCTCATTGAACTGTACATCCATGAGATCATGTATTCGTGTTTAGGTTGCCTTTCCATTTCTCTAGTCCTGATGTCTAAGAATGCTTAAATTGGAGTTTGGGAAGTTTTTTATTCTGTATAAAATTCTCTATTTTGTAAAAAGTACGCTTTCTGATTCTGATATTTGTGTTAATTGCACAAAAAATAAAGAAGTAGAAAACAATTTTTTTGCGGTCACAAATGCTCTTCTGAAATTTCATGTATTGAAGCTTCTGATCAGGAAATGGGACAAATGAGACCAAAACTTTTGAGACCATACCGCGGCATCCTGAAGAGCTACTTCAGCTGTTGTTTTGGAGACTCACATTACTAAAACATCTTTTTTGGCTTTTGGTAATCGTCTTCCTTAAAATGTGAAATCTTCAAATGTGAAGAAAATGAAGGCTAAAGTAATTGAAACTGAAAAAAATAGATTTGTGAATATGCAGAAAATAATTTTTTAGATAAAATTATAGTAGGGCACTAGGGCTATGGTAAGAAAATATAATTTGAAAATTTGAAAAAAAAAATCTCAAATAAAATATACTAAGGGAAGATGAAAATTTGAATATGTGCTTTTATACGGCAGAATGAAGAAGAATTTTTAAAAGAATGTTGATTAAATTATAAAACTTAGGTTATAACAGTATAGACTGAAATAATTACTAATTTGAGCCCGTTGCCATTCATTCCCTCGATCCCCACTCCCTAAACTTGCCTGGAAAAAATATTAATTCCCTTCGTTTTGTTAAACCGTTGAAGTACTAAATTAGTTTCAAGCTTAGGATAAGGCATCTCGTGGTCTCACGCGCCCTCATGAGTCCTCTTCGCTCAATCCCACGAGCCCACGTGCCTCTTTTTCCACCCCTTATTGACCTCTTCCTGTGATCATTAATGGCATAATCCCCAAAGCCAAACTGAAACTACAAACAACGCCCTTTTCTTATCTTTCTAACGAGTCACGCCTTCTCAGCAACCAAACGACGCCCGTTTCTTTAATACTGCAGTCAGCCCCCCCTTTTGTTGCTGATCCAGTCGAACTTCACCTCCGCTGGATTCGTGGGCACGAACCCAGTTTTGCTTTTAAGTAAACCCTCCCTTGATGTATTACTCCTTACTTTTTCTTTTCTGATATCGACTGTCTTGATGTCTGACTTGTGATACGTTTCTCACCCTTCGTTTCTCTCGACAACGTGTTTGTGGAGTTACCGACCTGCTCCATGGTGAGGCAAGTTTTTGTTCTTTTACGATGGTCGGAAGCCGGACTGAACCACTTTTTTTTTTTGTTTTCAATGTATGGGTGAGAGTGCACTGGATCGTGCTGCCATGTCCAAGTCTGTGAGACCTTAAGCTAGAGCTCAATTATTGAAGGGTGACATCTCCCTTTGGATTTTGCGACAAGCGATCGAGTTGAACAGAGAATGAACTTCTAATGAGTCTGATATCTGGAATCTGGATTCTTGATAGCTGTGGAAGCGTCGTGAGTAGCATTATTGTGACTGACTGACAGATGAGTTAATGCAGATACGAGTTAACAGGAGGTATAAAAGACAATGATCTGCAGAGTGAATTGATGGAACACATACATAGTATTACATTACAACAGAGGAGATATTTCTCGTTTCAGCATTCGTGAGCTAAAAGGAAATAGGAGTACCGGAACAGATGAACTTGACAAAATTTTAATTAACATAAAAAAGGGATAGGAAAATTTACATATATGAACAGGGGGGATAGACCCAGTGTCCTTATCTTTGCTTATACACATACTCCATAAATTGAAGGGAAGATGAACGCTGGGCCTCTGGACCACACTTTGTCCCCCAATCATTTATCAGGGGGAGGGTCCGGTGCATCTACTCTACGCTAAAATCCCAATTCCCACGCCAAGAGAGACATTAAGATAAATCAGTAATGAAAACAACAGATTATCTTTAGTGCTCCAGGGCCTAAACTTCCGGCAACGGCGACGGCATGCGTGCCCTTGCGGCTTCAAGCTTGGCCGTCACCTCTGCCACGACGAGCTTCGTTAGCAGAAGGCCAGCAACAAGTGCTGCCGCCATTAACATTGTGAATACCCCGTCCCAACTCTTAGCCGATATGTAGCCGGTCAGCAATGGGCCTAGTGCCGCACCCACGGAGCCAGTTCCGTCAATGATGGCGGTCACCGTGGCTAATGCCCGTGAGTTCCCATTCAAGGATCCGTGTGTTCCCAGGTCAGCCGAGACTGCGGTGGTGATCAGAGCGTATGGTCCGTTCACGAACATCCCGGCAATAAACATGAGAGCCATGTTCATGAACAGAGAGCTTTCCCCGTATATTCTGTAGAAGAAAAGGGCCGGAATTGCACAGTACATGAAGCTTGCGGAAGTGATGGCCCTGGCGGCTAATCGGTCGGAAATGTGACCGGCGAGGATGCCACCAACAACCCCTCCGACGTCGAAGATGGTTGAAAGGTTACCTGCCGTCTCATTTGATAAATACTGGCCATTGATTGCTGTAAAACATACATCGCAATGAGATATTGATCAATAAAACCTCAAACGGCAGAAGATCATCTTAGCCTTGGAAAGAAATAATTAGGGACTGGAATTGTACCGGTATGGCTAATGTAGAAAGGCAGCCAGTATAAGAAAGTATAGGCCACCAATTTGCAGAAAAAGAGACAGAGAGCAAACGTTGCCACTCCGGGTATCTTCCATGCTTCCAAGAATCCGACTGCCTTCTCCTTGACCTCCTTTTCACTTCTCAAAAGTGGTTTCGAAACTTCCTTCTGTGGAGACTCTATTATCAGTCCATCATCTTCGTGTACGCCAACTGAATCGGGACTGGCAGGCAGGAAAAGAAATACCAGAATACCAACAAATGCCATGAGAAAGCCTGGCACCGCAAACGAAAATCCCCAACCATGCTTCAACATAGCCGCAGCAATAAGCGAACCGGAGATGTTACCCACAGAGGTATGGGCATTCCAAATTCCCATAATAAGTCCTCTTTTGCTCTTTCCAAACCAATTTCCCACCACTGCCACCACCGAAGGCCAGCCGGTCGATTGGAACAGACCAGCAAGCATTTGAATCACCAAAAAATAAGCAAAACTATGAACGTTCAGCCAGTAACCGGCTCCGAAGAGAGAAGTGAATATACCAGTCCCGACCATTCCCACCGTCAGAAATACTCTCAAATCCAAGCGATCTCCCAAATGTCCGGCGAAGTACATGCCCAACGAGTAGAGCGTGAGGAAAGCCACATCGAGAACTCCTAGCATCTCTGTGCCGTCCGAACCATTGAAGGGAGCCCACCCTTTTGCAGTCAAGTTCCCCACTTGGTTTTGGCGCAGTACTCTGAGATATTGAGCACTCGGCCATGGGGAAAGACCCAATTTTGTGGACTGAGGATCGAGGGTGCCCTTGACGATACTCGTGGTTTTACGGGTGGCATGGTAGCTTGTATATGCTAAAAAAGTGATGATGAGGACAACAGCTTGGTGCGTCCTGAAGGAGAGGCTTGATTTCCTCGAGTACTCCAACCACTGGATTCCAAGAGGTTTAGAACTTCTTTCCTCTGTTCTTGGTTCTTCAAGAGAACCCATAGATGATTCTGTTATGAGAAGGCAGAAGCAAGACACCAAGTCGGGATTTCCAGAGAGTTGAAACACCGCCTGCAAGGAAGAAGACGAAGAATTTAACTCATAATCCAGAGTAGCAGAGGATTGGGCTGAGCATCAGGATCACAATAAGTTTACCTTTAAAGGCAAGGAAAGGTGTGAATAAATGTAGAGGCTGGCTTGGAATAAAAATAATAGCCCCCGAGTTTCAGTCTTTGGCTTCTACAAATAGACGAAGCTTCTTCGAACTTGCTCGGAAAAAATATTTCTCAATCTGTAGAAACAAAGTCGTTTGTTTTATTAGCCACGTATCAGTGGAGAGCATGGCAGAGCTCAGAAACTCACAACAGCTCAAATTTCTTCTGGCATTTATAAATTCTTCGACGCGATTGAAATATGGAAGTAATCTGTATGGCGCGAGATGCACAACACGTGGAATACACAATTTCCTTCTATCAATTCGATAGAGGTGAAATTTGTGGACCATGCGCTTAAGGACAAAGATGCGATAAGACGATTGACAAAGCGATCTGAAATTACCGAACAGACGGTCGCTGCCTACATAAAAGCATCGACTTACCGAAAACTCTATCGAATACTAAACAAGAAAGTAGAAACAGCCGCAAGCATCCAAATCCAACAAAACAAAACCAAGACGAATCATCCAAATACCGCGACGGTCTCATTTCTCCCAATTCAAATCTCGTAAACTCAATCCAATCAAGAAAAGAAAAAAGTAATTCAGAAAAAAAAAAGAGGAAGAACCGAAAGGAGATGAACACCGATCAAATCCAACAGTAACAACCGTTACATCACCGCAACACAACATACAAATCATCAAGCATAAAACGAATCCGCCACATAATCCGCCTCATAAAAAATGAATCGACCACATAAATCTTTCCCTCTATCGTCCCAAACCGCCATTAAAATCCCAAACCGCGCAAATTCAAATTAAAAAATCATAAACAATTGCTGGAAACATCAAAACAATCACTACATCACAGAAAAAACCACAGAGAAAACCGGAGTAACATATCTGTTCTAACGCGTCCCCTCCCCTCCATTGCAATACCAAAAATTCATCAGAATCACGATCATGTAATTAAACACAAGAATGCGAGTTCAACACTTCAAGAAACCAGAACCGGAAAATCTAAAGCGGAGAAATTCGAAAACTAGTTGAGAACATACCGAAAATGTGTACCTTTGTCGTCGAAGAATACGAGAATTCCTTTGTGGCCTCTCTCTCTCTCTCTCTCTCTCCCTGTGACAAACACTAAACGAAGTGAACTTTAATTTCGACGCTCGTTGGTCGCCCGCCGATCTCCTCGCTCGCGGACTCGGGATTCTTAAGTAGCAAGATTCTAAAATGCTTTAAAATGCTAAATGACCGTACTACCCAACCGTAAAAAGCGAGTTACGGTCCGTGGCGTCTTGTCGGCACCCGCGGACTCCACGAAGCTTCCCAAGACCCAAGTGCGTGCCAGTAGGAGTCGAGTAGGTGAGTTGCTTACAGGAGACCACTCGGCGGCACCTCTTCTTAACAGCGAGGTGTGCTCGTAATTTATGAGACGTTTGAGGGGTTTGGTTTCACCTACGTGGCTTAAACTAAACGGGAATCAGGATTCGGCGAAAAGCATATGCCAATATACCCTAGGAATAATAATTTCCCGCAGGGCATATTCCTCGGGCATGATTCTTTACGTGCGGCGCACAGACTACTTCGCCACGTGGCGGAACCTGGCAGACAGGCTGCTTCGCCGACGTGGCGATGCCGTGGTACGTATAACTAGCCCCCGGATATTTGGTGGGCCCGGGGGTCGAGGGTCAGGTGAATTTGAGGATTTTTATTGGAGGACGTTGTGAGCGAATAGGATCCGTCCGATGAGGGGCATGTGCGTGACGCAGTCGGGGAATATGGGCCGTCCGATGGAAGGGCACAAAGTCCGCGGTACCGGTGCGCGAAACCGCGGCGAGGGGAATGAAAAGGACGGTAGGCCTCACGTCAGATAAAGAAGAAAACGACGAACCGGTCCGGTTCTGCCCCGTCTTTTCCGTCGACTCGAATGCGTGGCCGGTTCTGTTACCGGACCCACTCGGTCGACATCGAGATGGACCCACTGAAAAAACCGGATTTCAACTTGCCCCGAGCGAGGAAACGAGCCGGAACGTGGGGTGAGGGGTTCTTTTCGTGTATCGGTTCGCTGCATCACATATTTACTTCAGTCCTAATTGTTCTTTCCATGTTTGAAAAGTTGTAATATGATCTTCATATTTTCAATCTCCTTATCGTGATTTTATAATAAAAACAAGAGAAATTATTTAAAATGGGCTCATGGACCGGATCAAATAGGCTGATGGACAGGCCCCGGATCTGCTGCGAACAAGCCTTGTTCGCAGCGGTACGCAGTGGGCCGCATGCAAATGGGACATAAATGTTGTTTTCGGGTGAATGGAGGGACATTATGTAATACATTCGCATGCGGGCCACGTGCCAGTGCACACAACTATTGGCTGTGCGTACCACTGCGAACAAGGCTTATTCGCCCGGGGCCCGATGGACAAGATTATTTGAAGATGACTAGTGAAGTATTTTTCGTCTTCTCAAATTAAAGATTAATTTCCCTTGGATATATAGCATTTTTTTTAAAAAAATTGTAGTTGGTTAAATAGCACGACAATCATTTTTTGGAAATTATTCAATTATTTTGGAAGGTAGCCCATTGCTTAAGACTGAGAAAGAGTATACAGTAATATTGTTTAAGACTGAGAAAGAAGTACTTGATATATATATATATATATATATATACCCCTTTGCATGAGCATGCATGGGTCATTTCATACTTTGAGTTTGAGCAAGACAAAGTGTCCTCCAGATAAAAGGCAAAAACTTAGCAATTATTGGAATGCATGTCCTCTTCTTTTAGGAGATGAGGAATAAGAGATAAGAAGGGAGAAGATTATTTCAACTCATGAGACAGGAATTATATGGAGTATATATGTCCCTTTCATATTAATTATACGCATATTTTTTCAATTATTTATTGTGATTCAGGAAAATGTGCATTTTTTCATATTAAATATATGTTTCAATTATTATTATTATTATTATTATTTTTTGCAGGTGTATATATGCATTTATTTTTGTTCTTTCTAAGCCATTTTAATGCTTGCATTTCAGGTATATGCATGGTATATATTAATGTTATATATAATATTATTGTCATCGATCAGTACTCCCATTCAAAAAATACAGAAGAATATAATTCGGACTAGAATTAATGCAATCGATCTGTTAGAGATAACAAGGGAGTTATAATTAAGGGGAATTTGAATTAATTAATAATTAGCCCCAAATAAAGCCGGAAAACAGCAAAAACTCTTCTTCGTCTGCTTCACTGCTCTGCTGTGTTGCGGCAACTGTAATGAGCTTCTTCTAGAAATATTCATGAGGCCTCTCACTGTTACTTCTCTCTTCTTCACATCCACCACACAGTCGATCACTCCTGCATTCATTTAACAACAACCTAGTCTAAGTGATCTCTGGGTACTTTCAGAAAATGAAAACGAACAATATTGGGATTCCGCGCGAGTGCCTAGTTAGTTAATAGTACGTACCATTGATCTTCGAAATCATCAGTGAGACTCTCTGGCGGCAGTGGCTGCAACCCATGTTGGCGTTCATCACAATCACTTGCACCTGATCAGAAACATTAATACAGAATGTCACTCTTTTCATTGAACTTGGATCGTTTCTGGGTAGTTGAAAGTAGGTAGTTGAACAAAACTAAGTTCATTGACTTGGAAGGGGCGTCAAGAAATTATCAAAGAAGATTACAACCGCGCGATCGAGCTTCTCCTATTTCCAGAGAAATTAAGTAAACCCATGATCTCACTGCTTTGAAAAAGCTTCGATCTCGATTAATGGATCATTTACAGTAACTAAACAATAAAAAAAGGAGACGACCCACGTCTATTAATAATCGGAAGAGATCAAAAGAGAAAAAAGAGAGAAAAATTAAGCTTACGGAAGGTAGCGAGAGGTTCTCTTTGTTACTAAGCGCTTGGTGGGTCACCTTCTCCATTACCGCACTTTCAAAAAGCTTCCTACTACAGAGACCCTCTTCTTCATCTTGGCTTATATATAAAGCTTGATTTTGCAATACATATAAGGGGAGTCGCTGCTGGTCATAATAGGCGTTATTTAAAACATTTCAAACTCTTTTCTTCCTGCACGCCTAAGCCGACTCCCTGCCCCCCTCTGATGGCCTCCACGTTTCCTGCAATTAACATGCTTCATTCGTCTCATTAAAGCAAAAACGTCAGTATTAAATAAGCGAGAGAGGACCGAATTGGGTAAAGAGAAGCAGTTAGTGATGAGATTAGATAAGAAGACTTTATGGGGTTTTGAATGTGTATATATATATATATATATATATATATATATATATATTCATCCGCCACCTTTGAATACGAAAGTATGAGGTTTTAAATGTTTGATTCCTTGCATTTGGTGGAGGATTACCTGTGTTGCTGCTATGATTTGATTATTTAATTATGGAGTGAGTGGATATTAATTATTAGATGACCTGCCTAGGCCGCCACTCTCCTATATATGTGAAGCTAGCCCTTCATTAGTATATATATGCATGGGTCGATGGGTCTATGAGTCATCATCGTTGTTTCATACAAGCATTCAGGCTGAGTTTTCAGCCGAGGCGACGTCGGAGTCGACGTGGGAGCCCAGATCCGCTGGCCAAAATGCAGCGTGGCCAAAGCGAATCACGGGCACCCAGACACGGAACGAGCCCGGATCCGCTGCTCATATTGTAGGTAGCCACAGCGAATCACGGGGCGCCAAACACATGGGACCCCTGTGAAGCGCTCAGTTGGCGCCCCGTGATTCGCTGTGGCTACCTACAATATGGCCAGCGGATCCGGGCTCACACGGAACTGCCCGGGCCGGGCTTGGGGGGCGCCCCGTGATTCGCTTTGGCCACGCTATATTTTGGCCAGCGGATCCGGGCTCGAGTCAACGGCTAGGTACCCTATTTGGGTTGGGCAGGCAAGAATAATAAGGCCTTTCTGGTTTGGGCGAAGTCCAACCCGATCCAGCCAACCAATACAACTCTCATTTTTAATAGGCCAAGACCCTAATAGTTTCAGTGAATTTCATGGGCTCAAAGCCCAATAAGTGTTAAAATCAAGGCTTCAAGGCCCAAGCTCACTAAATTCGGATTCTGTTAGCCGGATCCCAGCTCCACTCGGACTTTTTTTGCCAGTCTTACATACCAGAGAGGAGGAAAATGGGAGTTTCGCAAGAGAATACGAATAAAAGGCGCGAGCGGAAGAAAGGCGAAATCAGGAACCTGCAGACTCTCAACTCCGATCTTCTTCGAGATTTGATTCTGGGTCCGGGGTAAGAAGAATGACAACCCAATCTTCCTCTGGCTCGGAAGCGGACGAAAACGCCGGAGATTCGAGTCCGGAGGACGTGGAAACGCAAAGAGACGAAGGGGAGGGAGAGGTTCCAGAGTACGAGAAGCAGAGGTTGCTGAGGATTAAGGAAAACAGAGAAAGGATGCAGGCACTGGGGTTGCGTAATTTAGCCTCCTCTGTTTTTGGTTCTGCTTCTAAGCAAAAGAGAGGGGTGGAGAGTGGGAAAAGGAAAGGGCGGAAGAAGAGGGATGAGGATGACGATTATACGCCAGTCGATGGAGAACAGGTTGAGAGTTCTTCAAGTGAAGCAACCGAGGAGGAAGAGGAGGCGTTGCGCCGTGGTTCGGCTTCGAAATCTAAGGTGGGTTAATAATCTTCTCCTGTGATGTTAATTAATTATGTGCGTTGTTTAACTAGTTTATCTTTGTTTTTACTCCAGCATTTGTCGCTCCTCATTTTACGTTTATGTTTCTTTGGTCTTCTTTCCCGTTTGTCTGTTTTCTGGCAATGGCATGAAACAACTACAGCAGATAGGCTTTGGTTTTTGGTCGCCTGATGCTAACGAGCTTCTTGATACGTTCAAGATAAGTTTTCATTTTCTTATATGACTTGAAAGCTAAACTATGAATATTGGATCATAAACTTTGTCTCATCAATAGATTGAGCTTCCATTTCGTCTGACCGAACTCTAGCACAGTAGCACATGATGTGAAATATCTATCTCTGTAGGAAAAGGATCCCTTTAGAGTACACTTGTATCTAGATGTTTTCTACAAACAGAAATTGCTTGAGCTTCAGTTCCTCCAACTGACATTGTTCACGCTGAAGTAGAATACCAAAGTAGAACTTGGATTCTTTGGATTGTATCAAGATTGTATCAAGAGATTAATTTGACAGATATGTAGCTGCAAATCTCAAGTCTGTATTGAGAGTCTACAGTTGTAATCACTGTAGCATTCTGCATAATGTTATTATGCTGCTGCTGGATACTAGCTTTGCTTTACGTTTTTATGTCGTGGAGGGGAGGAGGATTTCATTCAGTAAACCATACTTCTAATTTTTCTATAAAAAGTGTAGTTGAAATCTCATCAGCAGTACATAAGCATAAGTTTTTCTGTTGATTCAGGCACGAGATGTTAGACAATTCACTGATGCTTCTCAGTTTCATGCTGCTACCGTGCTGGCATATTGTGCTCTTTCATTAATGAAGTGTTTAATTTCAGGTCAACAAAAGAAGTCAATCAAATGTGAAAAGGACAAAGAAAGATCAACTTGAAAGATTACATAGTAATTCAGATTTCATAGATAATGATACTGCTCTGCAGCAGGTAGAACTTGGTGAACATGTTACATACTACCTCCTTTCAGATGAACAAGTCATGAGTCCAGTTTAAAATTTGTGGATGTCAAGCAATCTTTGCATGTTGATGAATTATGTACAGGCTATTGCTCTCTCCCTTGCTAATCAACCAGAGAACTCCAGAGCCAGTCCTGTTGGTCAGAAATCTGGAAAAGATGAGGGGTCTAGTACCAAAGAATCAACTGGAACAAGAAAAAAAAGGAATTTGGTATATCCTTGATTCCTCAGCATGATTATTTATGCAAGTTTCTATTTTTTTTCTTTTAGAGGTTCTTCTTTTCTCGTTCAAGAAACTTTACTCACATATAATCAAGTTCTCATTCATGCTGCTTTTTTTTGGTTAGATGCGGAGCATTAGCAGGGTGCAAATGACGGAAGATGAAATGGTTGCATACTTCTTTTCATTCGATGGTAAGTGTTTTCGTGGCCTTTTTATATTTTTCCCTTGAAACTACTGTTATACTCTGATAAATTTCTTCTTCCTGTTACCATCATCCATTAGTAAAAGCCTGTTACTTTTGGATGTCTCTGTCCTGTGCTGTTCTAGTAACAAGGATATTTTTTGAGTGCCAGACTTACCTGCTAAGTAATAGTTGTTTCTTTCAAGGTCTATGGCAGTGGTGTTTCTCTAAGTTGCCCTTGCTCTGTAGTTGTCCCATCCATCCTCCAAGAAGGATAGATTTTTAAAAAGTTAAAAGATAGTAGTTAATTAGTCTGCCCCCAAAAGAAGCTTAACTGCAGGGTATCTGATGTTTTTTAAAAAAGCAATCCAACTGTAAAGATGCTTATTTCGTTTACTGAAATTGTGAAAGTCTTGCACTCCTGATTGATGACAATATCTTGTTTGCAGAATCAGGGAAAGGGTACATTTCACTACGTGATTTAAGGAAGATGGCAACATTACACAATTTTACCTGGACTGACAATGAGTTGGTGGACATGATCCATGGTTTTGACAGCGATAGAGATGGGAAGGTGAGCAGATGCTTCATGTTCAAATAATTTTCTAATTGCACAAAGCTCATGTTATCATGTATTTCGACTCATGAAAGCTTTTAATGATCCGTAATGAGCCCCTTGTTATCCTGGCACCAACTCTTATTTGTGCCAATGCTATACTTGTGCTAGTGCTCCATACACTGCTCCGAAGAATACTGCTCTCACATTTACCATGATAACTTTTATCTTCCAACTAAAATACTCTCTTATGGCAGCTGACTCTGGACGATTTTCGAGCTGTTGTGACAAGATGCAACCTGCTGCGCAGTTCAGAAAATGCTGGATAAACTTGAAGAGCTAGCAAAAGATGACAGTATTGTACCTGCATTTTCAGCCTATCGAAACGAATATCAACTAGATGACAAAGTGAATAAAACGAACTTTGAGGAAGTCATTCAGAGGGTGATCTCTTTTGCTGAAAATGACTGTGTTCGATCATGTAACCTCCCAAGTGCTTCTGTTCCATTCTAAAATACGAGTGAATGAACAAAAGGGGAGCAAACTTTTCAAGACCGCCAAACGTATGCTTCGGCAACTTACAGCATAACTCAGGATTGCAGGGGAAGTCTGGGCGTGATGAATAACAGTCTACTTGCCATGGATGAAGTAGGGATGGCAACGGGGCGGGGCGGGGCGGGTTTTTGGAAACCCATCCCCGCCCCGCAAAAAACCGGGAAAACCCGTCCCCGCGAAAACCCGCCCCGCGGGTTTGATTTCTAAACCCGTCCCGCCCGGCGCTGGGGCAAAACCCACCCGAACCGAAGAAAAACCGCCCGCCCCCGCTGGTACCGACCGACCAGCTATGTTTAATATTAAAAATTTTAAAAATATAAAAAATTATAAAATAAATAATATAAACATATTAATACTTAAACATATTGTCAAACATAAGGGGATAACGTAATAAAGTAGGATTTTACTTTGTATTATTTAAATACTCTCCAAAATTTTTTTTTTTTTATATAAGAATTAAGCGGGTCGGGTCGGGTTTTTGGGGCGAAACCCGTCCCCGCCCCGAACCCGTGACGGGTTCTGCTCCCAAAACCCGAACCCGACCCGCGGGGTAAAAACTTAAACCCGAACCCGCTTTAAGCGGGTCGGGTCGGGGCGGGTTCCCCGCTAACCCGTACCCGTTGCCATCCCTAGGATGAAGTGCCAAATCTCCATCTTGAAGACCAACCCATATCTGTGAAATAATGGAATCCGCAAGTTCTTTAGCTTCGAGGCAAAGCAGTCAATTATCTTGTTGTAGTTTTGGGTGTCTGGGTAAATGGGGAGAACTTTAACTGCCTTCCCTCATCTATTGTGTATATTTGTGGTCACGGTGGTCACAAAACCATTGATTTACTAGAATGAGTTGCTTCATTAGGCCTTTATTTCAAATATAATGAATTATAGTTTCTCTGCCTATTTGTATTTCCCTTGTATTTCCCTATTCGCTCCGGTAACAAGAGCCTAAGCTATTATGCTGCCACATTTTAATTTTGCTGGCGAGCTGATCTGTTGAGGCACCTGATACAACATAAGAGGAAATGGAGCGGTAATTAGGGAGAGAGGACTCGGGAGGGGACTCGGTCCAAACTCGCCTTGCCCCTCTGACTCGCTCAGAACATTCACGCACGTTTCCTTCCAAATCCCGTCTTCAAAATTCCCGGAAATTTTCAGATTGATTCATTCACCAGTCTTTCCTTTTCTTCTCCGACCCTGATTTGAAGAATTAACTAGCCGTTGCCTTTGAGCTTCCATAGCTAATCCTCGTATATGAACGATGTCTGTAACGAAGATCTCACGACTAGATCTTTCGGGATTCAGGAAAATCTTTTACAGAATCCGAACGAATGTCGAATTCGAATTCGACACGCTGCGCAGCCTGCAAGTATTTGAGAAGGAGATGCTCTCGAGATTGCGTTTTAGCTCCACATTTCCCTTCTTCGGATCCTCAAAGATTTGCCTGCGTTCACAGAATCTTCGGTGCCAGCAATGTCACCAAGACCTTACAGGTAATACCCTGTTCTTTCCTGTATATTAAATGAATCTTCAGAAGAAGATATTTAGGTGAAGAACCCAGCTATGTAAGCCTGCCTTGTTCTTTCCTCTAATGGGTAACCAATATCAGTCTATATGTGATCTTCAAATGACTGCTTAGATTGCACTGTTCCAGAAAACCTATGAAATGATCATAACTAAAGAGGACATAATTCAGACCCCAATAATTGTCTTCATAGTACGTAACCCGACTTAATCTAACTTATTTCCAAGAAACCATGTATTGATTTCTTCGAGATATATGATTTGTAATACAGTTTCGTCGTTGATGATATATATATACTGGAACGTATTGCAGCAACTCCCTGCTGAAGCCCGAGCAGCTGCGGCAGAGTCGATGTGCTACGAAGCAGAGACTCGCGTTCGCAATCCCGTGTATGGGTGCACGGCGGTGATCGAAAGGTTACAGCAAGAGCTTTACGTGAAGCAATACGAGGTCGCGAAGGTCCAAGCTCAGGTCGCCATTTGCAGGGCCGAGCAACAAGCTGCTCTAGCTACGCAAAACCAGGTGGGACAAGGAGAAGAAGAACCCCTACCCTTCCACGAACTCTGCTCGTTACCGGAATCTCTTAGAATCGAAGAAGGGGGGAAGCTCTTACCAGGGCCCTGGACAGGGAAATGATACTCGTACTGAAGTTTAATTATGAAGATCATAAGACATTAATTACTATATTGTCTAAGCAAATCTATATCAGATCATTACATGTTCTTTTGTGTGTAACAGAGAAGCCGAATGAGTTCTTAATATTCGCTCTTTTAATTTTATCATTTATTTAAAATTATTTTATATATTTTTTATTTATGTATTTGGAATTTTGGATGACAAAGAAATCAATAAAGATAAAGGCCAACTTATAATTTATAAAAGGTAAATATTTAATATTCTGTCCTAATTTCTAAAGTAGTAAAATCAGGTGTATTGTACACTGGTTGGGTCTATCCCAATAATATTCATAATTGGATAATCTGATATTTATTCATCGACAAATTCGCAATTAAAAATTTATTCTATATATATCTTATTTTAAATTGCAGAATTGCAGATCCGATAATCGGTTAGAATTTTTTGATCATATTACTGAAGAGTAGACATCGCAAATTATATATTAAATAAAATAACACGTATTTTATTTTTCTATTTTTATCTGCCGCATCTTTATCGTTTCGTGTTGTAGGCTTGTAGCATGTATATATGTGGTACCTGAGGAGCAGAGGACCCGCGTAAGATTTTCCTTGGAAATAATACGCTGCAAGCCTGCAACTTCTGTCTTCTCTAGGGCCGTCGGCCGATCACGCCCTAGTTGAAGTTGAAGGTTCGTAAATCTCATCTGCAAATCAGTCCCCGGTTAATCACCCTGCCCTCTCGTAATTCATCGTTTTCTCTCAAGCTTGAGTCGAGACTAGTTCCAATTCCACTGCAATTTTGTTCCTTGCTTGGATTCATTATGGGTTATCTTACGTAATGCAGGTTCCCTAATTTCGAGCAATTAACTCTTTTTGTTTTTTCCCTTTCTTTCCCTTTAGGAGCACTATATTTCTCGCTTGATTCTGGATTCCTAGTTTTCGACGATCTATTTCTGAAGGGAGAAAACCAATTAGACAGGAAGCATGGGAGGCCACGGAGGGCTCAACATCCTTCCTCAGAAAAGTTGGAACGTCTACAATTACGAAAACCGCGAGAAGGTCCGCCGAGACGAGGAGGCCGCTGCCAAAGAAGAGCAGCTCAAGCGCGAGCAATCGAGAAAGCGGGACGCTGAATTCCGCCTCGAGTGTCTCCGTCAGGCACGTGGTGTCGCCACCCCGGGCCAATCTGGTTCATCTGCGCAGATTGATGATTCCAAGCATATAAACCTCTTTGAAGGGCTTCCCAATTTTTTATCCTTGGATGGTAACAGTGAGGAGAAAGACACCAAAAAGGAGGCGCCTCGGAAGAAGCAGAGGAAGGAAGAGGCAGCGGCCCCCAAGGTTATACTGCCCGAGGATGAGAAATACCGTCTAGGATATGGGATTGCGGGAAAAGGAGTGAAGGCCCCGTGGTATCTTGCGAGGACGTCTTTGGCGGGAAATGATGAAGAAGTTGATGAGAGAGATTCTGGTGGATCTGAGCGCCAGGAATGTGGCAAGAAAACTGGGAAGAAGTCGTTGCAAGAACTGAGAGAAGAAAGGACGAAAAGAGAGAAGCGCGAGAAGGAGAGGGAAAGAGAGGTGATGTTGTCGAACAGAAATAGGGATAGGGATGTAAGAGGAAAGAATGGAAAATTTTCAAGGTGCGTTATTTATCTGTGATTCGTTGGGAATGCCAAAGAGATTTAGCAGCTTGATAAAGCTGTTGACAGTTTTCTGAATCATGATTTGTGTAAAGGTTTCTGAATCGTGATTGATGCAAGGTTTTAGTCATTTTACTCAGGACATTTTTTTCTACAGGCGGTGGTCATGATGTGAATGAAAGTTAAGGAGATGTCTTTTCGGCCTCAAACTCAACGGGATAAAGGGTGAGTCAAATGGCTTTCTTGATTGTATAAGGGATTTACCACAATTGCAAACCCATCAACTGTTGAGCTTGGGCTGTGTAAGGATTCAGGAACTTTTGGAATATGTTAATGAGAATCGCAGGTTAGGATTGATGTATAGCTTTAGTGGTTCTAACGTCAAATTTTTATGAATTTAGAAGTTATCACTTGTAGGGTGATATTGTAAATCTTCCATTGTCAATTCCAAGAATTCTGAGTGAACTCAACTGTTTTGTTTTGTTTTTTCTGAGGGAGGATCTTTTTGTCTATGTAGTGCTTGGTCTCTTACTCTCTTCTTTACTATGCCCTACCCACCACTTTAAGCCCGTACCATGAAATGGATAATTTCATTGGGATCATGGTCTCTTACTCTCTTCTTTACTATGCCTTAACCACCACTTTAAGCCAATACCATGAAATGGATAATTTCAATGGAATCATGGTCTCTTACTCTCTTCTTTACCATGCCTTAACTACCACTTTAAGCCAGTACCATGAAATGGATAATAATATTCAATGGGATCAATTATCACCCATCCCATCCAATCTTTACCTCTCCTTGAGCAGTGATTACAGATTTGCTTAGAGCTTTTCTCTCATTGTTTTGTCTTCATATGACTTCATAAGCCCCTAGCATGCTTAACACATGGTTTTTGTTTCTTCAAAACCGACTGCATAAGCTTCAAATTACTGTTCATTTATGCAGATTATTTCCCTGAATTCAGTTTCCTTGACAAGTAGCTTATCCTTCATGTCCCTTTTTTTCTGAAACAGATTAAAGAGAGCCCCCATCAATAAAAATTTAAAAGAATTTTTTTGCCGGATTTTTGGTATTCTTCAAATAGGAGAACCTGAAAGATGATATTTCTTCTCAGCTTTTGAGTGCTGAATCAAGTCTTTGAAATGCTGTCGTCGTAAAAAGCTTTCATCATGCAAACTCTTGCATGTTCTTTCTCCACTAACTTCCTTGGCTGTAGGGTTCGGATCAGCTGGTGCTAGTTCCACCGTTTATGGTGGAGCGCACCAATCATTGATCTTCATGACTGAGGGGCCCCTAATCTGTACAGTGGGCCCCCCAGTCATGCAGATCAGTGATTGTTGCGCTCCACCATAAACAGTGGAGCTGGCACCAACTGATCCAATCCCCTTGGCTGTACAATCTTAATTTAGAGAGGGAAGTAACTGCAAGACCCTATAAGCACGACTTGAAGGTAGATCTTACTTTAAACAATAATATAACAGCAAGACTTTGGAAGCGTGGCCGAAGGTAGCTCCTTTTGGAACCTCCATTAGAAGAGCCTTGAATGATGATGAGGCATCAGACATTTTCAAACATATTACATGTTGGTTCTCAGCCATTTTCCTTGTTTGTATGATCTTATTTTAGAAGTATGAGTGGGGTAGCTCCTTGTGGGGCCTCCATCTTAGAAGTGTCTTGAGTGATGAAGAGATCCGATGTTTCAAAATTATCATTGGCAACTGATGTAGTTTATATAGAAGAAGAAGAAGGTCAATGTACTACTCTGTGTTCTAAGATCAGTGGGTTACTTTTCCACCGGATCACTTTATAAATTAGTTTGTCTCCATTCTAGAAGAAACAGTTGACAACTAGTGTTGTGAAACCTGACCTTCTTTAATCATCAAGTTTCACAGCCAACTCACTGCACCAAAATCATTTCTAGATTGTATTGCGCAGTTCTCTTTATTAAATTGTTTGGCCAAAATATCCAGCTCCCCTCAAGATATTTGGGTCTACCCCTATTTCTGGGGACAGTAAAGAAAGCTCTATAGCAAACAATATTGGAGAAGTGTTAATCCTAAAAAGGACAGTTTGTATCTAGGTCTGATAGACTTGTACTTATAAAATCAGCTCTGGTATTGCCAAAAGCTTGAAAGATACAGAGAAGGTTCTTATGGTGTGGTACTAAAATCCTGTTCAAATAGAGCCTCAATAGCTAAATGGTTGTGGAGATACACTACGGAGAAAGAAGATCTATGAAGGAAGCTATTTGTAGCAAAGTATGGAAGTGAGCATCATTGGCTGCCAAAAGAAAATGCCTATGGCCACTTCCATATGGAAAGCAGTGCTAGGAGAAAGTTGTTATGGAGCCAAACATCCGATATCATGTTAGAAGTGGGACACAAGTTAGGTTGTGGCAAGACTGTTGGATGAGAGAATCCCTTTTAAGCTCTTTGTTTCCAAGTTTATTCTCTGTTGCAGGGGACCAGTTAATCACTATGAGCAAGGCCAACGCCAAACAAAGAAACAATTGGAACCTTAATTTCAGAAGACATCTAGCAGATAATGAAGCAACTGAAGCTGCAACTCTCATCCAGTTGCTGGAATCCACCTATATAGCAGAAAATGGAAGTGATGAAGTAGTATGGAAACCATGCACTTCAGGTTGTCTCTCTACAGCCTCCTACTACCAGCAACTCACCCCAACACAACAGCAATAAGAAGAAATGCTACAGCTAACGAAGCCTGGAAATTAGTAGCCTCAAAAAGAGTTCAACATCTCATTTGGACAGCAGTTAACAGGAAAAACTTAACATGTGACGAGTTGAAGAAAAGAGGGCAGGTGATTATAAACAACATGTGTAGGTTGTGTGGTGATAAGTTGGAGACTTGTAGACACATGTTGCTACATTGCAAATACAACAAATGTGTTTGGGCAGCAATACCCCAGACCCGAGCACCTTCAACCCGTTTATCAAACAGTGGTCGAGGTGTCTTCTGCCCTTTTGTGGTAAAGCCCTTTGGTCAGCTGCTATTGCTGTAGTACCATGGCATATATGGACAGAGAAATATGAGGGCGTTTGAAAATAAGAGCAGTGGTAAACAAAGCCTAACTGGGAAGTGTATCAAAGGTATACTTCTGTGGACACGAGCAACATAGAATTTACCCCTATTTCCAAATGCAACCATCCTTTAGCACTGGGATAAAGCGACCAAATTCCACACATAAACCAAAGAAGATCGTCGAATGGCAACACTCTCCAGCAGTCTAGACCTGTCAAAATTTTGAAGGATCCTCCATAGGTAATCCTGGCCAAGCAAGGATAGGAGGAATCTTCAAGGACCATCTAGGCAGAACCCTGCTAACCTACTCACAGGACCTGTTGGTTAGTGCTCTTCCAAAGCTGAGGCTTGAGCTCTGCTCACTAGAATTAAACTATATCAGAAATTTGGTGGCCCCTTATGGATTGAAGATGGCTCTTCCTTAGTCATCGGGTGGGGTAGCAAAGGTCCCATCCATGGCTCTTAAAGCATGTGTTTGATAAAATAGCAGAGCTAACAACAGATTGGCAAATCAACTAGAACAAGATTCCTGAATCTACAAATTCACTAGCAGACAAGCTAGCTACAGGGGTATCTAGGGGAGAACTTGTAATGGGACCATTACTTGGGTGATGGTATTGTAATCTAACTGCTGATGTACTGCATTATTATTTGAAATTCAATAAAAACCACCATTTTTTTTTTTTTAAAGGTATAGGTATATGCATTCGAAAGGCATTACTGGCTGCAGTCCCTTGTCTGATTTAGAATGGAAAATTCAGGAACTTCCAATGAAACTCCTCGTGTAAGTGGTTGCCTCGTTTTAAGCATATGCTTCACAGTAATTACATAGGCAAACACTTAAATTTGCCTTATTCCTCTTCTTTCGTATACTCGAAAGCAGTGTTGCATCTTTTACCGTCCAATCAAGAATGCAGATCTCATCACGGTGACATCTTTCAATTGATCACCTGAAGTTTAACTTCAATTAGGATTGAATGCTGATCTCTCAGTGTTCTCACAAGGGTGGATTTAACCATTATCATTAGTTGGAGGAAGGAATGCTGAGATTCTTACACATGTTTGAAAAAATTAGAGAGCTGTGTTCCTCACTGGTTGTATTTTGGCAGCATACTTTGGGTGATGTAGATGAAAACCAAGGAGAGTTCCTTGGATTCTTTTGGAGCTACAAACTTCTACCTGATTATATGATTTCCCATGTTGTACATTCCGCTCCAAGCAATAAAGCTGACAAACTTTTAAAAATTAAGCATCCGTAGACCTAAAGCTTAATGTATAGAAAAATGTGTGTGTGGACCGTGAGTTGCTGAACTAACAGATTGAGGGCCTAGTTAGATGAGAGGGTCGCACTTGCCCTTCTGTTTTGTGGGGATTAACAATAGAATATTGGTATCCATTCAAAGATGTCTGATGTTTGAAGATATAGTAGATTAACTTGTTCTTTCTGTCATGGTTAAGCATTTTCTCTTGGAGCAGCAGAGGATTTTGGCTACTACGTCTAAATAGAATGTTTCTGATACCATGGGTACTTTTATGCATCTATAGAGTTGATTGCACAAACTGATGAGCCTGGTTAATATAATTTTCTTTCAGGTTCTGACCCTGTATTCCTTTTCCTTCCTGTTCAGGAAGCTTCGATCTCTCAAGCCGCAAATGGGGCCTGCATCGGTTCAGCTTTTCCCGTTTGCGCACTTGTCTTCGGATGAGCAAACCTGATCATAATGTAATGTTTCTTCTGTAATCAATCAGGACTCGTGGCAGCGAGTCCCTACCTGTTTTCTATGGCTCCTCTTCCCCCACCGCATTATACCTTCAATATTCTCGGCCTATTTCCGGATAATACTTGATGTTATTGTTGATATGCACAATTTATTTCAGATTGATTGGGAAATGATAGAGACCAGCTCAGTAAGTAATTTTCTTTGTTTTTCAACCCTCTGCTTATCGTCCCTTCTGTGCGATTGCAGCCAATTGGACTGTCGTTACCGTGCTTTGTATGTTGCCTGTCATGGTCAGGTCCTCCCCGCTTCCTTCCTCCATCCCGAGAAGTGATCTGCTCTCACCTATCGCCGACTGGGTCATCCTCTTCTTCCGGCAACATTATCCGTTCAAAGACGTTACCTTCTTAGTATCCTCTTCCCCTTCCATTTTGGGATTCATTCAGATTTCTGTGTTGAAAACAGAAAAAAAACTAGAAAATTAAGGAGTTTTAATACTACGAAACGAGGTGCGAAGCTCATGTTTATGGCTTGACTTTGAAATTGTCATTTCCAATTTGCCCTTGCGACGTGCAGTGTAGGGTTATCCCCATTTAAAAACCAGAAAAAGAAAAAACTTCTGGCTGCAAGTTGCCTTTTTAGCTGAATTTTCATTAAAATGGAGGCCAAGGTGGAGTAAGTTAACGGAAAACTGGGATTCCATATCCGCTCCCAAAACAAGCCACTATTCTTTATAGTATACAGCAGCAGCGAGCTGCTGTTGACCAGGCGCATACAGAACCCAAGACAGAGCTTTCGTCTTTATTCCTCTGATAAGGGCACTGTGGAAACGAATGAGTCCTGACACTCATGTCTGGGTGTTAATGGGTTGATTAATCTCTTCCCCTTCAGCCCTTTTATAAGTCTTCCCATTGACGCCTGGAAGCAGGGTGGAAGATGGTAGTTGGGTTTCTTTCCTGTTTCTTTCAGGTATTAACAATGGCTGTTAGAGGCTTAGAGCAAGTTCATGCATTCGTTTCGCACGTCACCTAAACAAAACAGCTTGCTGGAGAGAGGAGAAAAAGGTGAGCTGATATCAAATCCCTTGAAAGCAACCAGAGGAAGGACTGCGTGTAGCTAGCTATACAAAGAGGAGACGGGAAGACGGCCTAAGGCATGTAGAGTTTCTGCGGAGCAACAACGAGTAGAAGAGGAGACCCAGATGGAGACAATAAGCAAACAAGCTTTGAGATTCTCGGAAAATCTAACACTGCCCACTGTAAGAGACAAGAATCATTGTCTTCTTCTTCTTCTTCTTCTTCTCCATTTAAGCTTCGAATAACTTCTGTTATTCTGTTTTTATTTTCTTTCTGCATTTAAGCTTGGAATAGCTTCTGTTATTCTGTTTTTATTTTCTTTCTTCCTCCCCCTTTGACATCTGTGGATGATATACTCTGCAACACTTCAGGTTCAGGTGATTGTGGTGAGAGCGAACATGAGTTGCAGTCACTGCCGGCAACGAGTCTCCCTTCTCCTCTCAAAGATGAACGGTGAGCTTTGCTTCAATACCCAGAAACCATTTTTCCGCAATTCATCCCATTTCAATCAGTACGACTAATTTCTTCCATGGACGCTCGATTCGCAGGACTGATGGATTATGTGGTGGATGTGGGGAAGAGGGAGGTGACCCTGAGAGGCTCCGTGAATTCAGAGGCGACCGGGAAGAAGAAGCCCGTCCGTTTCCCGCCTCTCCTCGGACTCGCCTGTGGTTGCCATCGATTTGACACTGAAAAATTTTGAGTGAGCCCTGTGGCGCCCATTTTTCTGTTGCTCTGTTCTTTTCAGCTTTCCGCCATTGCAGCGTTACAGGAAGCTTCGCGTGCCCCATCTTTCAGAGCTACAGGCGTCACGGAGGAGGAAAATTTTCCCGGTTTCAATTCGCGTACAGGGTGTTGATGTGATGGAATTACGACTTGTGCGAACGATGGAGTTCGTCTTCAGTCTTCTGATCTGTAAAATTCTTCAAATCATTGGAGCTCTATGTTTGTTCGATAATAGTCAATTTTCACAGCTGTTTTGGTTCATCATGGAGGATGAATATGCAGTATCTGAATTATTTTGATTTACAGGAGAACAGCGGAATACAGAGGAAAATGATTTGGATTGAATGGTGTGGAAATTTCCATGACTTTAATCCTTTTTCAATTTTCCTAGTAAAATAACAAGAACCCCGTTATAAATTATAATTACATTAACCAAAACCCATCTCTGCTTCATGACTTCATGCCCCAGATAGTTTAAAAATATAAAATATTTGTTGTTTTTAATTAAAGTATAAATAGTTTTGGTACTTAGGTTAAATGAGTTTACATCTTGCTTTATTGTGGCACTCTCTTTTGTTTAACTTGTTAATATAAACTCTCAAATACAAACTTCATTAAGCTATATTGGACTTTTAACCTAGGGCTCTGCAAATATAACTAGAATAGAAGGCATTTAGTATTAAAAACTGAGAGAGTTAATGCATCAGGGAAAAATGCTAAAGACTACTTACTATTTAAAATAAAGACAATATTATTTTCCAGTCTGCCTAACATTGTTTCTGCATTTTTTTTTTTATTTATGAAAAATTTTTAGTCGATAATTAAGTTATTGTATTTGTTAAGCGTTAAAAATGGTGAATGGATGAAAATGGCATAAAAGGAACACGAGCGACACTGGCACGTGTTTATCGGCCAAATCGGGTACCCGATAAGCCACGAGTATCGGCCACGTAAGACGCCTTCTTTCCCGATCACGTTTATTCTCGCGTCCGCATTCTCGACGGACGGCATTACCAGGCCAAACCGTACCTCATTACATACAAATTAAACACGGATGACGAATCTCCGGTTTAATTAAAAATAATAATCCCCGATTTAATCTTAAACCATGTCACAGCCGTCAAATCCGTCGTCAACGCGCCGCCGATCGACAAACAAAACCCCCCGACCTCCTCCCCCCCGATCCCAAATTCATCCCCTTCGTCGCCGCCGGCATGGAAGACGACGACTCCGCCGGGGAGGACAGGGATCGGCGTCCGGACGGAGGAAATGACCGGGATCGCACCTCGATCGCCGTCCCGGTCCCGTCCCAGCGTCCACCGCAGCCGATTTCGGCGTCGGCGGCGGGGGATTCGGCTTCCGGCAAGACCGTGACGCTCGCGCTTCCGATCCAGGGGCCTCGGGCGGGGGGCGGCGGCGGCGGCCGGGAGGACTGCTGGAGCGAGGGCGCGACGGAGGTTCTGATCGACGCCTGGGAGGAGCGGTACCTTCAGCTCACCCGCGGGAACCTGAAGCATGACCACTGGCGGGAGGTCGCGGACGCGGTCACTTCCCGGGAGAATTACGGGAAGGCGCCGAAGACGGACGTGCAGTGCAAGAATCGGATCGACACTCTGAAGAAGAAGTACAAGGTCGAGAAGGCGAAGGTCGAGTCCGGTAAGGGATCTTCCACTTGGATCTTCTTTCAGAAGCTCGACCGACTCGTCGGCGGCTCCGCTTCTGCCTCGAAAGCGAAATCTTCTGCTATGCAGCCTACTTTGCAGCCTACTTTGCAGCCTACTGTTGCTAAGTTGATCTTCTCGGTACCAACAAAAGCCCGTTCCCTGCGACAGATTGAGGCAAATTCGGACGACTCCAGTGAGGGTTTCCCACCCGAAATGGTTAACGGGAAGAAGAGGAAGTTGAAGGTGGGGAATGGTACTATTGGGGATTCGACGAGGGAGCTATCTAGAGCTATTGAGAATTTGGGGAAGGTTTATGAGAAGGTGGAGAGGGCGAAGTTGAAGCAGGCGGTTGAGATGGAGAAGCAGAGGATGGGATTCCTGAGAGAGCTTGAATCGCAGAGAATGCAGTTTTATGTGAAGACGCAGATGGAAATTGGCAGCTTAGATAGTTGAAAGCCTCAATTTGTGCTCAACTGTAGTTGATTAATAAAGCACTCAAGATTCATTCGATCATTCGACGACACCAGTTACACCAGTTACCTGTAAATGGGTTTGTGCTCTTTGTTCATGTCTAGTTTTATTTCTCTAGTAATTTTCATCTTCTCGCTTGCAGAATCTGATCTTCTATTCTGATTCTAAAGATCGTAATCACTTGGGTCAAACTTAAAATTCAAGTGACCTTCGTGAGCAATTGCCAGAAAATACCAGGTATCGATACTCGATTGTCTTTTCAAGGCTTGGATTGAGGAAACAATGCGGAATTTCTTGATTGTCTTTTCACGGGCTGCAATGCCTTTTCGATTCGTCCAACATTATTAAAAGCTTTCAAAAGAGAAACAGAATCCCATCCTTCTCCGCTGCAAACCTCGTCTCATGGTTGGAGGCAAGAACACATAAACGACCAAGGAATAATTTATTCTTTCCACAATGAGATCCTCCTAACACAGTAGTAACATCACACACACATTTCACTGCACACTGTAAGCACTTGCTTCAGTTCATTATTTACGGCAGGCAATACTGTAAACGCTGCCAAGAGCTATATAACAGAAAACATAACAAGTCTTAAAACAGAAACATAACAAGAGAAGCAGCAGAAATGACCCCTTCCTAATCGACAACGCCGCCACAATTAAAGAGTTTCCAAACTAAAAAACAATCACCAGATAAATTGCCGCTCGATAGTTAGTAATGCAAAGCACCCACAAATGATTTACTCATCACCACCACGAAGCCGAAGAACAAGGTGCAGTGTGGACTCCTTTTGAATATTGTAGTCGGCCAGGGTGCGACCATCCTCCAGCTGCTTTCCTGCAAAGATGAGCCTCTGCTGATCCGGTGGAATTCCCTCCTTATCCTGAATTTTGGCCTTCACATTATCAATGGTGTCTGAGCTCTCCACCTCCAGAGTAATTGTCTTACCAGTCAGGGTCTTCACGAAGATCTGCATCCCACCACGAAGCCGAAGGACAAGGTGGAGAGTTGACTCTTTCTGAATGTTGTAGTCAGCCAAGGTGCGGCCATCCTCGAGTTGTTTACCTGCAAAGATGAGCCTCTGCTGATCTGGTGGAATTCCCTCCTTGTCCTGGATCTTGGCCTTAACATTATCGATGGTGTCGGAGCTTTCCACTTCCAGAGTAATGGTTTTCCCAGTCAGGGTCTTCACGAAGATCTGCATCCCACCACGAAGCCGAAGGACAAGGTGGAGAGTTGACTCCTTTTGGATGTTGTAATCAGCCAAGGTGCGACCATCCTCAAGCTGTTTTCCAGCGAAGATGAGCCTCTGCTGATCCGGGGGGATGCCCTCCTTATCCTGGATCTTGGCCTTCACATTGTCAATAGTGTCAGAGCTTTCCACCTCCAGTGTGATGGTTTTCCCTGTCAATGTCTTCACAAATATTTGCATCCCACCACGAAGCCTGAGCACAAGGTGAAGGGTAGACTCCTTCTGGATGTTGTAATCTGCAAGAGTACGACCATCCTCTAGCTGTTTACCAGCAAAGATGAGCCTCTGCTGATCTGGGGGGATTCCCTCCTTATCTTGAATCTTAGCCTTGACATTGTCAATTGTGTCTGAACTCTCCACTTCCAGAGTGATGGTTTTCCCAGTGAGAGTCTTCACAAATATTTGCATCCCACCACGAAGCCTGAGCACAAGGTGAAGGGTAGACTCCTTCTGGATGTTGTAATCTGCAAGGGTGCGGCCATCCTCAAGCTGCTTGCCAGCAAAGATAAGCCTCTGCTGATCTGGGGGAATACCCTCCTTGTCCTGGATCTTAGCCTTGACATTGTCAATGGTGTCAGAGCTCTCAACTTCGAGGGTGATAGTCTTGCCTGTAAGTGTTTTGACAAAAATCTGCATGCCACCCCTCAGCCGGAGGACCAGATGGAGGGTGGATTCCTTCTGGATGTTATAGTCAGCCAAAGTACGACCATCTTCAAGCTGCTTGCCAGCAAATATTAGACGTTGCTGGTCTGGTGGGATGCCTTCTTTGTCCTGAATCTTAGCTTTTACATTGTCAATGGTATCGGAACTCTCAACTTCCAAGGTGATTGTCTTTCCAGTAAGGGTCTTGACAAAGATCTGCATCTGTTAAAATCACAAAATAAAACACAAACAGCCATTTAAACCACATTGAAGTGAGAAATACTACTTTTGCATTAAAAACAAAATTAACAAAAAAATTTACAAAATTAATTAGGAAACAAAAAAACAAAGAAACAAAGAGCAGTACTGGTTATTGAATGTATCAGATTACAAAAAATAGAACTTTACATTGAAGTGAGAAAAACTATTTCTGCATTAAAAACAAAATTAACAAAAAAAATTACAAAATTAATTAGGAAACAAAAAAAAAAGAAACAAAGAGCAGTACTGGTTATTGAATGTATCAGATTACAAAAAATAGAACTTCACATTGAAGTGAAAAAGACTACTTCTGCATTAAAAAATATTAAAAAAAAATTACAAAATTAATTAGGAAACAAAAAAAAACAAAGAGCAGTACTGGTTATTGAATGTATCAGATTACAAAAAATAGAACTTTTGCTAACGCAAAATAGATAAACAACATGATCAAAATAGATATATTTGCATATTTCAGAAGCTAATCCATCATTAACAAAATAGAGTAGAGACTGGATCACAAAACGAGTTGAAGTTATGAGACTTCCTATATCATAGTTAACAAATCAAGTAGGTAGTTCTCCTCTACAATGAAGACTTAAGACTGAGAAAAAATAATATACCAAAGGCAGATCAACACCTTGCAATATCTTGCAATTTAATGAGAAGTCAGAAGAAAATTCTTACAAAGGACAGACGATTGGCAAAAACATAAACACAACAAGAAAACTTGCCAGGACAATCCACAATTTTTTGGTTTTTGAGGACGCAGATTTGGTTAAAAGCTGAAAGTAGAACATTCATCAAAGAGGGGTCCCTTAGAACAAGGGTTTTGCAGGCAAACATAAAGGGTATCGGGACCAAAAGAAATGACGACAACAACGATGATACCAATCACAAGAAGCACCCATACTGTATTAAAAAAACTACGTCCATGTCGAAGCATCAAAGGCCAAAATAGGATGATCTAATAATGGTGCTTTAAAATTCCAAAGACCCTGACGAAAATAGACTATATGATACATCACGACGTAGAGACAGAAAGGCTGAAACCCTAGTATTCATAACACAATAAACTAGAGCTCAAAACATCATAATCCCCTTCCCACATACATTAAAGATCCGAACACTCAGATGAAGATAGACGATATGCTATATCATGATCTGACAATCTGACACACAAAAACAGAAACGCTGAAATTCTAGCATTCATAACACAAAAATCTACCGATTAAAACATCACAGCCTCCTTCCCACATATCAAACCCCAAATATTACACATCCGATCAAGCAACAAAGCAGAAAGAAGAAAGAAGAAGGAAAAGCAAGAGATAGGAACATGTTTTACAAGATCCGAGACACAATCACAAAGCCAGAAGGTATCACAAAATAAACACGGGAAAACTCATCTAAGTACGAACCCCAACCAAAACGAAACAATAGATAGAACGAAAAGGGATTACAAGACCCTTACCTTGAACGACGAAAGTAACACGCTGATGCGAAGAAAGCATACAATGCCCTACGCCGAGGGGAGGAAGGAGGTATATATAGGCAGTCTGTGTTAAATTATTTGATTAAATAAATAGTGAAAAACAACGCCCATTTGTCTTTTTGCTTTCTTTAGAGGCTGTGCCGGTACCGGTAGCGCAATCGGATTTGACTTGCCAAATACATCGGTTGGCGGTAGAGGCGCGGAGCTAACCACCTTTTTTGCCTTTATCTCTAGTACCGATTATCTATAAATAGAAAAAAGTTGTATATTAAAAAATAAATAAATAAAATATATCCCCTCTCCTCTTACGGATGGGAGAAAACCAGGGAGTTCCAGTCTTCTCTCTAGGGGTTGGCAACGAGGCGGGGCGGGTTTTTGAAACCCATCCCCGCCCCGTGGAAATTTGGGGAAACCGTCCCCGTGAAAACCCGCCCCGCGGGTTTGCTTGGTAAACCCGTCCTCACCCCACAAGGAAAAAAAAAACCCGCCCTGAAATCGTGTAAACCCGCCCCGCCCGCCCAGCGGTAACCGACCCGCCCGCCTCATTTTGACATATTTGATATTAAAAAAAATTAAAATAACTATTATAAATATATAAGTACTTAACTTAAATATTTTATTAAATATAAAATATATTAATATATATTTTTTATTATATATTTACCTTTTAATATTTTATTTTGTTTATAAATATTAAACGGGTCGGGTCGGGTTTGGGGCGAAACCCGTCCCCGCCCCGAACCTGTGACGGGTTTCGCTACAAAATACCAAACCCGACCCGCGGGGAAAATATGTAAACCCGAACCCGCTTTACACGGGTGGGGTCAGTGCGGTTCCCTGTTTACAGGAACCCATTGCCATCCCTAGTCTTCTCTTACTCCATCAAATAAGCGAACCACGTCAACTATAAATACCCTGAAAACTCCAATCACAAGGGTGGGGAAAAAGGGTGCAAATCAATGAGTTCAGAAAATCTCAATCAGATAAACTTTCACGCTAGCAACTCCGTCAACTCGAGGTTCGTCGATCGCACTCAGTTCGTTGGGAAACTCCACACGACCATCGGAAACGTCAACAAGCTGATCACACAGAACACAAATACTTCCGTCTAACCGACTAAATCCTCCAAAAGTTTGTGTCTCTTTCCTAGAGTTCATGAATCGATTTCGAATCTTCAAGAGGCTTGAATCTCACCCACATTGGTCAAAAATTTGCTCTTTCTCGCACAACATAAACATTCTCGGTCAGAGAAATTAATTCCCAAATGTTGAACACCCAGAGGTTTAGAAATTTCACTCCAAGTCACTCGACTCAGAAATTCTCTCGAGCCCTTGTCAGAACATACACAGTTTACTAAAGAAGCTCTACACGTTCACCGGTGACGTCAACACACTGAATACACGAAACACAAATAATTCCATCTGGCCGACTATACCAGTCGTCGTTCATGCACACTCAATCGAAGACTTGAAGTTCATCGTCGAACTGAAAAAGACAATGACTTCACTTTCAACCACATCGGAGATCGAATAAGAAGATAGAAAATTGTACCTGCAAAATTTCCCAATTCTCAAACTCAAATTGTAAACCGTTGAACCAGAATTGGTTCTTATTGACTCGGCCTGATTCACTATAACTAGCCGGTTCGGTTACTAAAATATTGATTGTATATAAAAATATGAATTATAAAATAAATTCTTATCTTATTATATTTAAAACTGAAACTGTCACCATATCAAAGATATTATGGGGCTGCACGACTCGACAACGTTGCTACCCTGAAAATTCTTTTATGAATTATGCTTTTATTAGTGTAATAAAATTGATTTTCTCAAATAATTATATAAAAATTGAGGTTGTGAAAACTGGGAAGAATCTCTGGATGTAATGACCCTCTTCTCAATTTCTAAATACGATAATTTAAACTTGAGGGTGTTTAAGAATTATATGTTTCTTTGAACTCGATCAAGAAAATGATTCAGGTTATGAACTCTAAGATGAAATACTCTTTATTTTAAATTTTGTAGTAAAATCCCATGGTTAGGTATTTTGGCAACATCCATCCATGAGTCATGATTTAAAAAAAAAAGAAAAAAAAATGGAAAGTGAAACACATGATCGATTTGGTTTTATAAACTCTTGTTTTCAATTTAAACTTAAAACAGGGATCTTTCTTAACTAATCTTTTTTCTAATTTTTTCGGTCTTTAAAGAAACATCCTAACTAAATTTGTTAGATTCTGCTTGCTACTGATTGCAGAATCCATAAAGAAGCTTGCAGACTACAAACCTGAAGTTTTCGCCTCAGTAGATGCCCTTCGATCCGCTGGATGATTAAATGGTAAAGAGGCCTCCAATTATTAGGTTCCTATTAGGAACTCTGGTCTTGTTTGCGAAGGCTGAGGGTTGATTCAGACTTTTAAGAGTGACCCAGAACTCTTAAGAACTGTGGAGCAACTCGAAGCAGAAGTGATGAAGATTACTGGGTGCTCCTCGGATCGGCCTTTATGTGGTTGGTTGCGATGGCAACTGATGTTAATTTATTCGATTGCAATTTCACCTGAATACAAAGCAGTTGCTAGCTCCGATGTTCCTTCTCCGGCGATGGCAACTGTGTTAGCCAGGATACGGCTGAAGATGAAAGATAAAAAGTAGAAAATGGAAAAGAAGGGTGAATCTTGAATATAAAGCTCGCTAATGTCTGGATAAAGCAAATCAAGAGCTTTAAAATGTGGGTCAGGCACACCAATTATTAGCTTTGCGAAGAGAAAGTTCGGGCTTTGAAGATTTTCAGTTTTGCTCGATCGGTTCAGAGTAATCAACAAATTTCAAACAAAAATATTACCCTGTTGATATTGCTTGAAGATACGTACATCGACATGGGTTGCTCCGACGATTCCAGTTACAGCAAACCCATGCCATGGATCGGCCTCTACGTCGCCGCAGCTTCTCTTGTATGCGCTCTTGCAATGGCGACTGACGTTTTATTGGGGGTAAGCAAGAGAAGAAGGCTCTTGTATCCCTGCAAGTTCTTGTCTCTCTTTCCCTGCAACTATTTCTCCCTCAACGCGGCCTCCCTCACCCTTATAGCCGTCGCCTCCAAGCTCCCCGTGGATCTCAACACCACCATGCCCCGCTGGGAGGATCAGCTCGCCAAGCTCAGCGGCACGACCTTTCTCTGTACAACCATTGCCAACTTTTTACCTTCTCTGGGCAAAATGAGAAACGAAGAGTTGGTTTCCAACGTCGTCGCGTTGGGTATCACCGTCATCACTGTCATCGTTAACATGGGGATTCAAATGGGAACAGGGGTTATTTTCGTTCTCTGGCCCGAACATATCATGATCATGGGAATTATGGTGGTCCTGCTTGCGATTGTGGTTTCGGCTTCAGTGTCTCTGCCGGCAATCAAGCAATTTCTAGAGGACCAGTATGTTCAGAAGACCTTCAGACGGAATCCGCAGCAGCACGAGGAAACCTTTCGTATGGAGATGCTGAGGATGAAGGTGAAGAGATCGTGGCTGCTTGCTCACTCGGGAAATGGCGAATTTGTTCTCGCGCGCTCGCCCTTGTGTGGTTCTTCCGGGGTACTCTGTCTTCTCGGCGCAGTCGCCTTAGCAGAAGCAGGGCTTCGTTTGTTGATCACAGGGAAAGGGGGATTCTGCGATGGGGCTTCGGATTACGAGTGGTCGACGATGGTCATATTTGTCTCCCAGTGTATCGCAATTGCAGTGGGGACTATCACCCCCCTATTCCGGTGGGTCGATTCGGCGGTCTCCGGCGACCGCTCGGAAAATCTCCGGCCGGTGGAGAGGTATTGGATTCAGAAACTGGAGGAATGGAAAAGGGGTCCTTTCCCTTTCCAAACGAGCAGCAGGAGAAGCAGAAGAATGGGGTATTCTACCAAGGCCCTAATTCTTAATTCATGCGTACAAATCCAAAAATCGGTTGTGATAACAAGCAAGCTGATTCGATTAGACTCAACCCAGATCATGATCCCGCTCTATAAGTTCTGCAAAAGAGATGGAAGAAGAGGAGAACTGATCGCAGAGTCGCCTCAATTTATAGATGCCAACGATGTGCTCTATCTCCACGGAGAGGATCTCAGACATGTTGAGTTCATCCAGAAAAAGGGCCGTGAAGCCGCAGAGCAATGGATCGAAAGGGGCAGAAAACACGAACCGATTCATTTCCTTGGTCTCCTGAGGGAACATTTTTCTGCATCGCGAAGCTTCGGGGGTGTTGTGGCTTTTGACAATGAAGCCGTACATTCTCTTCTATACGTGGAACCTCCCCACTGCTGGAGCCTAGCCTTGGCGACCCTGGTGACTATCTCAGTCTCGCTCCCGAACACAGACCCAGGAACAATCGAAGGGCTATTAAAGGGGTCCTACGAGGGGCTCAGATATGTCAAACTCGTCGAAACGAACATGGACGAACCCTATCCTTACCCGATGATGACATTGCTGGATGCTGCAGATATGGTCTGGGAAGGAATCGATGTTCAAGACCGATGGCTCGATTTCGATCTCCAGAAGTACAGGCAAGAAGCTCGGAACTCGGAGCAAATGATTCGGAAACTCGCGGACTTGTCTGAAACATTTGTGAAGGATTTCCGTCATGAACCGTTCAATTCTATCCAATGGCCGGCCGAATTGTTAGCGGCGAATGCGATGCACAGAGCAACTCAAACTATTTTGATGAATATCAGCGAGGATCTGCTCCAGTGGTTGCTTGCGACCATAGCCGATATCTTTGCCGCTTGTCTGAACAGACTGCCGTATTTGAGTAGTAAGCAATGTAGCAACCAGACAATTGCTGAAGAGAGGGAGACGAGTGCCAGAAAGACAGCCCACCTTCTTGGGGAAACTGAAAATATTCTGAAGAGAATTCACCGGCCTGATTTCTCACCCACGTTGGAATCTATCAAGTCATGGCGTGAGGTATTACAACGGCATGAATAATTTTGCTACACCCGACAGAGGCTTGTGCTACATCATTTCACGTTTCCTGCTTATGTTTCCCTAGTTGGTCTAAAATTATCTTTGATTTACTTAGTTATATTTATGTCACAAGTTGGAGAGTGATTGCGTTTCAAATTTGAATGAAGTGCTTGAGACTTGAGCGGTCTTCCTTTTTTCTGATGCAGAGTTATTGATAAAATGGATTAGATTTGAACTGTGTTAGTCGGTTTAGTCATGTATCTCACCTTGAGTGCGAAGCCTCCGAAACTCTTTATCTCCATTGCTGCAAGGACCACGTTCAAGCAAACAACCTTAGGGACCCTTGGTTTATCATTTTATAGAAGACGAGCTATGAAAGTAATTCAATACAAATTCATGGATGCGTTATAGAATTTTCAATTTTCGCAGTTCGGAATCCTTGAAATTAGCTCTTTTAACATATATTTAAGAGCTCATTGTGCATCAACCGTCAACTATCACCATTCAACAATTCGATGGGAAACTCGGATTTGGTCTTAGAAGAGTAATATAATCCCTTGAAGCAGTTAGACCAAAACTCGTATCCCAAAGCGAGATGCGCTATGGATTTGGTCTTTGAGTAATATGATCCCTTGAAGCAGTTAGACCATAACTCGTATCTCAAAACGAGATGCTCTATTCTTAATTTTATATGGAGTAACCAAATTGGGTATACACTTCAATTTTGATGCAAAATATAATAACGAAGTCAAGAAAAAACGATGCCAACTAAGTTAGGACAGGTTGACGAGGTCGAAATTCGGGACATCCCATACACTGGTTGCAAAATCAAAACATTTGGTAAAAATAATGAATGATTAGATACGTGACATATGGGCATTTTCTTTCAACAAAATTGCACAGAGACTTGAACTTAAAAGGAAGAAGAAAAAAATTTGGATAGTTAGTCACTAGTAAAATTGAAGTCCTCTTCAATAACAAAGAGGGCTTTCATCAATACACGCTTTCTCATTTGAGTTTTTTCTGCTTGTAACAATTACAATCTCTGATCAGTCCCCAAACCCTACCTGCACTTACCAACACCAAAAGAAAAAAAAAAAAAAAGGAAGAAAAAGTTAACAGACAAGAGCATCGATCAATTTTTACGTCTGGCTGGGGGATGACAAAGAAAATTGATGAAGAGGAGTGAACATCCCCAAGCAAAATGCAGTCCACGTCATGTCCTCAATAAATAACCAACAAATACGCCGATCAGACCAATAAGCACCACATAGATGAAAGAGATACCACCACTCTGTTTGCTGCCTTCCCGTCTCAGCAGTTCCTGCAAGGATTATGGGCAAGATATATGGGTTGAGATCATTAGCTAATCCACCAAAGCACAAGAGAAATGAGTCATTTTCAGAAAACAAATGGACTATAATTGCAACTTGAGAAACAAGACGAGTTTAATATCAAATAACAGAAGCAGAAAACCTCACACAAATTAAACCACCAGAGAGCAGTGAATTAAGATGGTCGTAATTTTTTTTATAGAAGCAAAGCCCCAGGAACATGTTTTATAGAAACTAATCTAAAATAATTTCTGGTAACAAGATTTTTCTTCGTGAGAATGATGAGAAAATGTTGACATGAAGCTCTACTTGAACGCTACTAGCCGCTGAGGGAATAGCAGGATATTTACAAATCTTCAAATCAGAATACAGGTACGATCAATGGTCTGCAAATGTCTTGAATGTCGTCAAAGTTTTGCAAGAAACACCACATTGGAAATTTTTTTGGCCAACTGACAATCGACAATTTTACATATATTTTCTTTTCTTTTGAATAGATTAAAGGATGAGTAAGGTAGGTCGGGTTAGGTCATGTTAGGCCGGGTTTACATGGGTAACATCAGGTTGATTTGGGGACTGGTGATTGCGTCGGAGTATCGAGTCAGGTCAGGTTTGAAACCCTACTGGGTCTTTTGGGGTTCAGGTTTCAGGTTTCTAAGGTCGGGGTGATATCGGGTTTCTTAAAACCTGGCCCATGCCCATCCCCACACCCCACTAGCAATTAAAAGCCATCAATTGACCTTGAGAGGGTCCCTCACGAAATGAAGAAGTTGGCTTGCACTTGGAAGAGGAATGTCATAAAAGGGATACAACTATGTAGCAGTGCAGATCTCAGAACCAGATCAGACTTGATAACTGAAGCAACCCTGAATCCAACAGCAGAACCATCGAGGCATATCAACCTCAATGAAGGAGATGACCATGGTGAACCCGGAAACCATGGACGTGCCAATCATATGCCGAGTCCGAAGCTCCAGCCAGAACTACAAGCCTTAGGTACACCCCTCCTACATTTACTCCCCCTCACTCCACAAAACTGAAATAACTTTCACAAAGCCATCTGTACCAGCATGCTAAAGTACACATATGCTAGACATTGTGCACAAAAACTGGTCAAAACATCTAAAGCCATCCTATTTAGAAAAATGATAAAAGAGAACAAGAAAGTGGCCAGCCAAGCAGTAACAATGGAGATCTATCCAGGAACAAAATGATGCCATAAAAAGGAGAAGTAGAGCATGAAGGGAGTCTATGCGATCGACACGTTGATGCATGTCAAAAAAGGGTCAAGAAAATTCGAGAAGATACTTTGGAAGCAAGCAACAACAAAAATAACACGCTGTGAACATTATGACATGGAATTAGTGGCTTGGGTTTGAACAGGAAAAAATCTATAGTCTATGAAACTTTAAAAAATACAGAGCTTCAAGCTTGGATTCCTTCAAGAAACAGTGTTCTATAGATCCAACAAGTACTAGAGATATATGGTTTCTAAAAAGGTCAAAGTCGATGGATTTTCTAGCTTGTGGATCTTCAAGTGGGATTGCAGTGTTCTAGGATGAAGGGGAATATGAACTAACTTGTTCAGAGAAAGGTGAGTTCTGCCTAGCTCCACAATTTAGATCCAAGAAGGATGGAACTCAATGGGCAGCAATGACAGTATACCGGTGAACAGACAGAACACAGACAAATTTTCTGGACTGAACTCACTACCATTATCAACCTTTTGGCCTCTTTTGGCCCCTCCCATGGGTCATAAGGGGTGACACTTCAATGTCATAAGGATGCTCTGAAAAAGAAAAAAGGCAATGATAGGATAAATACAAAAAGAGAATTTTTTTGAAAATAGTGATGTTTTTGGATTTTAATGCTAAATCAGTAATAGTACAAATAATAAGTTACATGGCAGGGAAAGCTTTACAAAACATTGAATATGGTACATTTCACCTAAGATGTAGATCAAGTCCTGATGTTCACATCCCTCTGTTGGTTCCTTCTCTGGCTAATTGGTCTTCTCAAGGGTTAACAAATCTTGCTGCTCTAGATCAAGATATATTACTTTCATTTGCAGTTGCTGAAATCTAATTATATATATATGTTTGAGTTTCCATGGGACCTTGGTAGACTTCTTTGCCCAGCTAATAACCAGAATAGAGATTAGAGCAGTTTCACTCCAAGTAGTGCTGCCTGTTCAGCCTCTTTTTTATGCGGCAATACCTAGAAGTCCCAAAAAGGCACAAATAATTTGGCCAGAATTATCCGTTATAACACCACCAACAACAGGACCTGGGTTGCTTCCGGTTAAACCACAAAAGTTTAATTTAATCCACCCACAAGAGAGGGAGGGTGGGGACCTTTTCTGCATGACTGGGACCTTGTTGTGCATAGCTAGATGATTTTTGTCAATGTTTTTTCAGTATGGCCTTCAGAAAGGATGGCATATTCTGCTAGGCTCAAATTTTGCAATTCTTTCGTCATACCTTTCCAGATGAGTGAGATATTACTAGTGCACCTCTTTGGGAGGCAGCTTTGAGGATTAATTCCATATTTGTTTCTATGGGTCTATAGTATTTCATTCCCCATGGAATATTCTCATTGCTATTTAGCTAACATGGCAGAAATCATGTTATCTATTTTATAATTCCAGGACTATCCTCAACTTTTGATTTGCACACATGTTCCCATCTTATTAATGGAGATTTGAACTTATCATGAGTTCCACACCATTAGAACTTTCTTTGAAAACTTTTTATCCTTTTGGAGATGCTTTCAGACATCAGAGAAGTGATACAACATAACTTTGGAGCCCAGCCAATACAGACTTGATCAATGTGACCCGATCAGCTTGAGAGAGCAGCTGACTTCCAAAGTGGTTTTAAGGTTATGTTTTGGGATGACTGCTCACAAAGAAACCTGCCACTCAAAGACCATCCCAAGCATTTACTCCTTGTGACCAATGACAAGCAAGTAAAGAACTATCAAGGAAAAGGCTATGAGGAAAACAGGATTGACAGATAGTGAAGCCTTGAAGGTTTCTTCCATAGCGAAGTTGCTGGAAAAAACTATATCTCAAGGTTAGGGGAGGACGAAATAATTTAGAGCCCATGTTCTTCTGGCTCATACATTATGGCTTCCTATGACAAGTTGATTACAAGTGATGGAACTCTCTCTAAGCACCCTGTTCACCTTAGTTTGGAATTTGCCGACTTCAAAAAGGGTTAACACTCTCTAAGCACCCTTTTCACCGTAGTTTGGAATTCGCCGACTTCAAAAAGGGTTAAACACTTTCTATGGATAGCAACACGCGGCAAAATAATTACCTGTGACAAGCTAGCCAAACGGGGACAAATGGTGATTAACTCAATATTGGTAAGATTTATGGACAAGAGGAAGAAGCCAGCCATCATATACTGCTGCATTAAAATTTCAGTGGCAAAATTTGGGGGTTATCCTTCAAAAAATTGATATACGTTTCAATAATGCCTAGCACAAATGATTTATTACTTCAACCAGGATGTTGTTGCTCCCTCTCTTCGATAGAAAAGGCCCTATGGAAGGTCTCTTTTGCAGCTATTTCGTTGACTATTGGAGTGAGGGGAACGGCCAAACCTTAACAACAATGCTAGCTGTATAGGAACGCTCATCAATAAAACTATCCAAAATATTTCCTATGAGCTTCTATCTTCCACAATATGCCACCTTTTACAAAAGCCATACTCAAACAATATTGGCACAAGATCATATAATTCAAACATCACAAGCCCCCAACTATGACAGAATGGTCCCTTCCACTTATGGCTGGATCAAATTACATTTTGATGGATCATGCAGTGGCAACCTTGTCTCCACTAGGTATGGAGGGTTATAAGAAACAATCCTAGCCAAATAATCTGTCTACTAGGGTCCTCTTGGTTTTGCTCCTAATGAGGCCGAAGCCACTGTTTTGCTTGACGATGTAAGACTTTTAAACCATTTTCAGGAAACCCTATGGTTATTAAAGGAGAAACTACTTTGGTAATGCCAAAAAACTACTAGTTTCCTAGTAAACTCAAGCGTATGTATGATAAAACATTACTAACTCCCAAAGATTGGCATATAGCTCAATCTAGAGACCCAAGATCAGCTAATCCTTCAACTATCCAATTAGCCAAAGAAATAACCAACAGGAAAACTTGTGTAAGTGCTCTTAATCTGCCTCTTTGAACAAGTCAATGACCCTCCATAAACTAATAACAGCAATGACATCAGAATAAAGCAAGATCCAATGGATTATCCATAACAAGCTTCAACAAAAGAATTTATTTATTTTTAAATGGTGAATACATTTTTTGCTCCCAATGCTACTGTGGAGACCCAAACCCAAGACCTCCTACAGCAATAACACTCATGGGACCACTGAGCTACTGCCCTAAGTTCCCGCTTCAACAAAAGAATATGCACTCAATGTTGGGACAATATAGCATTAAAGAAGCAGAAGAATAAACATAACCATGAGACAAAAAGATAAAATCTATATCACGCAGACCAATAGATAAAAGGAGTAAAAACCATTTCATAAGTCAAGGAAATTTTCCCACCAGTTCCTGGCGGAGTTTATTGCTCTGCTGAATGGCAACAGTTTTCTCCTCACTTAACCTTGAAATTAGTGCCTTCATCTGGAAAAATAATTGGACATGAGATCTTCTTTTAATGCTGATAACATGTTTTGTAATTAAGTAATCTAGAGGTAGGAAAATGAATCAACGGAACAAACACAAAGGCAAGAACCAGAGAGCTTTCACCTAATAAAAAGATAAGAAATTTGGTGCAAAAACAAAAACAACAACAAAAAAAAAAGGCAGTTCTTCTTGCTGGGTAGGAACAACTTTGCAATGTAGTCCAAAAATAATGGCGTCTATAGAGAAGCTCAAGCTTGCTTTGGGCATGAATTTAACAGGTTAAGACTCAAGATTGACACTCCAGTCTGGCCCATAAAAGGTCAGTACATCATAGTACAAGATGAATCTAGTGAAGTTCTCATTAAATGGGCATAAACCCTACTATATGCTATTTTTCAAACTGCATTCGATCTAATTTATGCCAGCAAATGATAAAATATGATCAATATATTTCTCCTTTCTCGAAAGATAACAATAAATAAAAGATTCAAGTTAATTTGAACTCATTATCTCACTCTTCATATGCAATTTGCTGCATCTTTAACCCTTTAAAACTAGTGGATGATTAAAGGAACCCTCACTTTTTTCTCAAAAAATAGCTGAAAACCATCTGTTCATCGCTGTTGAAACATCTAGAACCTTTATATCAGAATTACTGACTTTGGACAAGAGCTGTTGAGGAATAGAATAATGATCACTTTATCATTGACTTTGTTAAACAATAGTGCTGCCAAGGACAATTCGGTGCAATAATCTTAGGCTTGGTTGGGAAAGAAACTCCTTATCTTGAGTAGTCATTCTAGGTTGGGCCCTCGATGCATAATGTCTTCATCTATATGCTTGGGATTAGAAGATCTCAACAAGGGACTAGGAGTTTATCTGAAGTTTGCATTACAGAAGTTTGTATTATGGGAGTGTTCATCACTTCAAAAAAAAAAAAGTTTTGTGGAACTGCTGATGATACATTGCAAATTCTAGAAAAGAAGTTCTTTCTAGATAGAAATATCTTGAGGACGAATTATGTGTAGTACAGAGTTCACTAGCAAAATAGAGTGTGCCAAGCAGAACATTAGCATACAACATCATTTTACTGTTGAATGAGGGTGCTTGAAGGCAGAGATTGCAGAAGAAGCTACCCTGTTATCAATATGCTTTCAGGCAAGTATACAAATCCATTCAAGTACAATGTATGGCTAGAAATAAGAATACTCCTTTAGTAATACTTGTGCTTGATGCCCCAAGTTAAACCTGTACACTGTCACAAGACAAGCTCCAACCTAAATTCTAATTTCAAACAAATCTATTAGAGAGTCTGGTGGCTGACATGGAAGTAGAGGCCAGATCAAAAGGAAACCTATGATCCTGGACAACATGGTTGAAAATGTCCGCACCAGCTAAAGCAGGCCCAACATCTTCATCAAACAAAGATTTTATGCTTATTTGGAGAAAAAACAAGAAAGAGAACCTTTCATCTAATTGTATATCCAATAACAGTAAATTGACCTCAACCGCATGCATTTAGTTCAAAGGTATACCGCCTTCATAAAAGAATGTGGCCAGTCAAGGGAACAAATCATACATGTCTGCAGAAATATTTCGTTCAAAATAAAAGCTAAATCATAGAGAACCCAGCTAAAGAATGCGGCCAGTCAAGGGAACAAATCATACATATCTACCGAAATCTTTCATTCAAAGTCAAAGCTAAATCATTAATAACCCAAAAGCACTCACCTCTGATGCTTTTTCTTGAGGCTCAGCAAATGATTTTGAGACCTGCAAAGATTATCAAACAAGCACATCATTTTCCATCAACTGCAAATTAAAGGGATGAGATTTACAACAAATACCAACTTACAGCAGAAAAGTCAGACGAAGTCAAATTTCCGTTGTCTGATAATGAAGCCCTTGGTGAAGAACCTTCATCAGATCCTTCTGGAACTGGTGATGGAGGCTGAGGCGGGGCCACATAAACAACTCTCAACTTACACTCTTCAACAAGATTTCCCGATTCCTTGTTAAACTGTAGAACTCCTCCATCAATTAGTAAGCAAAAAATAGGTAAACGATAACTATAATTTACTAATATGAAGAAACTAATCCACCCAACTTAATCTCAACGAATTTTTTCAAAAATATCAGCAGAAATAAGTCGTTCGCCCACAAACACATAAACGCACGCAGCTTGGTTCCCAAGCCTACCATTTCCGGGGTAATATCCTTTGCCGTGGCTCCTGGATTTGCAATTACACTTTGAAGAAGGAATTTGTCCTTGCATTGCATGTCAGGCGGAGCCTCCCTTTGCGCCTGCATGGTGACTGGCCAATATTTTTTTCCACCATCATAAAAGAAACATCATTATGAAACTCTCAAAAGCTAATACTCCCAACAGATAGGAAGAAACAGATGGATCACAGCATACCAATAACATCACACGTGGAACGTGGCAATACAATTCCAGTGTTCGGTCGGACACAATACTTCTTCGGATTCGTTGTCTTAACCTAACAAACAAAAGCGCAAACTTTTCTCAGCATCAAAATCGTCATTAACAAACACAGGAGAACACCACGCCAACGAAACTAACCAAAACTTTAAAAATTATAAAAAATTAATTACCTTAAACGCAACATAGTTATCGGTCTTGTTCGACAATTGCAGAGAACACGAGATCTGCTTCTTCAGCTCAACTTCTCACACCAAATCATACAAAAACAACAAAGTTCAATAAAACTGAAGAAACAAACATCATATAACCCTCACATGAATGCGGATCTATCACAGAAACCGATCTCCTACGAAACTACAAAAAACGAGGAAACAAACAAAGACAAAGGCATTTACAAGCAAATTTGAGTTCCTGAGGTTCGATATTCAGCAGCTCGCCCGTGCTCATCTCGACGGTGTTCGCGATTCCGGAGCTCGGCGACGACAACGGAGCGGAAGGATCTAGAATTGCAGAACGAACCCGACTTGTACTTTCTTTTTTTTTTTTTTTTCCTCCTCTGTCGATTTCTCTCTGTTTCTTTTATTTATTCCCCCCTTTTTTTTCTCTCCCTCAACGAGTTACGAGCGCTCGAAGCTTAAATATTTTCGCGGAAGATAGTGACCGTTTTATTACAAACAACAACTTATTACCACTTTTTCTTCCAAACTGACTGATTTGAGGCTATAATTGTCTTTTCGTATAATCTCCAAATTTTCCTGGGTTCTATGGCCCTCCGCAACTGCAAAGTCAAAGTCTTGCTGGAGCTGAATCCTCGACTTGACTAGAAACAGGAAAGGTCGTCTTTACCCTTTTCTTATAAGTTCGAATAATGAAAAGGTTATATAAATTTTATTAAGTGCGAAGGAATCATCAAAACTTCAAAATTTTAAATTAAATTTTAACATAAAATGGAATTTCTATAATTTTTATTTTAAAAAAATATAACTATATTAAAAAAATTTGCCTTATAGTGGTTGAAATGTAACTAAATTTATAAGTATTGACTATATAGATTAAAAATGATAGAATCTTGTTGAAGTCAAACCATTTTGTAACATTACAAGATCCAAAATAGTTTAGAACTTTAGACATGATTTTCTTCTTAAGAGTTTTCATAGATTGGTCTGGTATTGTTTAAGAGTAGGCCCACTAAATTAATTGAGATCCATTTTGGTAGGTTGGTCAGATCTATTACCCATGAACAAAAATGATTTTGAATAGCATGGGAACTAGATTTAAGTACCATTTCCAATTAACCTAGGTGAGACCCAATTATTATACAAATGTTTGTTTCATAAATGCGAGAAAATAATTGTTTATAATATGTTAAATGAAAATTTAAAATATATGAAAAACCTCTGGTCCGCAAAAAGACGCGATCGATTGATTAATTCGACTTAACAGATAAATTATAATTTGTGCTTTGTGAATTGGAAAATTTTGAGGCTTACAATAGTATAATTATCATCTTAAAAATCATGCACTGGAATTTATATATTTAAACAACCCGCCAAAATGAATTTTGTAATCACTTATGGTGTTGCTCCCATTTTTTTATTCTATCAATTATCATTTAAAAAGATCTTGCCTTATATTTAATAATATTATACTTTTTTCATTGTGTTAAAATTAATAAAATATTTTTCACACGTTTTAAAATTAGAAAAAATATTCGTACATAAGATAATAAAACGTCTGCAATTAAAATGACATTGTAATACTTTTTATTTTTTTTTAATGATAAATATAACAAGAAAAAGAAGCAGTTGTAGATTCATCATATACTTTTTTCCTTAACATTCTTAAAAATAACATTAAAAAAGTAAATGTGAAAATAAAAAATGTGAAACATTAAAATAGTAAATGAGAAAATAAAAACTGTGCAACCGTGCAGGGCTACTGAAAATCGTTGTTGGAAATTAACTGTTTGTGTATTTAAAATGTACTATTTACCATATGAGATTCCTGTGGAAAAACTCATAGACCAATGTGACCAAGTACCTTGCATCCGGTTATCTTTGGTTTTGGTTCGTCTCTTTGTAGTTTGCTGTCCCTCTTCGTTACTGGGTATGGAGAGTTCCGAGTGAAAAAGTTCACTGGGTATCGAGAGTTCTCAAGAAGAGAATTCTCTCCGTTGCCAGTTATCGAGAGCGCTGAAGAAGAGAAACCAGGCGTTCGCTTCGCAGGTAATTTATCATTCCCATTCCTACGGAATATATTTCGTCCTTCCACTATGAGGAGTCTGGTTCGGGCTCTGGAGCTCGGAACACTGGGATTCCTCTGTTTCTCTGCTTTCTTGTTCTCATCTTCATTCCTATGATTTGTTAGAAATAATGTATTGTTAAACAGTTTTTTTTTCTTCTCAATTCTAATACCCGTAATTTTCGGAAAGTTCACTAGCTAGAACCAGGCAGTTGTCAGTGGAGACACCACACCGCTCAGAAGAAGATCGGAATTTGGAAGCTCCGCCGAGAGTTAACCAAGCAGCAATGTACACCCAAATGCGTTTCGAATTTGAACTAGATTTGAGTGCTTTCTGATGTTCTTCGACGGAGGGAGAGAATTGCAATTTCCGCTTTGCCGGCGGTAATCGGACTTTTTGATCGCTGTCGTCGATCTAGGGCTTCTGGGCAAGATGATGGTCGATTTGAGTGCATTCTCAGACGAGAAATTCGATCCGAAGAAATGGATCAACAACGCTTGCCAGTCTCGACACCCTCAAGATCCCGTCGACAAGCACCTCGCAGATCTCGAAATGAAGCTGCAGCTCCTGTCGGAAGAGATCTCGTCTTCCTTGGATGAACAGAGCACGGCTGCTCTGCTTCGTGTTCCTCGCGCCAGCCGTGATGTTATTCGTCTTCGCGATGATGCCGTCTCTCTGCGCTCTGCCATTTCTGGGATCCTCCTGAAGCTCAAAAAGGTCTCTTTTGTTAGAGAACATTTGTTTTTATCTCTTTGTAGGATTATTTAAACTTTTAAGATAATTATCAGGCGGATTTTACTGTGGATAGTTATTTTTGGCCGTGAGATTCTCAACAGTGGTGGAAAGGGAAATCACTGCTGCAAAATTCCCCTTCTTATTTATCGTGGTATTCATTTGCAGACAACGTAGTTTGATGCTATAGTATAAAAGTTAGATCATGGAGCTCAAACTTGTGATCCTCCTGTAGCTCGGTGAATACTACTCCCAACTACAAACTTTAATAAACTCGGGTACTCCAATATTGTTGTGGAGACCCGAACTCAAGACCTCCTGCAGCAATAACTCCCATGGGACCACTGAGCTACTGCCCAAGTTCCCATCCTCCTGTAGTTCTTTCTCACTTTATCTTCTCATTTTAATTTTAACCGATATTGTAATGAACAAAATGAACTGCATTCTCCTATAGTATTTTCAAGTGCTCAAAGTGAAAAAGTTAGCTTTGTTTAGTGAGCCAGCCTCTAAGTATTTTTACATTGTTATGGTTGTAGGCTGAGGGCTCCTCAGCAGCCGCCATTGCGTCCCTTGCGAAAGTTGATACTGTGAAACAAAGAATGGAAGCTGCATATGAAACGCTGCAGGCAAGTTGTTTTATTTATTTTTGGAAAAAAATCCTATTCTGTAAAATGTAATTTGTTTTCTCTAATTGTTCTTCCTACATACCCACCCTCTAAAAAAATGAAAGGAGTAAGCCTTTCTTCAAGCCCAGAAAGGGTGGTTACTTTCATTGCTGTCTTTCTGAATGCAATTCTTTCTGTACATATAAAACACAGGATGCTGCAGGCCTAACACAATTAAGTGCAAGCGTAGAAGATGTTTTTGCTAGTGGAGATCTTCCCCGTGCCGCAGAGACATTGGCTAGCATGAGGCACTGTTTGTCTGCGGTTGGTGAGGTAGCACTGCGAACATAGCTGAGTTAACATGGATGGAATAAAGGCATAAGAAATCTCTTAGGCATTTTTTAAATGAGGAAACTGATGCATTTAGGTGTTCAGGTCGCAGAGTTTGCTAATGTGAGAAAGCAGCTTGCAGTATTGGAAGACAGATTAGAAGAAATGGTTCAGCCTCGCCTATCTGATGCTTTATCTAATCGCAAGGTCATTACCAGTTTTTATTGATGCTTCTATCAAATGTCATATCTTTTTATGCCTGTTAAATGTTTTTATTTCTGTGTTCTTTCATCTATTAGCATGCTGTGTATTGAGCCTTTCATCTCAACATGCCTAAGGTTTCAATGTTGATTATATATACTTTCTGATTCTTAGGTGGACGTTGTCCAAGATTTACGGCAAATTCTCATGCGGATTGGGAGATTCAAATCTCTTGAGCAGCTTTACACAAAAATCCACATTAAACCTATAAAGAAAATCTGGGACGAATTCGACTCCAAGCAACGTGCTAATAAGCTTGCAAATGAGAAGAATGATATTCAAAGGCAGTCCAACATGAATGACCCCTTGACAAATGCACCACCACTTTCATTCTCTAGTTGGTTGCCAAGTTTTTATGATGAAGTCCTGCTTTATCTTGAGCAAGAGTGGAAGTGGTACACTCTCTCTCTCTATCAAACTTATCAGGATCGTTTACCACGTGCCACATAAGTTTTTGTTGTTGGCCCCGTGTGAATTGGCATTTCATCTTGTGGATTTTGCTGCAGGTGCATGCTTGCTTTCCCAGATAATTACAAAACACTTGTGCCGAAACTGCTTGTGGAAATAATGTCTTCACTGAATGCTAGTTTTGTCTCTCGAATCAACCTTGCTGTTGGAGATGTTGTTCCAGAAACAAAGGCATTGGCCAAAGGTGACTTGTTTTTGTTTTGTGAATTTTTATTGGACCTTTTATTTGTTTGCATTATTTTTTTAAAATTTATGGTTGCTTTTTCTTCATCTTTTCGAGAAAACGAAAAGCTCAGCACAACCTTTGTATCAGGTCAGGAAATGACTGTAGAGTTCTTGTCACTTTTTTCGTGAGGCTTTCATTCCTCATCCTGCACCCAGAGGGGGGGTGGCATTACAATTTAATTTGCTCCTACTCATCCTTTTTAATTTATATGCAGATAACTCTTTGTGAATGCTCTGCTTACATTATACATTTCAGTGTATTGAGGAGTTGGTTTACTTTTCCTTTTTTAAAGTTCTCTTTCTTTTACTTGCTATTTCATGTTTATTTTCTAAATATCAGGTATACTGGATATCTTGTCCGGAGACATGCCAAAGGGTATTAAAATTCAGACTAAACACCTAGAGGCTCTGATTGAGCTGCATAACATGACCAACACCTTTGCTAGGAATATTCAGCACTTGTTTTCTGAATCTGATGTTCAAGTGTTACTGACTACAATGAAAGCCGTCTATTCTCCATACGAGCCATATAAACAGAGGTGTACACTTGGAACTATGTTAACTCCTCCTTCAGTGAAGAAAGTATTCTGGAACTGAGTTTCCCTAACATATGTTTTTTTTTCTTTTCAGATATGGGCTCATGGAGCGTGCTATTCTCTCTTCTGAGATCGTTGGGGTCGATCTGAGGGGAGCTGTAGCCAGGGGTGTGGGTGCTCAGGGAATTGAACTTAGCGAAACTGTTCAGAGAATGGAGGAATCCATTCCACTAGTCATTGTGCTTCTAGAAGCAGCAGTTGAGAGATGCATCAACTTTACTGGTGGTTCTGAGGCAGATGAACTTATAAGCACTCTTGATGACATCATGCTGCAGTTTATATCCATTTTGCAAGAAACATTGAAGTCCTTAAGAACTGTATGTGGAGTTGACAATATCATTCATGGAGATAATGTGGGCGCAAAAAGGGAAATGGGTCCCGACAGAAGAGATGGATCACGTATTTTAGATGTGGTGTCTGATGAAGAGGAGTGGTCCGTTGTTCAGGGAGCTTTGCAGATTCTTACTGTAGCAGATTGTCTGACGAGCAGATCTTCAGTGTTTGAAGCTTCCTTGAGAGCAACTCTTGCTAGGCTCAGCACAACTTTATCTGTTTCAGTATTTGGTTCAAGTCTGGATCAATCTCATGTAACTGCTTATGGTGAGAGTGGGGAACTCCCAATGGCTGGAAGATCGGCCTTGGACGTGGCAGTGCTACGTTTGACAGATATGCCGGATAAGGCTAGGAAACTTTTGAATCTTTTAGATCAGGTATTAGTCTGACAACTTTCTAGGCCAGTGAACATAAGATAAAAGGTCATTTGCTAATTTACGTTCTTGTATGTCAGGCTAAGGACCCGAGGTTCCATGCTCTTCCGGTTGCATCTCAAAGAGTGGTAGCATTCGCAGATACTGTCAATGAACTTGTCTATGATGTCCTGATATCCAAAGTTCGCCAACGTCTAAGTGATGTTTCTCGACTTCCAATCTGGTCTTCAGTAGAGGAACCTAGTGCTCATCCGCTTCCAAGCTTTAGCGCTTATCCTCAGTCATATGTAACAAGTGTTGGTGAATATCTTCTGACATTACCACAACAATTGGAGCCTCTGGCAGAAGGCATTGCAAGCAGTGAGTCCAACACAGATGAGGCCCAGTTCTTTGCTACTGAATGGATGTTTAAGGTGATTAACTTCTTCACCCTCCAATTTGATTATCCTGGGCATGTTGCCCATTTTCTTTCAGAATCTCACCTGCACACATTTTTGTACTTGTTCCTTGATTGTGTTGAAAGGTTGCTGAGGGTGCCACAGCACTTTATACAGAGCAGCTGCGTGGAATTCAGTATATAACGGACAGAGGTGCACAGCAACTCGCCGCTGATATCGAGTATCTGAGTAATGTGCTCTCTGCATTGTCAGTGCCGATCCCCCAAGTTCTTGCTACATTTCTCACTTGTTTATCAACCCCTAGGGAACAGCTTCGCGATCTTGTGAAGTCGGATGGCGGAAACCAACTGGATCTTCCCACTGCTAATCTTGTTTGTAAGATCCGGCGAATTGCGCTTGATTCTTAACATTGTTTAATACTCTGCGGCTGAGATATGAATTGGTTGTTACAATTACGGGTCTCTGGTTTATGTGGCCCCTAATGATGGAAGAAAGTTGCTTTGTAAATCTGATTACAGATGAAAAAGAGTTTGATACACGCCCTTGATGTAAAAAGATAGTGACATTCGTCAGGTTTTGATGGTTCCTTTCAGAGAGTAGCAGCATAGTATCAGGAGTGTCTGTAGCCCTGATCATGCATTCCGTTGAGAACCACCCGACTACCCGAGGCTTGGTTTTATACACTACTAATTTATCAATTTGATATATTAGTGTATCAATGTTTAAAGGCAGTAAGCAAATAACAAATTTTACGTTTAGAAGTGCGATAATATGTTGCCAGACAGTGAGGGTCCGTTGGAAACTCGCGTGACGTAGATGACAAATACCAGAAAAAATCGCAGCAGCCGCAATACAATCAAAGCAAATAATTTTCCAATTACATATATACATCAATCGGGGATGTAGCTCAGATGGTAGAGCGCTCGCTTAGCATGCGAGAGGTACGGGGATCGATACCCCGCATCTCCAATTTTTTGTTTTCTAAATCGGCTTTCGTACGCTACCCCTCTCTTTTCAGTTCTGAATGATGCAGAAAAGACAGTTCCCCGTAACACAGATTAGATTAGTTTGAGGACAGCAGATCGTAGAAATCGCACTTTCAGTCCGATCCCAAAGACATTTAATCTTTATTAGAAGCCGCCGGCGAGGTTGCAGAGGCACACCGCCTCCTGCGGACTCGATTTCACATACTAAAGCCTGCTATTCGCATCTTTCCAATTTACATCTTGAAGAGAGATTCAGATTTTAGGCTTCTGCTTGGGATCTGCTCGAACGAAAAAAATGCTGCTTGGGGATCATCTGTGACAACCCTACCGCCGGTTGCGAGCTCGACTCTACCACTTCGCTGGTAGAAGCTACGTTCAATGGCGGAGCCAGGATCTTGCCGGAGGGGGCAGACATCCAAAAGAAATATTAATTTTATTTTATATAAATAAATATTTAAGTTATAATTTTAAAATTTAAATACTAGTGAAAAGTGTATAAATAAAAACGTAAAAATAAATATATAGAGATAAATAAAAGGGTGTAACTTAAATAGGTAAGAAGGCAATCCCTAAAAATAAAAGGGGGCAAAGTGACAAAATCATGGCTCCTAGCTTCCCAAATTTGCCTTATTGTCCGATATTTTCCCATATTTGCGATCGACGCTCTTTTCCCAGATGATTTATTTTCCCCTCGTTACGTTTTTGTGCTTTCTACGAGCCAAGTTTTCAGACTGCTTGCTGCTTGATCAAGCGTTTCCAAGGCCTTAAACCCACACTGACATCCACAAATTGCAGGATCAGATTGCATACCGTGCCCAGGATCAGCTAACATTTAACGCTATTTTAGTATTACGGAGCGAGAAAGGAACCCCAATTTCCATCAGATAATGACAGATTGAAGCAGGAGACGTCCATATTGAGCTCGTCTCATCAGTTCATACAAATATTTCAAGTTACTTGCATTGGGAAGAGACCCTCAAGCAAACACTAGATTATCCGCCAAACATCATTGTTCCAAAATGTATATTTTAAATGGAAGAACAAACGCTTGCGACCTTGTCATGGGGCTCTCTGCCTCTAGACCTGATAGAGAAATGGGGCCAAGATCCATTCAAGATTGTTTCTCACATGGAGACAATCAACTATCTGATCCAAGATGGGCGTTCAGAGAATTGACAAAACTGCAAGAACTGGTGAGAACAGAAAATAGAATGAAAGACTCTTAACCACACCGCTACTGTTATGAGCTGCACAAACAGAATTCAGTTTCACCTTTCAACAAAACTGATGTATATTTCAGTTTTGACAAGTGCGTAAAACATCATTTATGCTTGCCATGGATGCATAACAAGCTTGGCAGTGTGCTCTAGTCATCAGCCTCTGCAAATAAATCCAATTACCTTAAAATCTGGGAAACAATAGTCATCTCCTTTGGCCGCTTCCTCAATGGTTTTGGTTTTTCACCTTTAATTAACACAATAAAAGGGTCACACCCTCCCCCCTAATGACCCAATTAAAGATGCTCTCAAACAGGTTTAGAATAGCATAAAATAAAATAATGGAGATTTAAGCAATCGGACCAAAATGATAAAGAAACTATGAAATCACAACAACAAGGTTGAAGAATAAAAATTTCACCTACCTCAATCTTTCCCTTCTAAACGGCAATATGGTGATAATACGTGATCTTAGATTGAGCTGTTGGCAGGCACAGTTGCACCAGTAACAATACATTCAGATCCACACAGTTGAATTAAATAAAAGTGACAAGGGGGCCTACCTCTTACATTTCATAGACTGGCTAGCTATCACATAATTGACTGTTAAGCTAAACAGGATTTATGGATTACCTCCGGTAGCCATGCCTAACAGGAGAGCGGGACCTACTTCTCATGCGCCCACTTCTTTCTCTGTACCTGTCCCTACCAATGTCTCTCCCATTCCTGTAATGACTATATTTCAAATCCTTTCCTCTTTCCCCATCCCTATTCCCTCTACCACTAAAATCTCGACGCCGTTCATGTTCTCCATCACGTTCTCTGTGTCGATCACGATCCCGGTCCTGGTCCCGATCGCGGGACCTCTCCCTCTCTCTAGTATCATTTCCTCGAGCCTCCCTCTGCTTTCGCCTTTCTTCCGCTTCCTTCTCCTTAGCTAATCTCTCATCTTCTCTCGCTTTTTCCTTGGCAGCCTGAAGACACAATTGCATTATACCTTTCATCTATCAAAGGAAAATTTGAGTAATCCAAAAAACGTACATGTTTACCTTGAACTCAGTGATGAAGTCCCTCACCATGCCATATCCAATGTGCTGCTTACCAGTCACATGAGATTGAGTCCTCTCAGCGGCATCATTAGCCACTAAGAAAGATCCACATATCTCACAAAGTGCCATTTTCTTTTCTTGTGTAAGCATTGACACTTTTTCATTTGCCGCTGACTGTTGGGTGAGGGATGTCTTCTCAACATTTAGCATTTCTACCTGGAAAGAAGATGAAAGACACCAGGTTAGTCACTATCAGTAAAGCTTTGTACATTGCTGAGGTCATTTGCATACCTTCCTCATCAAGGCCTCAGCCTCATCAACCTTGCCAGCTTCACCAAGGGCCTCCACTTGCTCCAGCAATTTTTTTATTTTCTCTTCTAATACAACTAGCTGCTCAGACTTTTCAACTGGAACAGGAGGAGGAGGCGGGGCCTCGACCTCTTGAGCTAAGAGCTCTCGGCCTCTCCTAACTTTTCTATCTAAGTCCATTACCTGCAGTGATCAATGAAGTAGCAGTAAGAAAATCAAGCTTAATGTGGCAATAAGTAATAGTATTCTCAATACTTTGGGAAAAGAGAAGAAAACCTACCAGTTTCTCGCAAAATTGAGCTAACTCGGCCTCAAATCTAGGAACATACGAATCATGCCTGGGTGACTGCTCAAAACTAAACCCACAAGGACATCAACTTCTCATAAAAGATCCATCAATTCAGAATTAAGTAATAAAACTGTCTGAATGCATTAGATGGCAAATTAGGTAGCTTCTATGAGTCATAGCTTAAACAATGACTGGCTTGCACATGAATGGAAAAAGAAGAACAATGTGTAACATAAAAGTATTCAGGCTCTCCCTTCAAGGTATGTTTTAACAGTTTAATGAGGATGCATAAATAAAATTAAGTACACTTGTGACTATTTCAACAATAATTTTAAACAACATACTCAGGTTAATGAACCAAAAAAACCCAAAATTAAGTAAAATAAAAATATCTGCTAACTATATTTATATGAACATAAATCTAAAATCAGAATTCCCATCACAAACATTAAGCCTGGGCACATAGACTTGTATTGGAAATACTCTTAAGCAAAAGTACACCGAAATAGATTCTTCTGGTCCCAAAACCAAGAAAGTAACTCATCCATATTTCCCTCAGTTAACAGGAAAAATCTAATTGGAATGAAAAATAGAGTAGGTATTTAATGCACATGAAGACGCATTACAAAAATAATAACCAATGAGATCACTGGGACTTAGATATATAGAAAAGGAATATAAGCAATTGCCAGATGGTAGCAACAATATGCTTGGCATACACCAGCGTAGAAGTGATTAATTCCTTATCGCAAAAAATTTCAACAGGGTAAAGTTTAGCAAAACATTGTCCACATATTAGGATAGCAGTACTCTGGTATTGCCAATTTATTTATTTTTTTGAAATGACAAAATTTTATTGCTTACTAAAGAACGCAAGTTACAGAGCTGTCATAAATAATAAATTACATAGGCAGCAACTGCCCTGTTTCAAGTTCAATCTTATAAACTCCTTTAGCTAGGCGATCTGCAAAGGTATCACCAATTTATTACTGTCACTGGTTGTAACAACTCGGTATTTCTATTGATAAGAGACTATCTGACCCTCCAGTGTAACTAGTTTTCTTTTCAAAAAGTATCTTCCTATAATAGTTTACTGAAGAATATCAACACTTTTGCAATTTAAAAAGAAACGAAAGAAAAAAAATGACCATAATACCACAAGCATTTTATATGACATCAAAATGACAGGGCACATATGAAACAGAGGGCGGCTATCAACCAGTTTCAAGGCGTACACACGATGATAGAAAATTTAAAACGATGATATGTGAAAGGCAATTTTTACAAGAAAGTAAAAAATTCTCAAATAATGCAAGCTCAATAACTATTTTTATATTGCACTTAAAATGGTATGGTTTTTGAGACAAGCAGGATACAAAAATGAAACAAAACTTAAAATTAAAAAAATCATGTTGAATCACCCACATTTTGCTATAAAAACATATAATCATACAACACATACACGCAATTGCATATAATGTTCACAAAGCAGCAGCACACATACACATTAGTATTATAGAAATAGGTGTTTAGCTTCAGGCCCTAGAAAGTAATTTGCTACAGAATCGAGCACTTCTTCCCAAATTTGGTAGACACAAAGATACCAAATTAATGAAGGGAAACCTAAAAGTAAATAAGCTAATTTTACCACAAGAAAAAAAAATCATTTCCAACAGAGCGACTTTGAACTTACTGACATTGAATATAAATAAAGGACCCACAAAAAAAGGATCAGACCAAATACCATGGCATGGAATTAGTGCCAGGAGAGCAAGGTATCATACATGGACATGACATAAGGGTGGCAAGAAAGCTGTTTGAAACCTCAATCCATAGAATACATATAACGTTTAGTGAAAAAAAAAAATCATTTGCACTTCAGGAAAAGAAATAAGAATATTTGAAAAAATATTTCTCATAAACAAAAAGGAGAGCGGTTCAAACTTATTATAGGACTAGCAATTTACAAAGTTGATGTATTTGAAACTTAAACCAAGAACATGAAAGACAGTGGTTGCTCATTGAATGGTATGCCTTCTTTCCTCTTCTTCTTCAACTCAACAATCAAATTTCTTGGTCATACAAGGACAAAACCCATGAAAACTTATTAAGATGTTTCAGAAGGGAAACACAGCTAATCCCTTCAACACTAGTATCTGATCAAAAAGCTTCAGATCAGTTACCTCAAAGCAAAAAACCTGCAACAGCCAGAACTCCAAACTGCTTATTTAGCAAACCACGCCAGTAACTCATATTAACTTCCCACCTAGATTCCTACACCACACATATAAAGCAGGCTGCTTACTCCAGTAACTTTCTAAAAAAAAGTAACAGCAACCAGCAAACAATTGTTGCATTATCAGAGAGAAAAGAGGCAAACCCGTAACAATCCAGGCACATGTTTTGACTTCTGAATAAATGTTAGAAAATACGGCAACCCTTTATTGCAAAACCATCGATTTGTGGCATACCTTTCTTTCAGCTTGGGGTCGTGAATTTTAGGGCATGGTCCTGACAAAAAAAACATGTTTGAGCGGAATAAGGACACATGCACGAAAAATTAGTTGAATTACAACAAACAAAACCAAATTCAAGAGAAGCCACGAAGCTTACCGAGATCACTCCTTGTATTGACGAACAAATCGTGGGGGCAGAATCTAACCATGTAAAATCCACAAACCTCTTTGTCGTCCCAGCAAACCTCTCTAAACCCTTTTTTCTCCTCATCCGTAAGATTACGAGCTGAAAGACGAACACCGCAATGAGAATTAAATTTCAGAGATCAAGCCAAAACCCTTCCAAATACCCAAAAACGACAAGCACCAACAAAGAATAAAAACTAATATGAACAGATAAGAAAACATCCACATCAGAATACCTGCACCCATGAGTTCATCGAGCAAAGCTCTCTGAGCATCCATATCAAATTCAATCTCAACCGTACTTCTCTCAAATTAAGTCACCTATAACGACTCTACGTCGCCAAGCTCGTTCGCGAACACCGGCCTGATCGTTGATATTCAAATAACCTAGCGAAGAAGTGGAAGGGAAGGCTTAGGGTGTTGTAGTGTTGAGTGTGTGAGAAGGAGATGAGTCGCTCCTGAGTAGAAACCCAATCTGCCCTCCTCAGTTTCATCCAAAGGCGCCCACGGCCGTCAATTAGAGACAGCCTCCTCCTTTACATGAAAGGGTAATTACACTCAACCCCTAAAAAGCCTTGAAATTATATAGTTCGAACCCCGAAAGATGATAATTATGCTCTATGCCCTCAACTCCAAAGTATTTTGCGAGTGTAGATTTAAAAACAAAAATCCTGCAATTCCTGGGAGGAGAGGAGAGAAAATAGTAATACTAATCTAAGATGGACCGGGAGAACCCTCCCTCCTATGCAGAAATTTTCCTACAACACGGGTGTAGGAGATGTTATGTTGGACTCTGATTAATCACACCTTTTAGTTTTGGATTTGATATGATCATAACGGGGACTTAGTGTACATAACAATTAACATGAACTTAAAGTAACTGATGACAAATACTAGATAACTGTAACTCTCCATACAACTTTATATAAGTGGTTAGTTAATTAACTGTCACAGGTGGAAGTTGGAATTATCACAAAGGTCAAATTATAGACCAAGTAAACTCTAATATATCTTGTAATGTATTAACCACTTAATACTACGTTAATATAAAAAAACAATGTTTTAAAAACCGAACCGGCCGTCCAACCGGCAATATGTCCGGTTTTGGTTGAACCTAGTTAGATCGGGTTGGACCGTTGAATATTATACACCATAATTTATATATATTTAATATTTTTATAAGATAAAAACCAAAATTAATGTTGGTTATAGTGAACCAGGCCGAATCAATAAGAACCGTCAATTTGGTTTTTAAAATACTGTCAAAAAGTGAATTTTTTGCGACAAATTTCCTAAAATGAATGTCATTAAGCGCGAAACACTATTTGTTTCCTAGGCGAATGATGAGTTATCATTGAAAACGCAACGAGTTAACTCAGGATTCAGATGAATAGACTCACAATGGATGATGAGGAGTTCCATTGAGAGTGAAAATATCTCTTGAAGTTTTGGTAATTAACTTTCACTTGCCAGCCTTAGACCTTGAGTAACAACCCTGGATTGTGATGATTTGGGGAGCATTTGGCTATTCTTCACTCTTTGGAGCCTTTACAAGCTCTTTTTTTATGAAAGAACAACTTCTTAGATAAAAGACTTGTTTAGATAAAGGCGAGCTTGACTACGGTCTATGGAGCCCAAAAGTTCATTTTTCATATGAAAGAGGAGAAATCTTACTTTTAAAGAGGAGAAATCAGTGCTTTGAAAACATTCCATAACATTAATCTTCTAAAGAGAAAACTTTTCTGATGTTATCTCTGAGGAAAAGAATATAGTCTAAAGAGTACGAACCTTTAGCTCGTTTTACTTTTCTTGTAGGGAGAGAATCTGCCCCCGAAATTGACATGTATGCCATTGCCTGATATTTCACAAGAGACATGATGCAGAACTGCTGTGGGGAGCAAATGCGGAAAAAGGCTTTAGAAGAAAGTGATAATAGAACTATAGAATATATATAATTGGTGGTATTCAGTTATGCAAACGATTTCTTTTTTATTATTTATTTATTTATTTATTGGTGGTGGATGGATGTCTCTTCTCTCCTACTAGAAAGAAGCATTGAACAAAGAATATGTATGGAAACATCAAATAGCTAATTACTTATAGGCAAGAACTTTCTTTTGTTTCCTATAAATTTCAAACCATCCTCAACCTCGCTCCTGTTGAATCCGAGTCGTGAACCCTGCATACCAAGCAACCCTCATGAGCTGCATGCCAAGAACTAGAACCCACCATGAAACCAGGCATCGAATGCATTCTACTGCCCACAAAGGAGCCCCTATCTCACTCCCCAACCTCAAACCCCTCATTAACTGCAACACCCTGTAAGCCTCATACACTATTGGAGTCACCAACCACACTGGAGACTTCCAGTGCCATGTCAACACCTCTGTTAACATCTGTACAGAAAGAAGAAGAAGGTATGGCCCGAGTAACACAGTGAATGGGATGAATGGAAGTTGTGGCTGAACAAGGCCTTTGCTAGAAGCCAAAAGCATCATCAATGGCGCTAAAAAGCCCATAATACTTGATATGATGTTCCAAAACTTATAGCTGAAGGGAACTTCTGACTTGCAGGACTGCATTGAGCTCTTTGGACGGGCACAAGCATCAGCCATGAGAAGAAACAGAGTAGCGCCCATGTTGAAGATGCAATCGAGCCCCACTAGGGAAAGTAGGCCGGCTATGTTAGGTCCTAGAAATACAGAGGACAGAGGCAACCATAGGGTGGGAATGACACCAGTTATGAGTACAACTGAAGGACCAAGAAGCCACATTGGCCATTTTAGAGGTTGAAGTGGAACTACTGACTGGTTATTTTCATCTTCAACATTCTGTTCACTATCAGGAAGTAAAGGAGGATTCTTGTCTAGCCGGATAATGGAGTCAAATATGCTGGAGTCATTTGACTTTTCATCGCTTTCAATATTTGCAGAATAGGGAAGAGGCGAAGCTTCACCCCAAGGAGGCAATCTTGTGCAAGAGAGTCGTGTACGCTTGAGATGGTTGATAGATGGAACAAAAGACTGTCGTGGCCTCAAAACTTGCCATGATGTTAATCTTTGAAAGACAGTAGCATGTGTTATTTTGCTTGCTGATAGTTGAGATGCCATTGCCATATTCATCAGTCAGCCACTTCAAGTGGTAAGCATGATATCGTTCTCTGACATCACAGTTACCAAAAAGAACTCCATTAGGTGTCTCGTGGAGAAGTAAGATCACAAATGAAATATTTGAATGCAGTTCTACCACTGCAAGGATTCATAAAATGAAGATCAAATGACAAGAACAATAAATAAGCATACATGAAAAGACATAGGACATGGTAAAAGGAGAAGCTGCCCTCAACTGGTGTAAAACTAAGAACGTAAATTGATCAACATTTTCATAGTGAGGTCTCACATGATTCATAAGAAGACAAACTTAAGGCACATTACAACACAAAATATTTTGCATCGCATTAAGCTTCTTAGAATAAACACTGTATAATACCTAAAAAAAGAAATCCATCTCTTGCTGGAGTAACAGAAGACTTAGCTGCATGAAGATGAATTCAACCGACAGAAAATATCAGCTCATCAAATTCATTGTGCCTAAAACACATGGCAATTGACTTCTCCTTGACTTTCCTTCTTTTTCTTTCATGGGAAGATAAATGACAAACAACTTCACAAGAGCGATTCTTGCCAAGGGATTCCCTTTCAGCATCTACAACTTTCCAAATTCTATAGCTTCCAAAAATTCGCAAAAGGTTATGATTTATCTACTGGCACTAGTTCCCCAAAGGCTTGATATGTATGACGGTAATAGATTGAACTAAATGGACGATTAAATTCAATTAGCATTAGCTGGACTAAACAGTTACTCAAACTCGTCGGAGCTTCATGAAGTTTATTAAATTTATCTTTAAATAGTAATAGAAACTGGACTATGAGTCGGCATGTTCACATCTGAGAAGCTCATGCTACTATGATATGCTCTCTTACACGCCGTTGACCATTCCCCTCCGGAAGGCAAGCTGAAAACTAACTCACACTGACCTAACTTTCTGGGTACAGAAGCTTGCTATGTAGTGAATTTCATAATCATCAATAAAATACATAGTAAAAACCCTTCCTAGCACAGCACAATTCAACTAAGAAATTCGACAGATTCCCTTACGTCACAACATCATGTCTAGCCGGTTTCAAGTTTATCAAAAACAAAATTTTCAGCTGATGAAGAACCCCGAATGTCACTAATCCTCGGAATCATCGGCCACTAATCCGATTCAACAAATAAGATTAAACTATATGACGAACAGATGAAAAAAGACGGCCCATCGAACATCAATATCTCCTTTCCCTTGTCCACAAAAAGGAAAAAAAAAAAAAAAAAAAATAGCACATCCTTACCTAACAAGAAAACTTACTAGCTCAAGGAACAAAAACCAGGCGCTCGTCAGAAACTTACCATCTCAAGAAACAAATATCAAACGCTCGTCAATCTGAAAGACGATTGCGCTCTTCTGATATGTAAAAAACAGCTTTCGGAGATCAAACGGATTTTTTCTGCAGAATCGAGTTCCGACGCTAACGCGGATGAACTATCGAGAAGATTCTACTCCATGATTTCCATCGCGCGCGGAGAAAACACCGGTTTTACCGTAAAATGGGCCCGTCGCAGGAGTTGAAGGACTGGGACTGTTACCACTATTTAAGTATTCTGGGCCTTCGTGAAAATTTTGGGCCGAGTCTGAATTCCATCGAAATAATGATGATTATACATGATATAGAATTATGGATAATGAATTACAAAATGACACTTTTAGACTTTCCATGTTTTGTATTTCATATGAATTTATTAAATATATATAGTATACTGGCTATAATTTAATAAAAATTTGATTAAAAATATTTTGGATATAAAATTTCAAATTTCAATAACTGATTTATCATTTATGGAAATAAAATATAAATACGATATTTCCTTCTCAGCATGCGGCAACCTGTTCCTACCAGGATGAATCTAAGCAGAAAAAAATAATAATAATAATAAATTTTGGAAATTGTGGACAACCGGAAGCAGATCGGGTATTAGATTATCCCCATTCCCCTCCCAGAAAAAAAAAGGAGAAAATTTCTGTGGCGCAGATAAATTATTTGCGAAATTCGACGCGCTCTTACTCACAATCCCATATTCCCAATCCAATTCTTCGTCACTCCTCTTCACTCCCGCCATGAACGACACAGTGGACAAGTTGGTGATCTTCCTCGCGAAGAGGGACGGCATAGACAAGCTCGTGAAGACTTTCCAGTACGTCTCCAAGCTCGCTCACTGGCGGGTCGAGTCCGCCCACCCGGGCCTCGCCCAGCGCGCGAAGCAATGGGAAGTCGCCTCCGGACTCAGTCGCAAAGCCTTCCGATCGGGCCGGTTCCTCACCGGATTCAACGCCCTCCGCCGTAACCCCGGTGCCACGCCGCTTTTCCGGTTTCTCTCCGTTCTGGGCAATGCGGGGGAGATGGTCTACTTCTTCTTCGATCATTTCCTCTGGGTGTCGAGAATTGGGGTCATCGATTCCAGTCTGGCGAAGAAGATGAGCTACATTTCCGCGTTCGGGGAATCAATCGGATACGTCTTCTTTATGATAGCGGACTTGATATTGATCAAGGAAGGGTTGATGAAGCAGATAAGTCTGCACAAATCTGTTGCGCGGGACGATTCTTCGGACGAGAAAGTTGCGGCAAGGAAGGAGATGGTGGAGAAGATAAAAGCCGATAGAGTGATGAGATTGATGGCCTGTGCGGCCAATCTCGCTGACCTGATTATAGCTTTGGCGGAAATAGAGCCCAATCCGTTCTGTAACCATGCAGTGACTCTGGGTATTAGTGGGTTGGTCTCGGCATGGGCGGGTTGGTACAGAAACTGGCCGTCGTGAAGTGGGACGAGGAAGCCAAACTATATGGGGAAGTTGCAGAAGATTCTCTGGCTTACCGTCTGCTTCATGTATTCCTCAGAAAACCAACTCCTCGTACATGTATTGAATCTTTGGTTAGTAACAGACATATTAGAAGGTTACGTCAGATTTGAGTTCTTCCTGGTTGAACTGAGAGAAGATCAATAGCATTCCGTTCTGATTTTGTGGCAGATGGCTTTTGCCAGTTGAGAGGAAGCCATATAGACTTATTGGTATGATAATAGTGCCAAAACAATATGTTTATGTTATTTGAACGCACAGCCGATCACGACACAATAGAAAAAACATCAGTTTCTACATGTAGTTTGTTATAAATCTCGCATAAAAATGGTTTTCAGTAAATGGTGTTTCTTCTCCAATGGCACGCCACTCCGGTTCTATTATGTCGTTGTTTTCTTTTTTGTGGCACAAGCAGAGAATCAGGCAAACGACAGGGTCAAGGCCACAGCTTATTCTGATAGAGCAGCACGTAATGATTCAGTCAGAATTTCGATGCTGGAGTGCTGAAATGCCTTCTGCATAGAAGCTTTCGATTTAAGTAGAAACGCAAGAAAGAATCTGACACGACAGTTACGAATGATGATTATGGTAAGTAAGAGACTTCAAGATTCTTTAAAGATCTATCAGAAAAGGAAGAGATAAAAGACATACAGTAGTTGTAAGGGCCTTCAACTGCTTCAATTGCTGTTCTAGATTTTCCTGTTTCGATAGTATGCTTTGCAGGAGCTGAGACAGCAAAAAACTATTGACTTAGGAAAATTCTCATTCACAAAACCAATTGACAATTTTTGGACCAAGACAAACTTGTTTCGTGGCAATATCTATACTTAATAATCCATACTAAAAGTTATCAACGTAAAGACATCATTACATTCTCTATTTGTTGATGCTGCTCTGAGTTTTCTGTTTTGCCGAAATTTTGCATCCCAAAACTGTGCACATCATCCTGCATCAGATTGTGTTAGACCATATCCTGCTCAAACTTTGGAATTAGAGCTCTCACTAGCACATTAAAGATACTTAGGCTACTTCACAATCATGGTTCCAACAATGTTTCTACCTGTAAAATACTTGGTTCTGTGCTGAAGTTTTGTTCTTTCTTAAAAAATGCCTGAAAGAATCAGAGCACCCAGATCATAACCTATAATTGAACAGCAGAAAGTCTATTAATTTGCAAAACTTGAGAGAAAATTTACTTGTATAACTTCTGTAATTTCTGGATCAGTCCAAGGTCCTTTGTCCTCCAAAAGACAACCGCCGTGTTCAGAGCAAGTACAGTTTCCACCCAAAAAAGTCGGCAAGTTACTGAGCATAAGATGGATTCCAGTCAGTTGGGGACATAGACAACTAGCTAAACAAAATATGCTATCATTACCTTTGATCAATAAATTCCGTCAGTGTGCTTCTATACTCGCTTCCCAACACCTGAAATTGAACTTTGGCAATTAAATAGAGAAACATAAAATGTGGCAGTTAAAACGAGAGAACTATGACGTCAGGGCTGTGTACCCTGCTAACTTCTAGAAGAGAAGATGAAAGCCCATTGATAAAGTTGAGTCAAGGAGAGGAAATATTACATGAATCTTTGCAACTGTTCGTGCCTCCAGAAATACCTTTAGTGCTCTCCACAAGACTCTAAAACCAGATCCAGCATTAACAATGAACAGTCTGAAAAGAGTCTGCCATATATTTCAACTTGCAGAGAAATCAGTTTTACTCCTTGATAGAGAAGAAAGAATCAATAATCTTTAATGAAGAAACAAAAACCATGTATGAAGTATAAACTAGCATTACATAGAGGAAACTCCTAATAACTTTTCAGCACATTGACCAATATTTACCTCCGGATAGTAGTTGCTGTCAATCCTTTGGAGTTCCATAAAGATGTCCCTGGCACCCTTGGAAAAATTACTTTTACCCTGCAACAAAAAAGAAAAGTATTGTCATACGCATGAGATTAATTCGTATGCTTTGTAAATATGTTCATGATGCATATACATCAAGTGATTCCAATGTCTATAACTTCAATTACTCTATATGAAAGCACTAATTTTGGCCTTATTCATCTGTACTTCATTGTAGATTACGTTTCCTGAATAGATCTGCATGGATCAGGAGTTACAAAGAGCTTGAGCTAGTTGCTCTTCCCTTCTTAATTTTGACTAGTTAAGTATGGATATAACCTTTTTTTAGAAAATTTTGGACCCAACTTGAACATGGTCTCAGAGTGGCCACTTCTATGTTACCCAAAGTTGTCCATGCAGAAGCCACAAAAAGGGCCCTAATTTCGAGGGGAATGTAATGAATACTCTCACATTGATCCATGATTCTACTCTCACTACTGGAAGATGACCAGGTAACTTCACTTATTCCTATTAGCTTTTAGGATGGAATTAGATTCAACATTACCAGCCATAAAATCTCATTGAAGGGCAGACTTGACCTACCTATTGAGCTTCATCCTCATGTCCAACTCATTACATGAAGATCATAACCACTGTTTGGACCATTCAGTCAGATGATCCAGTATATTCCAGAAGTTCTACAATATCCTAGTTTCTCCTTATTCTTCTCAAGTCCACTTGATTGCACACAAGATCATCAAGTAGCAACATGAATATAAAGTAACTTGTGCATATGAAAAATCATTTGATAAAACAGGACTCACTCATCAAAGCTTTGTTAACCTTTAGTGAACCTCAATTCTATGAGCTTCTTCACACCTCCAAAGTGCAAATTTCAAAAATTTGGTGCTCTCACATGCTATTTATCTTAAGCATACTAAACTCCAGAGTCGCTTTTATTGGTGTTAAGATAGATAATCTCTGCAAATGGACCTCATAAATGCCCCTTACTTGGAAGATGATTGGTCCTACACTTCATTTTGACTGCAGCACATGAAAAGAACTCCAATGAGTGCTAAACTTCCGAAGAACAGCTGCCTAATCATCATATCCCGTTGCCAATTGTACAGCTCTCAAGAGGACAGAGTTAACCATTTGCTGCTCTGTTGTCCATTAGGGTTTTCATTTTGGAGATCCATTTTTTATAAATTAGGGGTCCATTTTTCTTCACCATCCTCTTTTCCAGAATTCCTAACTCAGCACCTCCCATGGCAGCTTCCGGCTGCAGGCAGAGTTATGTAAAGATAAACAATGGCTGATGTTCCTTGTTTCTTGTGGAGTGAACATGATAAGAGAACATTTAACAGAATCTTCATTTCAGCGGCTTGATCGAGAAGCTACTTCACGTTATTCTGACTTAGATGATCACACTCAAAGGGCTCCTTCCCTGCCCTTTCAGTCATCTAAAGTAATTTGAAAGCTAGTGGTGACATTCTGCCCTGTAACTCCAACCGAGCTCACACATTGGCTGTCTCAACTTTTTGGACTTATACAACTCAACTTTGATGGAATTACCTAGGGAAGTTAGTTAAGCCAGTAGGAGTTAGCACAAAAAATAATGCATGTTGAACTCTTACGTCTTTTCAGGTCCTACTGGCAGAAGAGTATCACGTGAAGTCAAAATCAAGGATTTTCTCCAAGGTCAAGCTAAAAGCTCAAAATCTCACTCCAAGTGGAAGTAGAAGGAGAGTCAGGAGACTCCACCCCAATGATCAGGAAGATAAAAGGCAGTTGCTCCCCCTGGCATTTAGTTCACGTATATGAGGTTAAAAGCACCTGTATCATGGCAGCACCCTTTGGAGGCTGCAAACAATGTTTCTGATGTACAAGCAAAGGAAGGAGAATCCCAGCTTTCTCCTGTACCCGGGAATTCCTTTCCTGTTGTTTCTTTGTAATGTGGTCACACATGTTGTCAAGTAAATATAAAAGTTAAACACTACTTAAAAGATAATCTTTCCTACTGGACCTTCATTTCAATGATGCAACATCATTGAGACTGAATTGAAAACTCTTATTGGGTATGAAATGCATCTAGGAAAGCCTATGGCATACACAAAAATTGCTAGCTCATTGACTGTCAGCTATTTATAATCTTGTGAAACTTTGATCTGTGAGATTAAACATAAACAAAGTTAAGATGGCAAAGGTCTTAGCAGCATTCAACCATGATCTGATCCAGTTAACAAGAAATTGAAAAGGTTTGGAATCTTGAATATTAAATCCCTGACTGAATAGGTCAATGACGTTTGGAACTGAAGAGCTTGAATGTTAAAGAAATTGAAATAAATAAAAGAATTAAAGAACTTAAAAGAGAATTTAGAAGAAAAAGGTCATTGCGAACAAAAAAGCCATTGCCCACCAGTCCAGCCACATCCAGAATAACTGTGGTGGATGCAACATGTCTCTTAGCTGCAAGCGAGCATGCAGGATATCTCCAGTTCAATGTTTTCTCTTGTTCCACGATGTGAGCTTTCACAAATCGTTCAACTGTAGTAACTTTTAGCAGAGCATCAATATCTAACATGCCCACTCGTTCAATGTATAAGGGTCTACCATATCTATCCACCCCATGATATCCATGGGGATAACATCTCTTTACTTTATTGTACTCCTCAAAACTGAATTCCTGCAAGAACGGAAACACAGCATATGATAATACCAAAAGATAACTTGTAAGATTCCTGTTGGAAATCCAAACAGGTGAGGGATTTAGCAATGTTCCTCACACATTTAAGCATGACAACACTGCAAGTACACTGCTGATTACTGTTTAGCATAAGGCTCACCTGTTCTATTGTATCGATTCCATTGTCACCTCTCCATGTAAGCATCTTCTGATACATTTCTTTTGCCTTTTGCATGTCAAAAGCTCTCATTCTCAGAAAACTAGAAGCAAAGAAAGATAACAATTAATAAAAAGTTTGCAGAACCTATCGGTGATGCAAATAGGTGAAGTATACACATTTGCCATAGAAATGCCTCCTCTAAATATAAATCTGCCCACAGAAGTAGGTGGAGTTCACACATTTGCCCAAAAATTGCCTTCCTTAGAATTAGGTGAAGTAAGTGAAGTAGGCAACCCAAACCAGACGAGTAGGTCCAGGGTTCACGATGTACGCTGTGGACAGGGGTAGATGACAGGAAGAGGGAGAGGAGAGAAAGAGAGGAAGAGTGGGGGGACCATCAAGGGGAGGGGGTGGAGGCTTCTGCCACCCTCCTCACCGTTGTATTCTGCTGCCCCATCCCCCATGTTTCTGTTTTTCAGAGAGGGAGAGGACTTTAATATGGGGAAGAGGAGGCTGTCGGTCCTTCTGCCGGCCTGAGACAGCCGTGGGGTGAGGGAAGGCTTCCACCCTCTCCTTCCTCTGCAAAGCTATTTGAATTCAAGAAAGGAAATATTTCCCTCTTCATCAATTTTTTTAAATGCTGATGTCATTATGTTGGTAGCACTGTTCGCCTGAGGGGGCAATTTGGTTGAACTGTAATCAAACATGACCTCTTTTTGGGGTCAGCGGACAGGTCAGGTCTTATAACATTGGTGCTGACTACTGAGGCATTTCAAAATCTTCAAGCAATTGACATTTTTCATGTGTAACATACTAAATGTCATTTTAATATGATTTTTGTAAGATACCTTTTGTTGTTTATAGATAATTTTGAGATAAGCTTAAATAAAAATCAAAGAAGATACTAGAATGGGGCAGAAATTTCAAACAGTTTTTGGAATATCAGAAGAAGCAACATTACCGTAAGAGAGTGTGGTAATCATCATGTTTCTCTGAAAGCTGGCCATCTCTTAAAAGCAATGAATGGAATTCCTGCACCAACTGCTCATCATCTGGATCACGGGAACCTTCTATGATCTCTTGCATTGATTTACTTCTTCCAAATTTCTTCAGCGAATTGCGGAATTTCCCTATGACATTGAGCCTCTGAGTTAAAGATACCTGTTTTTTGGTCTTCTGTGGAAGATGCCAATGTTCTTCAATGGGAAGTTTTAGAGACTCGGTTCTTTTGCGAAAGCGAATATCAGGATTATCAGGTTCTCCTACTGCCTTATCAAATCCTTTAGTTGAAGGCATTGAGCTCCTTGATTAAGTGGTGTATGAGTTGAAAATTTTCTCCTGCAAGAGCAATGATGTGAAGCCTTCCGTTGCTATTTGTTATACCAGTTTCACCATGTTAATATTAGTAACTGTAACCAATAGATTTAAAAGAAAGATAAAGAAGGGCAGAAGAAAAGGTAGTGCAAGCTCATGGTTTCTTAACTGGATTGGTGTATTCAGTTAATACAGATAGTGCTGTTTCGCTCGTAGTAGAACTTGATTTGATCAGGGGAAAAAAAATGTAAAGAAGGGCAGAAGAAAAGGTAGTACAAGCCCATGGTTGCTTAACTGGATTGGTGTCTCCAGTTAATTCAGAAAGTGCTATTTTGCTCGTAGTAGAACTTGATTTGATCAGACCTAGTCCACAATTTTATTGAGATGGTGGTATGACCGCGCTTGTATTTGATTACAAGCAAGTTCAGTAGGAGAAATTCTTACACCTGAAGAATGCAAGCTGCATTTCCCGTGACTGGCGATGGATGCAACTTTTCCTCCAAACACCCCCCATCTATAAAGTGCCAAAAATGAATGTGGAGAGAACAAAATCTAGTCCTCCTTAAAATTTCTATCCCAAAATTTCTATCCCAAACATGAAAAGAAAAATGGCATCCTCTCCAACAGAAATTGAAGAACGATGTAGCTTATAACAGAGGCCAAAGTGCAGGAAAGACTCACCGATGAAAGTAGTTTTCGATTCAGCCGAAAGCGTTGGGAGCTGCTGAAGCGAACGGGAGTATAAAGACGAAATGGGTATCGAATTCCAACCCTTTTTGCTTCCATGAATACCTCGAATTAGTTTGTTTGAGGACCAAGCAACCGCGAAAGGCAACCTGTCGCTTTCCATCTCAACTCCTTTCCAGGCCATAGTTTCCTGGTAATGAGCTAGAGGTATCTAAATCCACCTCGTCTTATCACTCTAAATAAGATTACGACAACCCCAGTGCGGCCGAATGACAGTTTCAAGACCCAATCTCGTACCGTTTGTCTTAACAACAGAAGAACATTTCTGTACTGGAAGGCGGAATACCCTACTTTCTCGAGTTAAGGGAAGGAAGACATCCAATTTGGTGGATCTCCAAAAGAGTGAAGCAATACTTTGCTTGCTGAAATCCTAGAGGCAATACTACTTGTGGAAACAGTTCGATTCTCAAGAGCTGAACGCGGAACAAGGAAAGCTTTGAATGACAGCGACCTGTGAAGTACGAACACGGAAATGGTACTCTCCTCCTCAGCTGTCCTTCTTTGCCGCGGGAAGAATTATGGAACAAACTATCTGCTTGGTTTTCTTGCATTCGAACAATCACTGCCACACACAGTTCAGACAATTGAGAAAGGAAGGTTGCGCTCTTCCCAGTATCCACCACGGTGTTGTGAATTGGAGCGCCAAAAATATTTACCTGGTCTGAGAAAATCTGTTTACGACCCAAGTGAAATAAATATAACAAATTTCATGCAAAACGTTTCAGCGCAAGTCTGCAGCAGGCCACAGTCAGCTACTCAGCAATCTTCGACTTAGTATTAATAAACAGGTTTTTGCCAATTTTGTTTTCGGAAAGAGACTTTTGCTTTTTTTTTTTTTTTTTCTGAAATAAGGTTTAGGCAGATTCATGCAGTTCTGTAGAAGAGATGTAGACATTTCAGTCCCCAGGATCCAAAAAACAAATTATAATTTATCGGTTTTTATGAAATAATAATATGTTGAACTTCATACAAAGTTGCCTTTGTGAGCTGCCTTGACTGCCCTTGCCAAGTTGAAGGTAAGATCATTTTTATCCGAAGATAGGAGAATCAGTATCCTATCAATAACAAATCAATAATCGTAATATTGAGAAAACATGGATAATACACTATAATTTAAGAAAAACACAAATTTTCTTGCTACATTTTCATCTCTCTACATGACAACATGCTAAGGGTGACTCTCCCTAAAAAACTTTTGGGAAGAAATCTCCAACAGTCGAGGGCATCCAATCATCCATCCGCCCCCCGAGAATCAAAATCGGTGAGGAAGTTATTTGAGCCTGTGCACAGTGATCTCTTTCTTCAATCATTCATTCAAAAGCATCAATACGAAGTACACAGAGGGACAGTTCCGACAGAGCCACACCTGGTCAGGCACCTGATAGTGTACAATGTAAAAACGATCAAAGCGCAGACGATGGTCCTCCGTGCCAACAACAAGTGAAACAAGGCGTCCTTCAATCTTACCAGAGGGTCCTTCAATCTGTACCGAAATCAAAATCGCTTCACAGGGAGCATCTGAGAATTTCCAAATGCACCAGCCTGTTTTTTCGTTGAATGAAACAACCAAATACCTCACCCAACATTTTTCACAAAACCACAACTTTCCTCTGGATTGTGAACTTGAAAACGTGCCTCCCACCGAGTCCATGTAATTAGGGTTTGCTATTTAAGACCGTTAATCGTTCCTACTTCTCTTCTTTTGCTTCTCCTCCGCACGATACCTCTCTTTTCTCTCCTCCCTCTGTCTCTTCTTTTGCAACTGCTCATCTTTAACCTTTTGTGCCTCATATGCTTTTTTCTTCTGTTCATCTTTGAGCTTCTTCTTCTTCATCTGCGGACCATCCATTGACAAGGAAATGTTCACGGTTTTCTGAGAAACTATAAATATCCTGTAATTTAATTGATATAAAAAAGCAAACCTTTTCATTGCGGAGCAGTTGCAAATGTTGGACAAGCGCATGAATTTTCCTTTCACGTGGTTCCATAACAACAGCACGTCTGCTCTGAAGCAGTGGCCGCTTTCGATGAGGCTGGTCCTTCGGCTTGGACGCAAACGGGAGATCAGCTTGAAGAGATTTAGGTACTACCAATGGATTGAATTTCCTTGCCTTTCGTTCAATTGGCTGACAAATGATAAAAGTGAACATGTTAAGTCTGAAAAGTTTAATGAATGGGAGAGAGAAAGAAAAAGAGAGAGAGAGAGAGAGAGAGAGAGAGACCAGTGAGAGAGACCAGTGAGAGAGAGAACACAGAGAACAGTGAGAGAGAGATAACACAGAGATAGAGAACAGTCATACAGAGGGAGACTGACGAGAGGAAGAGTCCAGTGAGAGAGAGAGAGAGAGAGAGAGACCAGTAAGAGAGATCACAGAGAGAAAGCGAAACCAATGAGAGACCGGTGAGAGAGACCAATGACAGACACCAATGAGAGAGACCAATGAGAGACCAATGAGAAACCAATGAGAGACCGGTGAGAGAGACAATGAGAGAGAGAGAGAGAGAGAGAGAGAGAGATACCTTATACAACGAATCTTTATTGACGGGAATAGGGATATTATACTCCGTTCTTAACTCAGCTACTGTTTTCATGCCTTTCCATGTTTCCCCACGGGGTTGCAGAGCAGTTGTCATCGGATTGAAGAACTTAGGAACCTCCACGGGCGTCCAGGCTCTCAAGAAAACAATATCACTCATAAGAATTCTATCCTCAAACGTGCATCTGGCAATGCCTTCTCTAACAATCCCACCCTTCTTTTTGGGCTTGTTGCCAGGCTCTTCTTTTGCCGCCTATCATATTAACACTATTAAAATGGATATAGCCAATAACAATTGCAAAGGAAAAGGATAAACCTATCAGATAAATATACCTTTTTAACCTGCCCACGAATACCACTGACAGTCCGAACAGATGCACCTTCAAACCTTGCAATCTCAAGATCAGAGTTGAACATGTCTTTGATGAGTGCAGTCTTCTTGAAGATTTTACAAGGGGTTCCGACTAGCTTGATTTTCTTCACTATGCGAACTGCATGATTGAATTCCAGAACAACTGCTGTAGCAGTGATACGAAATCCAGCCTAAAACCACAGAAATCAGGCTCATCACCCAAACTAACAGATGAAGCAGACCAATAGAGTTATTGAGTTACAAAAGCTACCTGATTGTTGGATATATTTTGGACGGCAACCACACCAGTGTTTGGAGGTGCAAGTGGGCCCCAGAACATAGCTAAGCAATGCATATGTTCAGGAGTGTATTTGAGCATTCGGTGCCGCCCATTGCGATCTTCAATAGCATAAACAGGAGTTGTCTGATACCTTCTCCAACCGATTGAAACAATAATAGGGTCTCTAGTTTTTAAAACCTTCGGATACCACCTGTGACGTTTCAGCCGGACCTGTAGGTAAGAGTCATTGTGCAACATAAATAGTCAATGTGCAGCATAGATTAGGTTATGTCCAAAATTGGGTTACGTATGATAATAGCCCAATAAAAAAATAATAATAATATAGTACAAAATTAATAAGAGCAAAGTTAAATAAACTAAGAATAGGAGTACATATGGATATACACATCATATGCCTTAGGTTATGCTATGAAACTACACAAAACCAGAAGAATAATCATAAATGCCACCAGATGCATGAAGGCAAGTTCACGAAAACTACATGTTACACCATAAATCTATTAGCTAGACCGACTGAACCATCTCTCCAAAAACTAGACTCACAATTACACGAATGTTTTACTGTGGATACAAACTCCACAAAACAGGTGATGAAATGTTGTAAAAAGTGGCCATGGAGACAATAGACTCATCCATTGGTAGTTCCAAGTTACTTGACAGAAGTCAGCAAACAGAAATCAGACTATTAGAAAGTTTTCAAACACCAAAGCAAATTTCAACAAATATTATAAAAATACTTGACTACTCTTCGTTTCTATAGTGATTGTATACAAGAAAAGAAAATAACATGGCAAAAACAGTCTTAAGAAGGTAAAATTTCAAAAAGACGTCACACTAACCTGCATGTAACCAACATTCTCTTCCCCAAGACTAACGCCACCCACAAGGATAGGTTGGCATGGATCAAAGTATTCAACCATCTCATATGGGACGTTATGAATCTCCAATCTCATATAAGTCCCTGTTCTGAAACCCTCTACCTCAATACGGGTCACCTCATCCAGGTCATTGAGTTCAGCTAAGTTCCTTTGTTTCCGAAGCTCAATCTCCTCCTTCAACTGGAAATCCCCCCATGGTTAAAGAAATCAATTTGTCAAAGCATATATATAAGCAAAAGAAGGGGGGATAACTTTTACCTTGTCAAAGTAACCACCATCATTTGCTCGATTCCTGTGAGACTTCGGCCCATTCTTTTCATTTGAGTCTTCATCAGGTGATTCGGACCCATCATATGTGGATAGTTATTAAGGACATTGAACTACTAATGTATAATGCAGTTTTATATAAACATCTACTTTTATTTTAAAACATTATGAAAAATGAAGCACTACGATGCTGAACTGAAAGGATATTGAGCATCAAATTTTGCCCGAAGTGCAAGTTTTTTTAACCTGCGCTCCTCAATTGCAGCCTCATCTTCATTAGTCTTTGAATTCCCCCCCGTGTGAGATTGATGGCTCTTAAACTCCTCCCCTGTTTCTATGTCTTCAAAATCCCCATATACAGAATCATCATCATCTCCATTATCTGCAGATGCTCCTGTTTCTTGACCCCTTTGAGCAGCCTTTGACCAGTCACCTGTGACAAATCGATCACGAATATTCTCTACGAGTGCTTCATCTGACCAGTCTTTGTGTTCCACATGGATTACAAATTTGGAGCAATCCTCCGCATTAATATTATCCATATTCAATCTCTCTTTGGATTTCTGAACCACCAAATTTATTCAAATAAATTTAAATAACCAGAAGCAACTAATTTCAGAAATAAGATTTCAGTTTGCTAGCCATATGGTCAATATTTGTTATACCTTGTTCCCTTCTTTTGGTTTAAAGAACTGATCATCATCACTATCATCATTCTCACTCTCATGACTCTCATGAACAGAGTTTCCTGATTTCGAGGCAGGCTGCCCATACACAAGATGTGTCAAATTAGTCATCTGCCCTGACACAGTTCTGGTGATCAAGGACTCCTTCCACTTTGAAGCATTTCCAAACCCATCTTCTAAAAAAATAATCAAAAGGAAATAGAAATAAATAAGCACCTTCCACATAAAACAGTATAAGAAATAAGAAAGCCACTGATATAACATGATATTTTGATGAATATTCAAGAGATCAACCAAACAATATGAGCAATGCTGTAAGACCTGACACCACCTGACCACTGACCCAGGTAAGTAGCTGGGTTGGGTCAAAGTGATCCAAATGGGTTGGCCTGCCAGATGAACCATGTTCACAACATAATGAAACATTACCCATACTTTCAAAGAAGTAAAAGAGAATATTCAAAAGAGGGGAAAATTCCTCTGAAAAATCTCAGAAAGGAAAGGAGGTAGAACTTTTTCTCTCACTCCATCAGGCCCCCGCTCCCACATATGCTTTAAAATGGAAAGGGGAGGGTGGAGGGTTCCACCATCCTCCCCACCATCATACAATGGCAGGGAGGGAGAACCCTACACCCCCCCCCCTTTTTTTCCATTACCCATTCCTCCCCTGTTCTTCTTCTTCTCTCAATCTCATTTATTGTCCGAGTGTCACTTCCCTCCTGCTTCATTCAACCTGGATAAGGGTGTCAATTTTACCCGATTACCCGATTACCCGAATGCTAATCGGATGGATAAGGAATAAAATTATCTATTTCGATTACCCGATTACCCGCCTCTTAATCGAAACGGATATGGATAATGGGTATTCCTTACCCGATTACCCGGATGGTAATTTAGTAATTTTTTAAAATTTTATACCCTTATTTCTATCATACATACCTTAATATGTGTGTTGTACATTTATTTTTAGATAAATTTAAGAATTTGAATGTAATTTTTATATAATTTTAATTTTTTTTAAATATTTATAAGGATTAAATAATTAAATTTATTAAAATATTATTATCCATTTATTTACCCGATTACCCGATTACCCACGGGTAAGCGGGTAAGAAATTCGGGTAACGGAATAACTAAGTTTTATTCGGGCGAAACGGGTGACGGAATACGGGTGGGGTAATCGAAACGGGTAACGGAATAACCCTTACCCGTTTCGATTATTACCCGTTTACGACCCTAAACCTGGATGACTGGGTTAAGTAGACCGCTTGGTCCAACTTCATAGGCTGCCTGGGTCAGTCAGGTTTTACCTACTTTCTGGGTTTTTCTGTAATAAACCCAGAAAAGGGCTGGAACCGGTCAAAATCAGTTTGACAGGGCCACCCTGTTTATAACACAGAATATGAGTAAAAACTCTTTACCTTTTCCATTGTCATCTTCCTCGCCTTCTACATCTTCGACTTCTTCTTCATCGTCTTCGTCTTTGTCTTCGTCTTCTTCTTCTTCTTCTTCTTCTTCTTCTTCTTCTTCTTCTTCTTCACTTTCACCTGAGGATGAGTCACTCTCTTTACCATCCTCATCCGAGTTCTGTAGCAATTATAGAGTGCTTTAGTTGTATGCACAAAAATCAGAGCTCCTAATAAAGCAATCAAGCAACCAAGTATCCTGCTAAAACAAAGTATATAAATCAGCTCTAAACTTCACAAATTGCTTTTAATGAGCTTTTAAACTGATTATTGAAAGAAACACCAAACTAAAAGCATGGGATGCTTTAAGTAGGAAAAAAAACTGTTTACTTAAGTCAAAAGTAAGTTAGCTGCACCAATTTGTTAATTTAGGCAGTAGATAAAAGCTTTTTTTTTTTAGGGCAATCAGTGAGGTGGTAGATAAAAACTCGAAAGTATAAAATTTTCTTGTTCTGCTCTTTTTCTTGATCTGTGTATCATAAACCTTGCCGATTTTAAACTTATTTCTATTTTTATCACTCTTTGAGGATAAAAAAATAAATATCAGCATTATTTTAATGGATAGGTTTAATGGCAATCTGTTAATTAAACCCACTTTTTAAAGCATTATTTTTTTTAGACCAGTTTATGCTAGCTCCAGTAATAATCCAAGGTCTACCCAGTAGAACAGCAGGAATTCTGGCAACAGGATGCTACACAATCATTTGTCCCTAAACAAAATAGCTACTCCTTCAGGAGAAAGATTTCAAAAGAATCCTGTTTTACAAAATATAACAATGAACTACTTTACAAGTTTGAAGATGAAATGGGAAGTCCTAGAAGTTCAAACTGCAATCTATAACCATGAACTTACCAATTTTCCAGGTTTTCATTCCAAAGTGAAAGATGCCTACCCAGGTGAGGAAACCCTCATTCTTTTGTAGTAAATGTGAATCGTTCATCATACAAAGGTTTACAAACACCTTTCAAAAACATAGTACCGGATGGTGGTTTAGGCAACAGTAATATGCCAAATTTTATCAATACAACATCTCATTCTTCAGAGGCACAATCACAACATATGGTGTACTTTCCATCAAACTGTAGTCAGACTACTTGAAAATGCCTGCAGTACACTGTTTTTAAAGAATCTTCAACATATTTTTTTAGGATAATACTTGACAAATTTATTCTTATTTTTTCAACAATGAGTATATAACTGGTAAATTACTGTCCTGCTTACAAAAATGAATATAAATAAATAATTTTGTCCCTAAATTCATTTGAAACTTGTGTGAAACTTCACATCAAACTATAAAGTAGTGAAAGACATGAAACATACTCTTCATAAAACTGCTCATAGTTTTGTCATTATGCTTTGCATTTTATTAGTTCTTTCTATTTCCTGTATAACAAATTATCTCATAGACTTCCATTCATATGTTGTTTCACAAGCATTCTACAGCTAACACAGTACCCTAGCAGTGATACCTGTAGATCATTGGGAAGCAAATCCTTAGAGGAGACAGCTTTCCTCCGCAGCCGTCCACTATGGAACTCGGATTTTTCCTTTAACTCTGATTTCAAAGGAGCTAATTGGTCACCGTCTTCATGGCCTTCCTCCTGTGAATCATCATTTCCTTCATCTGAGCTACCATCCTCGCTTCTTTCTACCATAGCATTTTCTGTACCTTGATCATCCTGCTTCATTATTTCTGTATTTTCAGTATTTCCATCATGCTCATGACCCTCTATTGTCAACTTAGAGGAAATTGGAAGGTTTTTACTGAAAAGACTAATGAAGCTTTGCTCCAATTTTTCATCAATTGAATATTTCATGTTTTGCAGTTTTTTAACGAGGACCTCCCCATGATCGTCATCCTTCCCTACTAAGAAAAAAAATTAATAATTAATAATACATAAATAAATTAATTAATTAAAAAATCAGCATTCGTGATCAAATTTGAGAATTGAGTTTATTTAAGTGAAACATCATACACACCTTTTCTTGTCATAGGTCCATTTTCTCCATCAACTTTTGAAAATTGGACAAAATGGTCATTAATGTTTATGTAAACTGCATCCTTGTCGTAGAGAAGATCTCCAAGACCAGACATAGGAGCATAGAAAAGTTTCTCTTTGTCACGAAGACCCTTCGTTTTAGCATCTGATGGCAAAGGACAAGGATCTGGTAGGCTTGTTATGCCTGCTAAGCTAAAATCACCAACCCCAGCCATATGGACCTGCATATTAAGGCAAACATCAGTTCCAAGAATTATACATATTCCCAAAATCTAGACGGTAAGTTAATAAAAAAGATCTTAATATTTATAGATGAACTTTTTGGTGGCAATATTACTAACATAAACTTGCAAAAACAAGAAATTAAGTTACTTGTGACAAGGGGTCTTGGGCATTAGCTCAGTGGTCCCATGGGAGTCATTGCTGTGGGAGGTCTTGGGTTTGGGTCTCCACAGCAGCATTGGGAGTAAAACTTGTAATTGGGAGTAAAATGTATTCACTTTTCTCAAAAAAAAGTTTCTTGTGACAAGTTCTACAATCTGCATATGACCAGCTTCCAGGCCTTTTTTTAATTAAAATGAATTGAAGACCTGCCTTTGTTAATGGAATATGCAGAATTACTCCCATTTTAGTTAAGCCAGAATATGCTACCATGCAATGCAAGATGAGAACAAGAGAAAAAGACTAGACCTTGGTTCCTTTCTTCATATTGCAACCTCGAAGATAACCATAGAGTGTAATGTTTCTGTCACATTTTTTATCCTCATGCACCTTTTGGGGATGCGTAACATCTTCAAAGCGATCAACCAATATATAAGGGTGTGAAGAACGCCACATCAGAGAACGGAATTTCTTAACTGAAATGAATCTTGCAAGATTGTGAATCTCCCGTTTGAGGTATCTGTTTTTAACAAGAAATTCAATGCTAGAGCCCATTTTCCAAATTGAGGAGGAAAAATAAAAAACAAATGGAGGAGAGCAAGAAAAATCATAAGAATTAATGTCCAAACAAGTTGACAAAACTAAAAAACTTATTTACTTACTTCCCATGAATAAGTCCAGACAAGTAGAAAAGCTTAGCTCCATCATGGATCTCAGTCCAGAACCGATGCTTGAGGTTCTTCTTTGTCTTCTTCAGCTTCTTGACATCCTTGAATTGGTCAAGATGTGTGAGCACCCCCATAACTTGTGGGAAACCATGAACTTGCAAGATGTTGAGAAACTCAAATGTTTCCTAAAACAAAAACAAATATGGTAATACACAAAAAAATGAACATACAGAAATAAAGGAGATTTTGCAATCACACTTTATGGGAAAACCCACCATTTCAAAGCCATAACTTCCATCGATAAGAAGAAGAGCAACATCGGCAAACTTTGCTGCATCGATCATGCCATTCATATCATTTGGGCACTCCACAAACTGCAACCTTCTTTTTTTACCTAATATATACATGCAAAAGAGAAGAAGCTTCACTATGAACAGTGCACATTAAAAACTATTTATTGTTCATAGCACGCAAAAAAATAATTGATTGCCATGAGTAAGACTGCAACGAACCTGATACTATCGTGATTGGACCCCGAACCTCAGAGAGATTATGCTTTGTGTAATGTTTTACAAGACATTTAATCAAGAGTGATTTTCCAACCTAAAACAGGCCAAGACATACATCCCAATAAGTATAATTATCATCCATAACACATATTAGACATAAATATCATACTTTGGTCTGATATCAGCTAGATAAAACATTAAAGTACCTTTGGAGGTCCATGAACAACGACAACATATGGAGCAGGTTCTCCAGTGGAGCGGTCAATAGTTGGAACATGAAGACGCTTTTGCTCTTTTTCTGTAGCTTGGGATTGTAATCGCTTAGCCTTCACGGATGAAGTAAAAGCAAATGCCTGACATAGAACAGAAAAACACACATTTAATTATGATAAGAAAACACATTAATAACATTTTTATTTACACTTCCTTCAGTGACAAAAACTACTCCCCCTCAATTGACAAACAGTCCAGATCATAAATCTCTTGGCGAAAAACAGTGTTCACTAACTATAGTTGTACGGACTACTAATAACGCGATCGAAATTGAGAAACATGATACTAATTCAAAAAAATATATAATAAAAAGAAAAGGAGAGAAGTAAGAAGATAACTAAAAACCTTTGGATTATGCTTTTTCTGCTCTGAAGCGTCCCCCTTGTTTTTCCCAGATTTTTCCTTTTTCTTTGCAGATGGTCCAGAATGTCGAGATCTATGCGACTTGTTAGCCTGCTCATGATCAGTGGCAGCAGGTGCCATCGTCTAGGATACTGCAAAAAGGCCTTATCTGAAGAAACAGCTGATAGAAATAAAAGATCTAATACCCAAAGCAATACACAGAATATAACTAACTTAATAGTCAATAGCAAGCTAAACGAGAAGCTCAAAAACAATCGTCCAACCCACAAAACGAAAATAGACACGACAATGGAGAACTAGAATAGCATAACAAAATCCAGGAAAATTCAAAAAGATAGACCAATTGATAACATCGAGTTAGAACATACAATCAACTGCTCTGGTGGCTACACACTCTTTTACATAAGAGCTGAACAAAAACGAAGTATCTCGTACACTGACGAGATACTGACCATTATTCAAATACGAGTTCCAGAATATAACCAAATAGTTCAGTAAACAATCGCAGTAGAGGCAGAAGGAATGAAGCGGAAAGAGAAGAAACGACGGTCAGAACTACAATTCTTGCCTCGTCCAGATATCTCGTCTCTCGTCCCAACAAGGTTATCCGACGCGCACCACAGTTCGGAGCTCGCTCCTCTGTCTTAACCGTTCGAGGGGTCGAGGCCTTACGTTAGTTCTAAACCTTCACCGTTGAGACCGCAGACGGAGATACAGGGTTTAGGGTTTTCGCAATGGAGACAAGACCCAACCGACGTTAATAAACGGCGTTAACAAGTTTGTTAAGAAGAAGAAGAAGGGTCTTACCTCCCTCCCTCGCCGGTGACCGTCGGGGGTCGCACAGGGATGGCAAATGGGCTGCAAGGGCGGCCTGCTAAAGAAAATGGGCCATCCAATGGAAATTATTTTCACCCAACCCGTCTATTTTGTGGGTCGGTTCTGGTCTAGCCTTTTCATTTTTTTCATTATTTATTTATAAATAATTCATATATTTATATTAAAATCCTTCTTTAGGTTTATTGTGGAGCAAGAGGAAATAGACTATACATTCTCCTCTCTAAAACTTGTCCAAAATTTGTACACTTTTCCATTTTTTGTAGTATTAAAAACACAATATCAAACTCTACAAGCTTATGCAACTATCATTTCTCTTTGACCAAAATTCTATGAAAATTTCATAAACATAAAATAATCCAGTTAAAACTATCTTAATGTGAATCTTGATCCAATTTTAGACAAATTTCACCAATATTTTAAAAATTGAACGGGTTCACCTTGTTTAATCATAATTGGAGCCAGTCTGTTTCTTATTGGCTCTGTAAAGCATTCATGTGTCTTATTATTTATAAAAAAACTTAATATATACAAATTTTAAGGTATTATTCAATGGTTAAACCATTGGTGGTTTAATTGGGTTCCACCAAAATCGAACATATTATCAGTTTAATGGCTAGTCTGTCTTTCAAAACTAGAATTTTAAAAATTGAAACTGAACCATGTGGTCCGACCTGGTTGAACAAGAATTGGAGGCCAATCCGGTTCTTATTAACTCGGGCCGGTACACTATAATTAGCATTACTTTTGTCACTTTTTATATAAAGATATTAAATATATATATAATATATAGTATAATATTCAATGGTTGAACCAAACCATTGGTCCAAATAGGTCTAACCGGGTTTTATCAAAACCGGACACATTGAGGGTTTAATGGCTGGTTTGGTTTTTAAAAGTATTGAATTTCGCATATTATAATTTTTAAAAAAAAAAAAAAAAAAAAAAAAAAAAAAAAAAAAAAGGGTACAAGAGAGGGCCTTGCTTGCAAGCTGCAACTATACTACGACTCGTATAATTTCCTCTGATCGAAAACCAATTACGTAAAATATCTGAGACCACACCATCGGAAGCGAAAAATCGTGGCCGTCAGTTCATCGATTGCGATTATCATCCGTTCGATCATATTCTTCATCCGATTCTTTATGCACCATTCTTTCGTTATCGTGGTGCGACGAGGAGCCACGTAATGGGTTTTTGACGACAGAGAAGCTCCAGTGGTTCAAAACCCGCCATTTCTGTCGACATTTTCTTGCTTCCGAGGAAGGAAGACTTTCTGATTTTTTCTCTTCGACGAGGAGTACAAATAAAAGCGAACCACCAGCTCGATTTTCTTCGTCACCAGCTGCGGAGAAGTTACTCATTCACTTCTCGTGCAGGTATGTTTTTTCTTGATATGCTGAAACTAGTGTTCTTTAAATCCCTATTTAGTTAGATATTCTACTTGATTTAGCTTATCCAATTTTATTTCTGACCTATTGTAGTCCTCTTTAACTTTAAACTTAATTTTTGGCCGCAATTCTTGAACTAAAGGCCACATTGCCAAACCCAGCTTCATCCGAATGGAATAAAAGCATATTATACGGATAGGTTTCGTTAAAACTGGGTAGCTGGTACGAAGTTGCTGGAAGTTGTTCAGCTTGAATTATGTATGTTGTGGTATAATGGGTTTATAACTTGATGAGTGTCACACTATGACTTTTGAGTATGAGATTGCATACCTTGTATTACAGATCTGCTAGCACTTTTTGATACTTTTGGATTCTCATTCCCTGAACGCTTGTGTTTGGTGATAATACCTACTGGATTGAAAGGGAACTCTAGGAGGTCATTTTTATCTCAAACGACTACCTGGGTTTCTCCGATCATTTACAAGAGCACTTGTTACTTTGTGGGTGATTCTGTAGTTTGTCTCTCAATGCTTGAGAAGGTTAAATGACTTCGTAAAAGAACTTTGATAATAGAAGTATGTAAGTTTTAAGGTTTGTCTACTGCGGAGTTTCTGATAGAATAGATGGGTTCATGAGCCTTTTATGGGAAAATGCTATTGTTGGTAGTCCATAACTTGTACAAATGGATGAATCATGACTTTTGAGCCTATATACTAGATAAATAGCTTGTCCCCTGTGCTTTTCCCTCATTTCTTACTTTATAAGGCAGCTATTTTTCATAGGTATTGCTAGAGATAAATGATGTTGTACCTATAGGCTGTGATTTAGGTTCATGTAGAAGGTTTGCACAAGTTCTGATAGGTAATAAAATTCAATCTTTTGAAGTGGATGATAGTTTGATAACATGCTAATTTTCAATCTGTCTTGCAGCGGTTTCATCATTGTTAGCAACCCCCACCTCAGACATGGCAACTACATCCGCTTGCGTTCTTTCAAATGGCTTGTCTACCTGTAGCAAGTCCTGTTTCAGCAAAGAAATATATGGTAAGAGCCTACTTTCAAACTCAGGCCGGCCTTCTTCAGTGAGAGTGTTCAGAACGGTCTTGGCGTCTTCGGACAAGAGGCCGCATGGGGGAAGAAGAGGGTTTCTAAAGCAAATGCTTGGAAATGTTGGACTTGGTCTGCCGTCACTGCTCAGCGCTGGTACTGCTCGTGCTGATGACCAGGGAGTTTCATCTTCACGAATGTCATATTCCAGGTTCTTAGAGTATTTGGACAAGGACAGGGTTAAAAAAGTTGACCTGTTTGAGAATGGGACCATAGCTATTGTTGAGGCTTTGTCCCCTGAGTTGGGTAATCGAGTTCAGCGTGTTCGAGTGCAGTTGCCAGGTCTCAGTCAGGAGCTTCTTCAGAAGTTCAGAGAGAAGAATATTGACTTTGCAGCTCACAATGCTCAGGAAGACTCAGGGTCTCTCCTCTTCAACTTAATTGGCAACTTGGCATTCCCTCTCATCTTGATCGGGGGTCTGTTCCTTCTATCAAGAAGGTCATCTGGAGGACTTGGGGGCCCTGGAGGTCCTGGATTTCCCCTTGCCTTTGGTCAATCCAAAGCTAAGTTTCAGATGGAACCAAATACTGGTGTGACATTTGATGATGTTGCTGGAGTTGATGAAGCAAAACAGGATTTCATGGAAGTGGTAGAGTTCCTAAAGAAGCCAGAAAGGTTCACTGCAGTTGGTGCTCGCATTCCGAAGGGTGTTCTCCTTATTGGCCCTCCGGGAACTGGTAAAACCTTACTTGCCAAAGCAATTGCTGGTGAAGCAGGAGTCCCCTTTTTTTCTATCTCAGGTTCAGAGTTTGTTGAGATGTTTGTCGGAGTTGGTGCCTCACGTGTTCGTGATCTTTTCAAGAAAGCAAAGGAAAATGCTCCGTGTATTGTGTTTGTAGATGAAATAGATGCAGTTGGCAGGCAAAGAGGAACGGGAATTGGAGGAGGAAATGATGAAAGAGAGCAAACCCTCAATCAGCTTCTGACTGAAATGGATGGATTTGAAGGCAACACCGGTATTATTGTGGTTGCAGCTACTAACCGTGCTGACATTCTTGACTCTGCTTTATTAAGGCCTGGCCGTTTTGACAGACAGGTTTGAACCCAAACCTCCTTTTTGTGGTTTATGGGAAGTTCATCATTGACAATTTTACAGTTTTGTATATGGGAGGTTCATCATTGACAATTTTGCATTTTGGTTTATGATAGGTCCATCATGGACAATTTAAATGCTCATTCTTTCTGAATTAACTGTGCAGGTGACTGTAGATGTTCCAGATGTTCGTGGGCGAACGGAGATATTGAAAGTTCATGGTAGCAATAAGAAGTTTGACGGTGATGTTTCCCTTGATGTAATAGCCATGAGGACTCCTGGTTTTAGTGGAGCTGACCTTGCAAACCTTCTGAATGAAGCGGCTATATTAGCAGGCCGTCGTGGGAAAACTGGAATTTCATCAAAAGAAATCGATGACTCCATTGACAGAATTGTGGCTGGAATGGAAGGAACTGTGATGACTGATGGAAAAAGTAAAAGTCTGGTGGCATATCATGAAGTTGGCCATGCAATCTGTGGGTAAGCAGGATCTTCCTCTATCATTATTTTCATCCTCCTATGACAATCATACTTAATATTTTTTATGATAAATCGAACATCAATCTTTTCTTTTTGTGTCATGCTATTGCTTCGTGTATCTTTACCTATTTTTTGGTTTGCAGAACTTTGACTCCAGGACATGATGCGGTACAGAAGGTTACCTTAGTCCCTCGTGGCCAAGCGTGGGGCCTCACTTGGTTCATTCCTTCTGATGATCCAACATTAATATCTAAGCAACAATTGTTCGCAAGAATTGTCGGTGGGCTTGGCGGTAGAGCTGCTGAAGAAGTTATCTTTGGTGAGCCTGAGGTGACAACAGGTGCAGTTGGAGACTTGCAGCAGATCACTGGTTTGGCTAAGCAGGTTAGTTAACAGTGAATATTTAGACTTCATCAATGGTAGGGATGACAGTGAGGGGGTTAAGTGGGGCACCCGCCCTGTCCTGACCTGCTTAAAGGTGGGGACTGGGTTAAAAACTTACAGCGGGACGTGGACAAGTTCTGGTAAAAATGCTCCAACATGAGCCGATCAGACCTGGTATGTATACATAATAACCTACTTAAATAAGTGGTTAAATAATCATATAAAGAAAAAATTGTAACAACTTAAAAATGAGAGCGTAAGAATTAAAATTGGGTTGGATTGGGTTGAGTTGAGTTTAGGTTTGGTGAGGTGGGGACCCGCAGGCTTTACATGGACAAGGTAGGAAGAGAGTAGGGGAGGAAATAGGTGTGGGGGGGTTTTCAACCTTGTCGCTGGTTTTTGAAAGGGATGGTGTCATTGGGCAGAGTTAGGCTTTAGAAAACCCAACGTGACCCAATCGTTGCCATCCCTAATCTAGGGCTTCCAGCAAGTACTTACCAAAATTTGCTCCAAGAAAACTACACCTGTCTCCAACATGATTGGTTTTAGGTATATCTTCCACTCATTATTGGTTCCTACCAAACTAATTCTTCTTAACTAAATTGGACCGCAGATGGTGACAACATTCGGTATGTCAGAGATCGGGCCTTGGTCCCTCATGGACTCGTCACAAAGCGGAGATGTTATCATGAGAATGATGGCTCGGAATTCCATGTCAGAAAAGCTTGCTGAGGACATTGATGCTGCTGTGAAGAGAATTTCCGACAGTGCCTATGAGATTGCTTTGAGCCACATCCGCAACAACAGAGATGCAATTGATAAGATAGTGGAGGTACTCCTTGAGAAGGAAACCATGACAGGTGATGAATTCCGTGCAATTCTTTCTGAGTTCGTAGAAATCCCAGCTGAGAACCGGGTTCCACCATCTACTCCAGTTACTGCCACTGTGTAATATAATATTTTGTTTTATACTGAACAATGCCAGCCATTTTTCTGTACTGTCCATATACCGTCTCTTCTGTTTCCCCTAGCTGTTTACTAATTTTACCCAAAAAGAGTGGATTTGATGTACAATCCGTGTAGAATCTGTTGTAATGTAATTAGTCCAAATACTGTTTCTGTTGCATTTCATTGCTGTAATCTGTCTTTGATGAGTAGACTTGGGTGCTCTTGCACTAATGGTGCTAGAGCAGTTATCATGAGTACAAAATACTTGAATTTGACTTAACATTGAGCTTATTGAATGTCCGAGTATGGAGGAATGATCATAACAGCTAATAGAGAGGTGGAGCTGGCGCAACCTGATTGCTTGCAAACTTATTTCTCCATGCAATTCCTGCAACGGGGTCTTTAAGAAGCAAGGACACCCCCTTCCACCAAACAAACTTGAAAAGTCGCCAACCTGGTTAGCATAAAAAATGGTCCCTCTTTCAGACCATGAATAAATTCTAGAATTCTGCAGAGAGAGAGAGAGAAAGAGAAAAATTAAGAGAGAAAAGGGGAAGAAAGAATCTGTTTCTTCGGTTCTGCAAAATGCTTTTAAGGCTTTTAATTAGGCCTTCTCCCCTCTCACCAACTCCTCTTTATGAAACAAAGGTATCTGATGCTTTACTTGAGCGGCTTCTGTAATCATAAGGATTCAAAACACTGTTTGAGCAGTTCCCCTATCTGTGAAAAGTGAAACATTGAAACTGAAGACTTACAAAAGCTTCACTCCGACAAATGGTATGTTTCTCATATTTATGCAAGTGTCCCAGTACGCCTACAACAATGGTACAAGAAGCAGTAAAGGTTCTCCTAGAGCAACAATGGCAGTCAACACTTAACGGCAGCTTGGAGTAATATTTCTCTCTGTAACTTTTTTTTTTTTTTTTTTTTTTAGTCTCTCCATACCAAACAGACATTAAAGGTGGCCGTAGAACAGTTAAGTACCTCATTGTAGTTTCATTCAGGTCCAGGCAACCTTATAACATATAAACAACCTTATCTGTAAATTGTACCATTTTTAAATGTCAAAACAAAGATAAACCTCAATGCATAAAACGACAAATAGAAGACACCTAAATTCATTCAAACCCAGGTCCACAATATATTTTCTATAGAAGAATTTTTTTTTTTTCCACAAAAAAAAAATTCTATAGAAGAATTTGGGGAGAGAGTCCAAAGAGTCCAGAGAGCACAAACCAAAGTATCTAGATTCCCATCCTAATGATTGGGGAGAGAAGATAAGCTGCTTTCTTTCAGGAAAACGCGTTTAAGAGTTCCATCTTAGGAGTAAAAAAAAATCAAGTCTCTCCTCAGTCCTCACCCACTCTTTATGAAACAAGAATGAGACAGTTTTATTTTAAAGAATAGACAAAGACTAGCATAATTTGATGCATGTACACCCATTCATCTAGACCGCTTTGCCGACTTCATTATTATTATTATTATTATTATTATTATTATTATTATTATTTATTTATTTATTATTATTGTTGTTGTTGTCATTATTTGTGGTTAGGTTTTAGTGATTGTTAATGATGTTTTATAGAAGATTGAAGTACAAAGAGTAATTAGTTTTGCATCCAACCATCAAATGAAGCAGATAATTCAATCTTATATATTACCCTCTCATTCAGTGCTTCCCTTTTTTTTCATTTTTGTATTATTTAATAATTATTATATTGATAAAACTTTTTAATATAATGTAGATATATTGATACCTCAGTAAACGTATCATATAGAGACAAGTGGGCCAGGTCGACTGACTGGGTCCTGGGCCACATCCCAAATGTAAAAGGGCCTTCCAATTCATCTATTTAAATCACATTACCAATTTTATGGTCACAAAAGAAGGACACAAATAATTGATGGCCCCTGAAAAACTCAGATACTTTTCTTTCTTCTTGCAATTCATTATGTGAGACATGTCTTTCCCATAGGACACATTGCATAAGTAGAAAAATATCCAGTAATGGATTCTGTCAGCCGGGGGTGGGGGGTCCCTTCTCTTAATGTTTTTGTAACTGGGTGGCCTCGGGGGTGCCCCGATCGATCTCCCTTTTAGGGCTCCCTCTCCCACGACATCCGTGACACCCCCGGGTTACTCTGTTGTTACTCTTTTCCTTTTCTCTCCTTTTGTTCTTTTTTTTTCTTTTTTTTTTTTTTTTTTTTTTTTTTGTTTATTATTTCGTCACGTACTCACGCGCGTCCTGAGATGCATGCCTGGCTACAGCCCGGCCGACGTCCCGATTTCCTTTTTTTCCCCGACATATGTGTAATTATAATATATAGAATATTTTGAATTTTTGAAGGGTGAAAAAAGAAAAACTATTATGATCCGTCTTTCCTCGTCTCCCTTTTTTTTTTTTTTTTTTTTTTTTTTTTTTTTTTAAAATTGAGTTATCCAAATTATTTTCACACTTATTTAATTAACAGTTGATTAAATAACAGAGAAATTATTCTATATACATAAATTAACTTAAAAATCTTTAAAACTTTCATTTTCCCAATTCCCACTTCTCTGTACATTTTTTTCTTCCCATTATACCCACCCTTTATTACGATCTCCTCCAACTCGGGCACTTGGGTCGGGGGGTGAGAGTCTCTTCCTAGTTCCTACGCCGCACGTGTACACGCCAGGTCAAAAGCGCCAGCCGTCCGGCCCGTCCCCAAGACATCACGTGAGCCGCCCCCAGTCAACTCACGTGCGTTGGCGCACGTTAGTCCCTCGATACGGTGTCCCACAGGGATGCGCAGCGGCGCCGGGCGAACCCCACCCGGCGTTGCTTCAGGTCGTAGACCACCTCGAACCCCTGCTGCTGGAAGTTCCCGAGCGTCGCCGCAGGCCCCCCTCCCCCCGCCTCCGCGTCATCCCCGCCGTTCATCACCATCACGCACCCCACCCTCCGCTTCCTCCCCGCGCTCTCCGTCAGGACCCCCATGAAGTAGTTCCTCCTCGGCAGCGCCACGCTCGCGTTCCCGCCGAAGTGCAGCACCACCCCCGGCGCCGCCACCTTCTCCTCCGACCCCGACCCCGACCCCGACCCGCCGTAGAAATAACACCGGCCCAGTCCAAGCTCGGCCTCGGTCTCCGAAGCCCTCTCGTACTTCCCCCTCATTTTCCTGTCGAATTGCTCCAGCACCGCCGCGTACATCCCCTGCGGGAGCATCGTGAAGGTCGTTCCGGAATCCACCACGACCCCACCGTCGCCCCTCCTATTCACGGTTTTCATGTTCTCCGGCGCCGGGATTATTCTCCCGCCGACGGAGACCGCCTCCAGCCCCACCGAGTAGAAGTAGGGGTGTTTCGGGTTGTGCAGCATCGGCGTGTACACGAATTGCTCCTCTCCCTCGACGTTCGCGCCCTCGGAGCGCCCGAGGATGAGGGGGCTCGGGCGGTGGAGGCGGCTGGAATCGAAGGAGTGGGCGATTAGACAGTAGGAGAATCGGCTGCCGAGGTGAGGGGAGAAGGCGGAGAGTTGGGCGGGGAGGGAGAGGATTCCCCGGCCGAAGCCGGCGACTCCAATCGGCTCCGCCAGGGCGGTGTGCGCGCACCCGAAGGTGAAATTGCTGAGGCGGATGTAAGGGGAGCTGGGGTTGGACGTCGGAATCAAGAGGCTCTCGCGGTGGAGGTTCGCGACGAGGCTGCCGTCCCCGTACGCGTAGTAGAAGGGCGGGCACCGGGAGGAGGAGCAGCCGTCGGTCTCGATGTTGTCCAGGGAGCATTTCGCCATGGCGCAGAGGTCGGAGGGGGGGAGGTTGGAGTGGGCGGCGGAGCAGAAGTGGGAGTGGCAGGGGATGGCGGGGGAGGAGGAGAGGTTGTAGGGGGTGGGTTTGGGTCTTCCCTCGCAGAGGATGCATTCGAACGGATGACAGGGGAGCCAGACGAGGTCGCTCCCGGTGTCCATGTACAGAGTCACGGACTGCGATTGGTGGGGACCGAGGGGGAGGGAAAGCGTGTAGTCTGTGCCGGAGGCGAGGGGGAGAGAGATTTCGCGGCGCTGCCGGCCGCGGTGGCGCTGGAACCTGGCGGCGGAACGGGCGGAGGCGGCTTTGATTAGGTGAGGCGTGTCCGCGGTCGGGGTGTTCGACAGAGTGTGCGACAGAGGAAGCAAAAGGGTATCGGAGGAGGAGGAGGAAACAGGGGCGAGCAGAAGAAGAGAAACGATCAGAAAAAGAAGAGACGAGAAGAGAGCAAACCCTCCTGCCATCTTCATTAAAGACGCCGTCGAACGGAGGCAGAACAGAACGCCTATGGAGAAGCAGCGAATCAGAATACAGAGAGCGAGAGAGAGAGAGAGAGAGAGAGAGAGAGAGAGAGAGAGAGAGAGAGAGAGAGAGAGAGAGAAATGATGCTCAAGAGAGTACCGGAACAAAACTACAAAAAAACTGGAGTTTATGAAGAGGTGGTTTTAAAAGGGGTTGGTGGGAGTGGAAGGAGAAGACGAAACGGACGAACCTTCTGGGGAAGGGGTTAATTGAAAATACAAGTCGCTCCCCATCATCATCATCGTCGTCGTCGTCGTCGTCTCAACGTTTTAAATGAGAAGACCGAAGAGCGTAAGAGGTCGATTCACCATGAAAATCAGAGGACGAGAAAAAGAAAAGGAGAGAAACAGAGCCCCTTCGCCGTTTACTACAAAAGAAGCAGAGAGAACAGACGTCCCTCGTCAGACAAGTTATGTCCATTTCCCAAACCAAACGAAGATTCTCATTTCTCACATCTCTCACGAGTCATGAGTCTATCCATTGATCCGCTTTTAATGTCCCAGATTCGTGATTCCTTCCTAATTTTCGTCTTAATCACCCCAAGTGACTAACACCCGAACCTCCACTTGCCCCTGCCTTACTGCCTTAATCACCGACCTTCCGAAAAGCAAGAACCAGGGAGACGCTAATGGAGTCTCTCGCAGCCTCGCTTCGCTTCAAACAGTCACGGGATGCGGCGCAAATAGTAAAAGTTCAGTTTGATAAGGGTAATATGGTAAATTAATGAGTGATTAAAGTCCAAAGTTCGAGTAACGGAGGGCCGAGCCGGCCCGCTCGCTAAAATGGGCGGGTGAGTCAGCCAGCTGGACGCCCGCCACGCGGCCCGTCTTCCGAAACACGAACCCCAGGCGACGTCGACGGCCGTGCCAGCGCCGAGTGGGACCCGCGCCGAGTCACCGATCCGGGGGTCGGAGATTCTGTCGTCGTCTCTCGCGAGTAAAGCGGAACAGCTGGAGCATGACGTCACCCTCAGGGGGGGGGGTCTCCGACCGTACGTCGGATTTTCCGGGTTGGTGGACCGGACTGGGGTGGCGAAGCCGCGACCCACTGAACCACCGAGCCGTCTAGATTGTAACGTATCGTTTTTGTCGGGTTCTCGGAGGGGTTACCGTTTTGTCGTAACGCGAGCCGTCCATTTTGAAAAAAGGGGCCCCACCGGGGGTATGGAGTCGGATGCGGTCAAGACGTGGCGAGTTACGTCGACGTGGCTTAAAAAGCCATGCATGGGCGCGTACGAAAAACAAATGGCCTCTCTCTTTCTGGCCCATGCGGAGAATCGCATTGATAAATATGTCATGGCGCCCATTTCACGTCACTAGCCAAACTTCTATCCACAAATTTTATGATTTAAATGAGTCCCGTTCCCTTTGCTCTTATATATCTTTAAAAAAGATAAAGGGTATTTTCGTTTACTTATATACAATTAATTTTATATGATATATAAAACATAATTTTTTTAGCCCAGATATCATAAAAAAATAGACAGGAGATTTTTTTTTTTTTATTTTATTTTATTATTATTATTATTATTATTATTTTGTTCCCTACGAAATGTACTTGAAAATGCATCAGTTATCAAATACTGCTCCTTAGGAGAAGCACCACAAAGATCAGTCTCCGGTAGCTCAAGATCCGATACATCTCCCGCCGTATAATTTACAAATATTGTCACTTCTTCTTGCCTTAATCCGCCAAAGCAAACCCCAGACACAACCAGAATTATTTTAATGAGGGCACGTATTTTGACAAGAGGCGGAGAAGTCAGGGGAAGGAATTCCAGCTTCCTTCCAGATTCCATGTTCCCTTCCTCCGTGCTCTCTCTCTCTCAAAAAAAAAAAAGAGTCTAAAACAAGGGACTGATGAATCTTTCTAGAACAATGCGGGATGCACCTTCCTTCTCTAATCTTTACCCCAGTATACCCAGCTTTTGGACATATAATTATATTAGTCAGCTGTTGTTTTGAAGATCAGGATTGTGGGTTAGATACAGGATTAAGCGGTGAAGGTCTCTCTTGAGGATTTTACAACCTAAATCCTTATTTTAGTTTGGATTTGATAACAATGGCGGGCTTATTAAGCAATATGTTTTCTGACCATTGAGATTGACTCATGACTCAGCCAGGTCATCGTGGCTGTGTCAAGTCGAGACTGAGACTTGTCTTTTCTGTAGTGACTGTTTTCATGGTCCTATATATTAATATGTTTTAGTCAAATTTTGACTATATGTACCGATTTTTATGGGTCACATATAATTGAAACACTACCAACTTTGTAAGTGTCACGTATATTTGAAGCACTACCTTACACTATATTTGATGCGCTACCTTACACTACTAAAAGCAACCTTTGGATATAGTGGGTGGAACACCATGGCCTACGGACAAATAAACAATCCTAGCCGTCGAAGGTTGACACTAGAAAAATGTGATTACAGACAACCAAATGGATGAGGCTGCACCAGAAGTGGAGCATGCAATAATTGAAAAGGGAGGAACAGGGAAGGTGCTTGTAGCCAATCGATGGTTGTGGGTCTATCCAGTTGCCCTATGTGTAATTCATTCTCCACCCAAAATAATACTCTTAGGCTTGAATTGTGAAGCTTCTATATTTTTTAAACACTGAGGAGCTTTGTTCTTCATTCTTGAAATTCTAGGTGGACTTGTGGAGGTAGCTAGAGAATAAGTACATAAAAAAATACCTAGACCTTTTTTGTTCAATCGTGTTTATTCTATAAGTCACTATTTTGTGTATACCTGCTTGACAGTAGAGACTTGCATAAATGAAATTGTGACCTATGTTAGACAGATCTGTTTGCAAATAGGGGCTTGGGTTTTATCAGGTTTCCTGAAACCCCACCCTAACCTAACTTTACAGACGCAAAACCCGAACCCGGAAAAAACCCAGTTGGGTTTTAAACCCGATCTCATCTGATGCTTCGACCCCTCAACCTGTACTTAAATCGACCCAATTTGTCCCTGAACCAACCCAGTCCAAAAGGAGGTATAAGAACCCACGGGTTAGGTTAGGTTTAAGGAACCTAAACCTGAACCCAAACCCAATCCGCACTGGGTTTTTCTCTCCTCAATCCCTCCCTGACCAATGGAGTGGAAATAAGACCTAAAAACCGGTGATTTCGAGTCAAGTCGATCAATTTACTCAAAAAAACCCGACCCAATGCCACTCCTATTTGCAACAGTATTAGACCACAAACTTCAAAATAAAATATAAGGAAAGAGATCTTCATATACAATAATGTCGGCAAATCTTTAAACAAATGCACATCGAGTCAGAATTCATTTTCCCACATTCTGATACAGATCTAGTTCAGTAAATCAAGGTTAGCAGAACTGGTGTGCTCGTGAGACTAATTTCAAGGTAATGTCACTGTTTATCATTTTTTTTTTTTTTTTTTTTTGAGGAAATTGGAGTCTGTTTATCATTATTCATACTGGTAACAGTTGCCTATTTAGAGAACATCAATAAATACCATGAGTAACACAGAGGAAATGCATAAATACAATGGAGGGGAAACAGAGACCCTTCAAAACAATCAAACTGTAACCCACACGCAGGTGAAATGAGAGATGAATATTTTGAGTTTGAACTGTGAAGTCTTCCTTTATAAGTGTGCCACTGAAGGTGGCTTTATCTTGTCCAACAGCTTCTCTGCTTCTATGAACCCACCAAGGGGTCCCAAAGACAAGTATTTTAGATGTTTCCATCTGTTTTCACGTTGAAAAGTTAAAAAACTGATGGTTGAAAGAATGTGGAAACAAACTTGACTCCTATCTCAGACAGAAAAATTCAGAAACGGCCAAGTTTAGAACAACCAACAGCTTTTAAGATACCTGGGTATGAAGGGAAGTGCCAAACAGTGAAGATGGAGATGGTCAACACTGTTGAATGGAGGCTGATGAAAGCCAAAACTATGATTGACACGAAGAATTAATACAGAACATAACAGAAAATATGTAGCATGCTTACATCTTAAGCCTGTTCGTAAATGGAAAAGCCAATTCTAACCTGTATGGCCTTGGTCCAGGTGCATCTCTCTGTAACAGAGTATGACCTACTTTTAACATGTGATTCACTGGAAAGACAAAAAACATGTAAATTATAAATAAAGGAACTTATAATCATTTCCAAAGGCATCAACCAAATTTATGATTTAAATGATTACCCAAATTGTAGTCATCGATTCTTCGAGTCAGGTCCTTGACAGTTCCTATATGCTCCACAGGAATAACCAGATAATGCCTGCCAATTGATACCAGTGGCGATACATTGATCAATGAGATTCAAATAGAAAGATCAGTGAAAACAAAAATAGAAGCACATGAATTACTGCATTATAAACTAGTTAAGTGAGAGACTGAAACAAACCAATCCCAGCCAAGCTTTTGTGGGCTCAGGCCTCATACTTTACTTTAAGCTTCTCTCAGGCATAGGCTCAAGTTCTACTTAGCTTGGCAAAGATATTGGCTTCACTTGACTTATAAGTTTGCCTTACAATATAAAATTGCAGTTTCTTAAAAGAATTTGTAAATTCAACCAGCTTGTAAACCATAGAGCAGAGCTTGGCAAGGATCTGGGTGCAGGCTAGGCTGAGGGTGAGAACCAATTCCACTAAGCATGAGCATAGGATAACGAAATTTGAGAGTCTACTTTGACTGACAGCAAAGTAGCATCAAGGCGTTGTATTGTAACTAGTGTACAGAGGAGACCCCCTGGCACAAGTAGCAGCACTTCCTTGCATAAACAACTTATGCAGCAATAAGTTACAGTCATTACTAATATAAAATGAAAATCAATCTCAAGCAGGGTAGAAGCTCACAAGACTGGTGAAGTGCTATGTTGTGCCAAGGTGGTTGGTTCCACTTAATTTAGTTATGTCTTCATCTCAGAAATCTGCAGTCCATGCAGAAAGATCTTTCAGATGAGTAGCTGACAGTGATAAATGCATGCTGGCTTGTTTGATCTTCCTGAAGAGCACTTAAAGACCTAAAACTTCCCCAAACAGCTCAAAGTTATTCTTTTTCAATACCTTTTCTGAATTCAATTTATAGCATGTTCACTTTTTTCTTAATCTTCAATGAGCCATAATTATGCAGTCTCCAGAACCCAAAACAAAGGGGAGGAAAAACTAAACAATTTACTGCTAAGGACCATATTCTTTATCTATGAAGAAAAAATATCTAAGAGGGCTATATTACAATGAAAGTGATAACATGATTCAAATTTATTTGGACCTAATCTACAGTGTCAAGCCCAATAAAAATGAATGTCAACTCAAAGTTAGAGACTTCAGCTCCTCATTGGAAGCACAGGTCATGCAGGGGCGGAGGAGTAATTCGACCCTTCTGGTTCAATCCTCCTTGTATACTCCATGCCCTTTGAACATTGTGACTTCAACACTGCAGAACTCTGGCACTCCTCCAAGGACTCGGATTGTGTTTTCAGTATTTCTCCTCTTCCCTAGTTGTAGAAGGAGACTCGGAGGTTATCATTTCGTGGGCCTCAGGGCAAAAAATGCCACCAGGGCAGCGCTTGACATATTTTGACGAGATTGTGGACATTTCTAGCTCAAGACTATCAGTTGGCATCACACAAGGAGAGAAAGAAACAACTTAGCAGTTAAACTCGCAAGAGAAGGGGTGAACTGACACATCTCATTTTGGTTCATCCCTCCCTCTTTTCCTCCTTTGATAAGTACTGTATTTTTACATAACTCATGAGGATTAGTTGTGATGGGTTGGGCCCTCTCTCCTACTTTTATCTTTTTACATTATATCTTTAATGAATTCTCTTTCTCATTGAACTAGAAAGAAAAAACTGTAATGGCATTTACCACTTTCCACAAAACCAAAAAGGTTCTCAAAAGAAACAGGGTTGCAGTTGTAAACAACTCAGGAATTCCGTAAATTCAACAAAAGCTGCTTATATTTCTCCTCACATTTTTCACAGTAAAAATTTTAGTGAACAGAACTCCCTCCTCCCACTGTATGGGAAAAAGACTGCAACAGTGTCAGAACAGCTTGAGCTCGATCTACAGGAAACAATATAAGAACAGGCCAGCCAACTTTAAAAAGGAAGCACTGCAAATGTAATTGGAAGTAGGTTGTTGTCTGATATTCGAGAAATGAAAATTTTATTGGGCAAGAAAGGAAGGAAAAACATGGCAAAGTGACACATGCAACAGAAAGTGGTAATAAACTATGCTGAGGGAAATGCTGGCTGTGATATAAAAAGCAGTTTCTTCTTAGCTACTACTTTAGCGAGGGAGTCAGCTTATTGGCAGGACAAGGCATATGGGACCAGGAGAGTTGGAGACTCACGGAGGTATCTTGGATTCAGCTAAAAGATCTAAACACACCTTGGAAGGTCCAAGCTTAAGAAAACCAATGAATCCGGAGCCATATAATCTCCTACACTTTTAAGAGGCCTGAAAGAACCTCCTCCCTAAAAGTTGGAAGTTGGAGAGCAGGGATTCGAAGACTGTGAATCAGAAAAAAAGGTAGTAGTTGAACTAGCCAACTGGGGCATTGTGTAAATAAAACTTCGATCATGCCAAGCAATTATGTCCATGCCCAAGTTTTTAACCTGCTACTCTTCATCCCATATAAACCAGTATTCCCAGTTTGCCATTTCTAATTTCATTTAACATTTAAACATGGTCAGAAAGAAGACTCACTTTGACCAGTAAAACCTCCAAAGCATCATCTATCTGTGTTCTAAGTTCATCCTTCATGAATAACAAAAGATCTCAGCTATGCATCATATTTTATCATTTGGTTTATGTTGAAATAACCATCCATGGACAACAGAAAAAAATGACAATCAAGAACAATTTCTAAGAAATGTAAAATTTGAGCCACAGAGGTGCAAGCACAAAGTTAAGGTCAGACCCATATGTTATTTTTCGTGAAGAGGGGATGATTTCATGCAGTAATCCGGTTGTCCAAAATGTTCACGGATTGTGTCTGTTACACTAGATCCTTTTCTAAATTGATTTTTCATGTTACATGTCTGAGCTTTCTAAAAACGAAGTTAACAACAGCCAACTAATGAAAAAAGCTTTTAAAAGTATTTGTCCTTTTCCAGATAAAAATGTGAAAAGGATCCAAGGGGATTTTTATCCCAGAAATGAAGGATAGGTACTTTATAGCAGCTCTAGTTCCTGTTAAATGAGGAATGAGTGTGAGGCCAAGGAGATGTTTAGTTGTTGGACGGCAGCAGAGGAGTTACCATTGAGGCGCTCTCAAGGAGTGATGGTGGACATACTGATGTACGCACAGATGCATTTAATGCAGGGTAGCAACAGATAGGGAAGAACAAAGTAAAGAGGAAGCTGAAGACCGCAATACAGTCTAAATCAACTTCAAATTCAATGCTTAAGATGGCAAGCCGTTGACATACTAGCTAGAGTTGACGTCGAATACTATAACTTCTCAAATGGTCCTTCAGGCAGAAAAAAAAGGTTTAAAACCCGATCAATTCATTCTATATTTTCAGCTTATACAACTGAAATTCTCTTCTTTTCGAATACTAGCCTGATTACAGCAGCCCGTATCACTTTAAATAAAAGTCTCAGAAAGATGCACCAAAATAATAAGTGGGGGAAAGCTGATTGCAATAGAAATGAAACAAGCAGAACACAGAGCCATAAAATTCAGAACCCAGACAATCGCAAAAAACTCTTAAGAAGATTGAAATGGAACCTGTACGCGGAGGGGTTAATGTCTTGGAAAGCAACAACCCTTTCATCCTGCGAGAGATCCGTGCAAGAAGACAATCGAATAACTGGCTATGGATGAGAAAAAGAAGACAAAACTTGAGTACAAAGTATCTTACGGCGTAGAGCAGAGGAGTGGAAGTGGCAGCACGAGCGATCTGACAGAACACACAAGGGGCTGCCATGCCTTTAACAGTTACTAAGTTATCAGTTGTGAACGACTGACTGTCTGCTTCCTGTCGTCAACGCAGACAAGCAAAAAATAATACGGATTTACACTTTATTGTTCCCTTCGCTTTTCGGCTTCGACGTCTCTTGTAAGTCGTAACCTGAGTAACAAAAGAAAATGATAAAACACCAGTTAAAACCTCATTGGGAAAATACGAACCCTTTGTTGTAGCAACAACAGCCAGCAATCTCCGGCAAATTCTCACTCCATTACCCGAAACTGATACGGATATCCCAGGAGTCAACACAATTGAAAGATCCTAAACGCTGCGCGAGATTCTATACACTCATCTCTGCTCACTGTTCAGAGAATTCAGCTTTTCCTTTGTAAGCGAGATCCAATCATCCAAATCCGACCGAGCTTTCACATTTTTCATCCCCAAGATCATCTACATTCTGTATACGGTAATGTTACTTCTACCGACACATATTCCAAAACATGTATGGTTCTAATGAAACTTTTCCTTTCATGTATTAGTACAAATTCAAATGGAAATGAGGTGAGTTCTTGTTAACTTTACACTGGAGAGCCTTTTGCCTTTGCGTCGAGCTGGTCCTGTAAGTTCAATGATCGTGCTGAAGCGGAAAACTAAGTTACAAAAGTAATTCCAACTTTAACGCTTATTGTCGTCCATTTCATACTTAAATTTAAGCCACATGGGTAATGTCCAACCTTATATCGAGTGACCTACTGAAGGCAACATAGTTAAATGGCAAGTCAAATAGACAGTTGCATATTGTTGGAACTTACTCAAGTTAGGCAACCATTTCAACTATTTGAAGTCAAATTTGCAGCTTCAGAGTAGAACTCAAATTCCACGGAGAAGCCCCTTCATGAATTGAAAAAATTCTAAATTAGTTGCAGTATCTACTGCATTGGGCACGGTACATTCCGTAAGACTGAAGCCAATGGCGTCTCCACAGGCAACAACTGACAGCTGATGTATATGGAGCAAAATTCAAAGTCCACAGGAATTTGCAATATGTAGATAACACTGCAGGAAGATGATAATGAGAAAGTAAAGGTGATAATGATAAAGAAGAAGACTGCTGCTTGGTAACGAGACAATCCAGAACTGGAGTTGACCGTGTCACCTGCCTGGTAAGCAATCTGACAACAAAAACAACAATGTTCAAAACCTGTTTTTGTATACTCACTGTTCCTTGACGCTTCTCTGATGTTTTCAAGCCTGTATTTGCAAGAATATGTACTTTAGTATTAACCCAAAAGATCAACCTTATAGCCATTCCCAAAAGATCAACCTTATAGCCATTCCCAAAAGATCAACCTTATAGCCATTCCCAAAAGATCAACCTTATAGCCATTCCCAAAAGAGGGGGAACGCAGAAATATATTTTGCAAAGAATTGGAACATCGCGTTCTTTAACCATTATTAGGATAAAATTACAAGGGCCTTCAACCCCATTGGGGCTCAACTGCGTTATCAGAAAAGACGGTATTAGGCACAGGAGATATTCTGAAGCTGTCTCAAAGAGCATGACAAGGCATGCAAAATTGCTAGAGGCAACTTGGGAGCATTTGAAAGCAAAAAACAACGAATGGTTCCTAGGTTCTGTGGACCTCCTGTGGAATCAGCAATTCATCATAGTCGTCAACCATCACCTGCATGAAGACAAGCCCAACAATCATCTCTTCAAAATCAAGCACGTTAGGGAATCAACAAGGAATCTTTCTGGCATTAAGCTGTAAAAAAGAACATAAAGGAACCTCGTATTTCTGGCCTCTATATGCGTATTCCACTTGCAATTTCTTTGGTTCGCCAGGGCAAGGGTCATAGAATCCCATAATGCCTGATTTCTTTATACCCTCGTGAAGCTACATGATAGACAAGTAAATGTCATGTTAAAACACCAAAGCATGCACAGACAGATACAGATATAGATACAGGTACAGGTACAGATACAGAGAGACAGCTCGAACTCAGTTTGGCTTCCTAATTGTCACACAGTAAAAGTCAAAGGTTTGACACAAATTTAGGCACATTGCTCTTTGCTCTATGCAAGAGGACATTTGAGATGGGCTCATCAAAAGAGTGCCCTCTGGAAGAGTCTTGTTTTGGAGTTCTTCCAAGCACTCTTCGAAAGTGAGCTGCTTTTTTATCCAAGAAGAAATTTTTAGGCTCCAAAGAGTATAGCCAAATGCTCATTAACCTTCAACAGCAAGACAGACCTTGATAATTCCAGCACAGAAAGCAAGATGTATACCTTAAGTTGCCCACCATCACTGACAAGAAAATTAAGTGGTATAGTCACATCAATCAACTGAGAAGCCAGTTCATCATTCACTTCTCTTCCTTCCATCCTTTTCTTAAAAGCTTTCTGGTTACCATATACTGCCCTAGTAATTACTAGCCCTCCAGTTTCCAACTGCTTTTTTGTCTTTCTAGTAGCTACATGTTGTAATAGTTGTTGAGCTCTTTCTGCAGCAGCCCTAGCTTCCCGCACCTAGAAAGTATCAATGCACAGGATGAAATAGGTAAAAAGTACTTCCCAAACTTGAAAAAATATTTAGATAGCAATACACTGGAATGATAATGATAGTTGAGTAGTAGTTTGTCACAAAAAACCAAAATTTAAAAAAAAATCATAGAGACATACAAGGGCCATGAGAAAGAGGTTTGACGTTCTCTTACCTGAGTAGATGATTTTTCCATCCTTTCTAATGCCTTCTGTCGCTCTCTCTTGAGATAATATGGTTTCAAGACAAATTTCTGCAGGTTTTCATTTACAAACTAAATCAGATAATTTTGAAAACAAGAACATCGCTGAGAAACAAGTTTTAAAAACTTTCTAAAAAAGACAATAATAAACATTGTTAAAAGAAAAGAATAACAACCAACATTTAACAACACTGATCTTTTCACTTGTATAAACAATACAAAAACCACCAGTTAAAATATCCAGGAGATAGCAGAATAAATACCTTAACAAGAAAATAAATTGATGTAGGAACAAAAAATGCACCAGTTGCAATAGCTGAAGTAATGTGACTAGACAGCAAAATCTGCGATAACAATTTGACAACAACAAACAGTTAAGTACATTCAGAGAATAACTAGCTTGGTAATCAGAAGGTAAAAAAGTGAACTCCAAACACTATTGTTAGAGATTGAGCCAGGTTATTGTTAACCATATAACTATTAATGGTTTTTAACACTTTTCTACGTGGGATTTTCCCTACTCAACGCTCATCCTCTTGTCTAGGCTTTACATAGGTCTGAGACACAAGGAAATAACCAAGGGAGCACAATCTGAAGTTTAGCTCACACACCTGCTCATATATCATGTTAAAGATTGAGACCGATTTAATCCCAAGATGACCAGTCACTTGAAGTCTATTGTTCAACCTCATGACCCATTAAAAGTTTTTGACATTTTTTGAATAAAACACCTTTTCCCGCAACAATTGTAAACAAAACAACAATGTAAAGCTTCTTTTCAATATGCAAACAAGAATAAGCATCGCACGAGTTTCATGGGGAACAAGACCTGGCCCAATGTATATGATGCAACCATTTTACTCAACGGCCGGAGATTTGAGTAAAACATGATAAATTCCAGGTCAAAAGCAGATTAGCCAAACCTGACCAGCTTACATGTACTTAAAAGACAAATATAAGCTTCAATTAAAAATGTCATTTTCTTCATATAACTAAATGAGAAAATTATGTTTCATAAAGGTACTTGATTTAATGGAAAAAGCTAATTAAACTGAAAATAGGATGAATCTCTAAATTTTTATTCTTTCAAATTTTCATGTAGTTATTTTTTTTTTTACTACAATCACAACTGACAAGTATTTTATGCAGGAAATGCAACATATGATCAATCACGATAAATTTCTGTATGGCGGCAAACTTTTCAAGCAACCGCAACAAAACCATCTGCGGTTTGGATACGAGACCATTCAGAATGTCTGGGTCTCAAATTCATGTTGATGATCATCTGTCGTCCTTCATCTGGTTGGAGTAGATATTAGGCCTTTGGCAAGGAGAGAGGCCAGGGCTGACAACAGCAAGAATGATGCAGTAACAACAATGACTCTATGAGGAAGATGAAGGGAAAAGGACGATGATAGGGACAAGGACAATGACAAGCATAGAAATGACAACAGGAAAATTTTCATATGGGGATAGAGCGAGGGAATAGAGTCAAGGATTGGGGATAGAGAGAGGGAATAGAGTCAAGGGTTGGGGATAGAGAGAGGGAATAGAGTCAAGGGTTGGGGATAGAGAGATGGAATAGAGTCAAGGATTGGGGATAGAGAGAGGGAAAAGAGTCAAGGTTTGGGGATAGAGAGAGGGAATAGAGTCAAGGATTGGGGATAGAGAGAGGGAATAGAGTCAAGGATTGGGGATAAAGCGAGGGAGTAGAGTCAAGGATTGGGGATAGAGAGAGGGAAATGGGGTCAGGGATGGGACAGAGAGCATTGAGGTCAAGAATGGGGTTGATTTTTCCGCATCATCTTGGGCATTATGAGGGGACAAGTTCAGAGGTCAGAGTTTAGGTGAAGTTTTGAGACACCTAACCCCACTCATGTCACCCTTACACAACATGAGAAAGCAAGAAATTTCCAATATTTTGTGAAACATTTAGAACCACAGATCAACAAAATCTACCTCTTGGGACCTAGTTGAATTTTGGCAAAACATCATTGAAAGAGAGTGAGGGGAGAAGAAAAAACATAGGGATGACATAAAAATGTTATCAGTCAAACATTACATGAACCATTTCTTCAGTAGTCAAACTAAATGAGAATCAGAGATGAAACTACAACTTAGTAACTATACCAAGAACTGTAGCACTTAAAAAACTTCACAAATCATTGGATTTTTTTCATTTAAAGAAAAACATTTAGTAATTAGTTTGATCATCAATGGCAAGTCACCTAATCTAGATCGACAAGCCAAAGTTACTGCACAGGTGGTCTTTGGCCCAAAAGATCATCAACAGGAGATGTCGAGTATCTAATTTACAAGTCATTATCACTTTAATCACACCAAAAGATGTGAATAAGTTCACCCATGAGAAACACAAAATATATTTAAGACCTTCCAATGAAACTTGACATCCAAATAACTCATTAGCCAGCTTCCACTTCAATAAAAAACAAGAGATCTATGGAAATTATACGAAAACATTTACTAAATTATCAGAATACTTCAACTCGAGATATTAAAATATCTAAAAAAAAGCATGTAAAACTTCTATTTGTCATAACAAATATATTTCTAATACCCCCCCATATAGAGTTAGTGGTTTATTAAACATCATAATATTAATGCATTTAACGCATTTTCCTTCAAAGCATAAGAATTTAAACAGATGCCAAACTGTGATCTTTGAGAAAACATGTTCAATATTGAATAGGAAAAGAATGATTTGACATAATGATGCATGAATATACCAAAATCTAGAAGACAACTCACCGGAACAATCAACTTCTGCCCACCACGATGTAATTCAATTCTCCAAGAAATACCCTACAACAATAACACATTTTAGAACGTTTCAGCGTAGTCTGCAGCAGTCAATACTACATCCCAGGAATCTAATGACAAAAAGGATCTCCTTCTTGAATAAAATGATAAAAGTAATTCTAAATAGAAACATGAAAGTCAGAAAATGAAAAAATATTTAATGACAAAGAAAAGCATAGGACCTTCAAAAAAAAAAAAAAAAAAAAAACTGATGATTTCATTAAAAAAAGATGAATACAAAACCCACAGAGATGGCTAGTGAGCTAATCAACAAACGGAAAGAATCCCATATTTCAAGGGCAGGTCAAGAGACTCCGAGCTTAACAGCAGTGTTGGATTTCACCATTAGCAGTCGTAGGAGAGTTCTGGCAAGTCGCTAGCTAAGAAGCACTGAGGGAGAATATCTCATCAGTGCATGTTTAACTTCTAAGGTGGTGAACCACTTTTTCATACAATTAATGACAAGGAAAGACAGTTCCTCCACCCCCGCATGCACGAATTACATTAACAAAAGTAACTTGAAATCCAGTACAAGTATATCACTTACAACTACTGAATTGGCAATGAAAATTGTCCAGGAATAGACCACAATGAGAGATCATAGCTGCTGTTCAGGGGTTTCCAAAGAAACCACTGTTGTAAATCAGTTATTGACAACCGGACCACAACATGCCACATTCTAAAGGTCAATGGCCTTTCTTTATTTAGATGCTAGTGCCGTCCCTCTTGCATATGGATTAGAGGCTTCTCTCCATCCTAGGTTGAATCTTTCCTCAATCATTTATTAAAGAGTATACAACATTTCAAAATGTATATATTTAAAGAGCAATTTATGAGCTAAAAAATGCAAAAGCAGATGCCTCAAAATCCCATACTAACTGTCGCTGACCACAGTACACATCAATGGTGATGGAGTGCGAGGCCTGCTAAGCAACATCCCTCTACAGACATAGTTCAAGGATTGGCTACATGTACACGTAGGAAAAATTTTCCTACACGCAAAATTTAAAAAAGAAAGGAGGGGCATTTTTATAAATATCTTTTGGAGTTTTATCCACATTTACAAAAAATACCCCTCACATTTACAAAACTTTCTCTCTTCGTCTTTAATGCAAGTAGGGAAGCTTTTATCTACATGTTCATGTAGGTGATCTTTTTTATGGGGTCATTACTGCAAACCAATTTAATTAGCAAGAAAGTTTATCTGCATTTTTTAGAAAAGTAGACCAGAGATGGTGAGACATTGCAGAAAAAGTAAAGATGGCATTACCAGGAAAGGCCAGACCAAAATTTGTCTTTCAGAGAAAATCTAAGACTTCTTCTGACTAATGGAATACAACTATGCAATTTTACCAGCGACCAAAAGGACTGCAAGAAAGGAGAGGCAAGATCACGGCAAATTTGTAATGCAAATGGCATCACATAAACGAGAGTAATCACCTGAATGCCGATAGTGTAATGCATTCGAACCATGCTGAAATCAGATATTTTTCTTCCACCCCCGACTTCAAATTCAAGAGCAGTACTGCAATTTAAAAGGCATCAAATTTTTTTTTTAAGGAAAAGAAGGCATCAAGAGCTTAAAAAGAAAAAAAACAAAAAAAAAAAAAAAATTGCATTGAGAATTGTTTATCTTTACTGCAATAGATGCCAAATAAGTGAATCTCTACAAGTTGCTCAGACTAATATATATTACATAAAGTGTGACAGAAGCTCAGGTGCTTGTAAAGTGAAACAAATGACAAGACTATAATAACTCAGAAACTACAAAAGCGTGGCACCTTCCAATTCTGCCAGCAATTCTGCCATGAGACTTTGAAGAGAAATGATGTGTATAATGACCAGATGCCCCAAATGAACTAGTGCCAAACTGCAAAGTATTGGAGAAGGAAATCATGTACAGAATGAGAACCTAAACAGAACTCTGCAACAGGTCATTGTAAATTTACCTTGAGCTCCCCAGCAGTAGATGTTTTCTCATTTTTTCGTTGCAATCCAACAGCAATGGATGATTCCACCCCCAGGACCAGTTGTATCTAAAGAAGGCAACACAAAAAATCAACTTGAGCAACTTGCAAGGGATCTTGCCACTTGTTTAACTCAAAACCCTCCATTTTGATACATAACTGCCCACTGTCAATCCCCAAAGCCTTCAAACTTGAAAACCTAAAGGAGAGATTAAATAATATGTAGAGTAAAAGTCAATGAGTAGAAGATTTTTTTTTTTTTTTTTTTTTTTTTTTACAATCATTTTACAGTACCAAGAAAACGCAGTCATGCATCAAGCAACTAAAACATAAAATAAATAAATAACCAAAGACACTTGAGACTTTTTAGTCTAAGCTAGAATCATAAATTCCTTTATTTTTCCTTCTACTATGCGCTATACATAAAATACTTTAGTTTTCCCTCTACCACATGTCATGAAAGTCTAAGGTTTTAATTGAGAAGTTGCATGCTTCGATTCAAATTGCAGTTTAGATTGAGAGTCTCTGAACAAAGTCCAGAGTAAAAAATTTTTTTCTCAAAATAAGATTGCAGTTTAGATTGAGTATCGCTGGACACCTCCAGAGTAAATAAAAAGATTTTTTTCCTCAAAATAAAACAATACTGGCAGTTAACAAGATCCTTATATAATAGACAAGTGAGATCTACCGGCACATAAGTTCCATAGTACGATACAAAAACAATAATAAGAATGGGAAGCACTACATTGCCATTTGATGTCTCAGAGAGTTGTCGAGTCCATGTGTTGGAGAGGTTTATTGATCCATCTCTCAAAGACACTGTTAGCCCAGCTGTGGCAGTTGAATGAAGTGAGATATGACTGGAATAAAGACAGAAAAAAGGACCATTGAGTAACTGAAGTTACTAAGTTATTGGATATGGAGGAAAAACTAACGATGACACATGCAAGTTCAGACTAAATATTTTATATCAAAGCCAACTTACTAAAGGGACTGCCTACCGAGACGTCTGTACCCCAAGAAGTGCTCGCAAGCCTGCAGATGCCATGAATTCTATCGAAGAAACTGAAGAAATCTGATGTCTTAATACTGTTGAGGCAGCTCCACCTCCAGAATTTCCTGTTACAGCCAAATTCCCACCTACGGCAATGACATTTCGTTTGGATATTTGAGATTGAACTTCACTGGACATTGCTAACCTGTAATCACGTGGAATCCCATCAAATATCAGAAAACAGTTGAAGACAAGCAACATATGTACTTTTACCAACATTTCATGATATCTAAGCAAGGTTATCAATCAAAGAGGATTGACAAATTTCACTTGAATGGACGTGGAGTGAAATTTAATCACTTAATGTGGATGTACAGCATGACTGTTTATGGACTGTCCTATGACAAAAGGTTTGTTGCAGCTAAATGACATATTTGCCTTCAGTTATCTAGTCATCAATTTGCATCCCAACCGAATTGATACATGAATGTAGCAAAGTGTTCCTTTTGACTGTCCGGTTGATCTTGGCATCTATCAAGTAGACGAACTCTAAGGGGTATGCGGGAAAAAAAAATAAAAAACAAACTGTTCTTATATTTTCACAACAAAATTTCGAGCCAGACAATCATCAGTGAAATAAGTTAAAGCTCGAAATGATTAGCAAATTTGTACAGAATCGCAGACAGTTATACCCTCTCATTATGCCACCGCCCCTCAAAAACTGCGGCACTGACAAATTGGCCAGAAGCGAACCAGAAGTTCGGGTATGAGCCGATATCTTCTCTTCTTCCTTACGCCGCCTCAACCTCTCAAGTTCCTCCTTGATTTCTTCCGCTCTATTCAACTTAGTACCAAGCTCCAAACCCGAATTCACCCCTTCCATTCCATAAATATCATATATCTGCCTCTTTCCCTCGTCACTTAATATCTCGTAAGCTTCCCGAATCCGTTGAAAATTTTCCGTGGCGATATCCTTCATCTGAAAAACTCACGAATAACTCCAGTTAACCAACTCGCCGCAACAACGAAACACCAAAAATGATTCCTCAAAAAACACCACTCCATAAATAAATTTCACTCTCTTTACAACTAAGTCAAATTGCATGATACATGCCACCGAAACACAAAACATGAAAAGCTCATCGTTATTACTTCTGGCGATTGGTATTTGTCCGGATGATAGATTTGAGCCCATTGCCGATAAGCTCTTCTGATTTCCTCGTCCGAAGCGTCGGGGGATAGGTGAAGCAGAGCGTAGAGGTCTCTTTCAGGCGAAGCGCCGTCAGCCTTCATTTCACCGACGGCAGTGAATCTCTCTCTCTCTGCCTCGAACTACTGGGGAGTAGCGCTTAAGCTACAAAAGCCTGGTCGCCCGGGTTTAGGTCCCGGAGAAGTAAACGAGAGAACAGAAGATGGCGCAGCGCGCGACGAATTAAGGAGGGTTTTAGGGTCAAGGTTTCGCACGTGGGAAATGGGTGGTCGCTACACCACAGATACGTACAGTGTCGAGTAGTAATTTACACTTACTTTGTCATACTTATTAAAAACTTAATAACAACAACAATAATAATAATAAATTCATAAATAATTTAATAATTCAATAATGTTAAAATATTAGCGCATGGACGCATGTTATTAGAATATCGAGTAATTAATTCTATTACGAAAATAAAGTTACAAGCTAACATATTGCCCTTTAATGAAAAACCATGTTATAAGCATTCATGTAATATGTTACTCCACTCAACATATTGTAATTAGTTCATTATTGATCACCGATTAGTATGTTATTAATTACTAATGAGCATGAACATTGACCACCAATTAGCATGCTACTCAGTTTTTTGTCACTTTGGTTAAGTATCAACTAGTATGTTATTAACCACGAATGAGTATGTTCTTGACCCACAATTAACATAATAGTAATCATCAATTAGTATGTTATCGAATATTTTTCTGTCACTGGTTCAGAAAATTAAAAGGAATAGGTTATAGAATATACGAGTAACATGTGTCCACTCTAATATTTCGATATTAATTGATCCACGAGTCGTAATTCTCCAAGATTTGCTCTAATATTTGCAAGTCAGCTTATTCAATTTCAACCCTACTAGTAAATTATTAACCTTATCAAACTACTTAAGAAAAATATAATGGAACCGATAATCCACCCTCCTTAACTCCCATTTTTGTTCGAATCGTGTTTAGGCCCCTTGATAGGTCTCACGGGCACCAACTCCGGTTGATCCCACCTAACCTTGAACACATGGGGACTGAGTGAGGCTCGGCGGGGATGGCACTGGGCTGGAAAACCCCACTGGGTTTCCACTTTTCGGGAAACCCGACCCGGACCAACTCTGGCCACCCTGGCCTAGCCCATAGAAGTTTGGTTAAAATAAAAGTAGAATTATTAAATACTATCAATCAATTTAAGAATTAAGAGACAGAGATATGTTTTTTAATTTTAATGTTGGTTTCGGCGGAAAACTTTTTTCTATTTAAGGTTATTTTATTCGTTAGTATTTAAGATTAATGTAATAAATCCCTGTTTGACGGAGGCTTCCAGTTAATTAATCCCGCCTCCGCGAATTCCGACAGCCACCGGCTGGCGCCCCGTCGGTCGTACGGCCAACGGCCGTGGGGGAAACGACAAAAGCCGGTGGCGCGTAATCGCGGTCGTTCGAGGGGGAGGTGGGCCAGTTAGATTCGGAACGTGGCAGAAGAAACAAGTCCGGTATGCGCGCGCAGTTGTACTAATGAGACGCGAGCGTCGAGCGGCGATATAAGAGGGCACATTCGGACTAGTTTCGGAGCTGAGAAAAAAGATGAAGACGCGAACAAGGGGGACGAGGGGAAAGGACGAAAATTCACTGATGGATTCTCACCAGCTCGTGGACGCTCTCGCTGCTCACATCTCGCTTTACAATTCATCGATTCCTTCTTCTTCTTCTTCCTCTTCTCCCTCGACGAACCCTAGGAATTCTATTCTCAGATGGTTTTCGTCCTTGTCGGTCCCGCAGAGACAGGCCGCGCTCACGATCGTGGATACGAAATTCCTCCAGGTCGTCCTTCAAATGATAAACCGCCTGAGGGTGAGCGGTCATGGCTTTTTCATCATTCTCCCGGATCTGCCGTCGGGCTCTCTTCCAACTATCTGCTTTCGGCGCTCTCGAGGACTCCTCACCAGGTCGAGCGCCTCGGATGAATCGAGCCAGCGCATTTCTGACTCTCTGAGGTTGTTTTCCTCCAACGAAGGGACTGATGTCTCTGAAAAAAGCTGTTCGCTCGACGAGATCGACGCATGCACTGTTTCAGAGGAGTTCGTAGGGGACTTGGATCGGTTCGTTGCAGTTATGGACGGGGTGTCGAATGGGAATTTTCTGAGAGGTGAAGATAAGGACTTGGGCTCCGCATGGTTGGAGTTCCCATGGCTCAAGGCGAAGGGGTATTATAGCGCGGAGGCCTTCGTGGCGAATAGGTTGGAGCAGGCATTGAGATTGTCGTGGATAAACTGTAATGGGCCCAAGAAACGAGGTCCCAAGACCAAAGAGAAGGCGGCCGGAGCTGCTGGAGTCGCAGCGAATGCCTTTTGGCGGAAAAAGGGGTGTTTGGATTGGTGGAGTGCGCTGGACCCGGGAGTTAGGAATACTATATTTCGAGCGTTTCTCGGCAAAGCGGCGAAATCACTGGTACTTTGCTAATTTATACCCTTAAATGCTTTTTAGTTTGGAGTTCAAGTCTAGGGAGTTTCTCTTGGTGAACATTGTGAATAGGCAATGCAGTTGACCATCAACGAGGGTCCAATATATGGAAGTAGGTTACTGCCTATTGATCAGGGGGCGCTTCTTCTTATGCATGATACCATCATGGTTCCATGATTAGGTTCAAGAATGTACTAAATCTATGAATATCGTGAGTATTTGAAATCTTTGTCGTGTAAATGGCAACTTTAGCAATTGCTGAACCATCTGTACTAGGGAATTCATAGCCGGCTTTTGAGGTGAACTGACGTTCAGGTCAAAGTGGAATTTTAGGAAAGCAAATCATAAAACACAGGCACTTACATCGAAGCTGATTGGGAAAAGAAAATGCTTCTGTGATGCATCATTGAACAGGACTGTTTGGAAATATTTCTAAATAAAGACATACATAAATGGAAGAACGAAATCAGTATTCAACCTTAAAGTAGTGCTTAGATTGTTTTGCTTTGTTTATTAATTCTGTGGCTTATTTGGTTTTATCTATTCATTTATTTATTTCCCGTCAAGTCCTGTGTGATTTGCTTTATCATCTTTTCAATTAAACTTTAAGATATCCTTTTTTGTGGATTGACGAGTCATGACTTTGAAATATTGTAAGTTGCCAGGCATTCAAGATTGTTAGTGGAGCAAACGATGTCTTCAGGGATGAAATGTGGTCCTTTGATTCAGGAAGAAACAGGAGACTTAGATATGTACCCTCAGCTCTGCAAGAAAGATGTCATGTAGATTTTGCTTTAAGCACAATTCCTGCCTCAGTCTCCGGCAGGCGGCACCAATTGGCCAATGCACTTGGTAGTGTGCTTGTGTTACGGAAAATATCTGCCATGGTATCGAACTGCTGCCTGTCCAATTCCGAAAATGAAAAGCTATTTTTCAGTACTTTATGTTCTGTCTGTACAGTGTCAGATTACATTTTGAGAAGATTGAGGGGGGTCCTCATGATGGTGTCAAGCAAGTATTTACAGCTTGACCTTCTGAGGGATGAAAACTCGAACGCCCCAGTCAATAAATCTCTAGGGAAAGGGAAGAACAAAGGTCAGAATATGAAAAAACATACTACTGTTCCAAAGTCTGTCAGGCCTGAAAAACCACCCATGGTATTTTCAGCACTCACTGTATTGAATTTGTAGACTAAATAACAACCTCTGTTTAATTGAGGCAAAGGACTTGTTTTCAGGTTAATGGGTGTCAATCTGGAAACCAAGTGAAGAATAGGTCAGCATGTCAACCTTTACCAATGGATGCAATAAATGTTCCTGTTAATGGCAAAAAGGACGGAGATGAGCCAATCTCCATGTCAGGGGTATTAACTCTTTTGTTTTGTTTTTTTTATTTTTGAACGGCTCTTTTGTTCTTTTTAATTGCTATATTGTTCTTCAAGGCTGTTTTGCCAAACACAATGTATATTTATTATTATTCTTGTCACATAGGGATGTTCTGTGGGAGTAGGTGGGGGCAAAACTCGAGTTGCTGTAAAGAAGTCTGGAAGAAGTAACAGTAGGCGTAATAAATCACGGTCAAAGGGAGCTGTAGTTGAAAAACCTGAAGGAGGCATCCTTGAGACTGCCTTCTCTGACACTTCAGGCCGTTGCTCTATATCACCTAATGGTTTCCAGGGTGCTTCAACAGATAATCACCAATCAAATTGTTTTCTGATAGATGCAATTAGATTATCTAACTCTGATGTTACCTCTGCGGCTGATAAGCCTCATGCCGTGAAGAAAGTGATATCTGATGCATCAAAATGTGGGTATCAGACAAATGATCAGCTACTTAATACTTCGAGGTCTCCACACCAATCAATGAACTCTTCTACACAAGACTGCCTATTAGTAAATAATGAAAGTTGTGGTGCTGTGGGTATGCCTGAAATGGACAGAGGCATAAAAGCCATCATTTCCATTCAGGAGGATCCTGTTGTTGCAGGTTCAGAAGCAAAAGATCTTGCAAGTAAAGATTTTGGATGCGAAAATTCGGATAGAAGTGACTCTGCTGTAGGTTTAGTTCCTACAGAAGTGAATAAAAGTGATGTTGGTGCAACTGCACTACCTCAGAAAAAGGAAACAAAAGTCAATTGTGGTTATGGTCTACCTTCTTCTGTGGGTGGTGTCTCATATGAATGGCCAAGCTTAACACCTGTTTATTTTCCATCTCTCAACTCAACACATCTACCAGCTGCTACAGATAGGTTACATCTAGATGTAGGTTATAACTGGCATAACCACTTGCATCAATCTTTTCTATCAGCAAGGCATCAGGCAAGAAAAACATTTGTGGAAGCTGGCTTTGGTCGGATGGTGCCCTCTCTTCCTTTACCAGGAAGTTTGGATTGGCCTCTATCAATTGAATCTTCTGAGACAAAAACAACATTAGATTTGGCTGATGACTGTGATATGTCCCGTTGGAACACTGAAGAAGAATCCGGAGTGCATGCATTTTCTGGCAGAGATTACAATCAATTTTTTGGTGGTGGGATTATGTACTGGAACACTTCTGACCATGGGGCCACAGGTGTTTCCCGCCCTCCCTCTCTGAGTTCAGAAGACAGTTCTTGGGCATGGCATGAAGCAGAGCTCAATAGAACTATTGATGATATGGTTGGCTTGCCTCCTCCTTATAATACTTTGGCTTCTCCAACATCTGCTTCTTTTTGTTCCCCTTTTGATTCTTTGCCTCCTGCCCATCAATCCCTTGGTTATGTGGTGTCAGGAAGTGATATAACATCAAAGGATGCCATGTCAGAGGATAATGGTTCTGGATCTGTGAGCAAAACTGGCGGTGGTGTTGTGGAAGGGTTGACTGGGGACTCTCATTGTTACCCTATGTTGCGACCCATAATTGTTTCAAATATATCAAGAAAGGGATCAGGTTCCGAGTTTAAGCTTTGTCACGATCAAAAGAGCCCTTGCATTCCTGCTTCCAGGCGAGAAACTCCTCGAATCAAAAGACCACCATCACCTGTTGTGCTATGTGTTCCACGAGCTCCAGCTCCACCTCCTCCCTCTCCTGTTGGTGAATCTCGGAAGCAAAGAGGCTTTCCAGCTGTAAGATCTGGTAGTTCTAGCCCAAGGAATTGGGGAATGAGAAGTTGGTACCATGATGGAAATTATGAGGACGCCCACATATGCGTGGATGCCCCAGAAATCATTTGGCCATCATGGAGAAATAAAGGCCTAGGTTCCTCTCAGATGATTCAGCCTTTGCCGGGAACCTTAGTACAAGACCGCCTGATTGCTCTTTCTCAGCTCGCTCTGGATCAAGAACATGTAAGTCCATGTTTTCTAAATCCAATTCTGAAAACTGTTGAAGCACATCCGTTAAATACAAAACTTTCTTTTTTAAATTTTTTTTTTTTTTTTTAAACGGCTGTTAAATACAAAACTCAAAAAACATATATATGAATTTGTTCCAGCAAAAACCTCAGATGTCATGGGAAGAGGTGCACTCCTGCCCATGAATCTCCAAATGATTTGATGACCCTTTGAGGAAAGTTATTCTTTTAAAGAGTTAATTAGTAAATCCTTATAGAAGTAGATTCTGCAATTTGACATTCATAATTTTTTTTTTAAATTTTATTTCAATAATATAAAAAATGTAGAGCACATAGTTTAGATGGAGTTTAGAGATGGTCTGAAAACCAGGGCCACTCTCTGGACTCCTTTTGCTAAGGAGTCAGCCATTGAATTAGCTGGTCTAGGTACTTTTTGCCATATAATTTCAGCATTACATGCAAGGTCAAACAGCTCATCAAATATATGCAAGTAATTTCCACGACGGTGTTAAAATCTTCTTGGCCCAGTATATCACTAATGAGGAGTCCCGCTCTACTTGGACAGGCCTGGTGTATTGTTGGAGACACAATCTTACTCCAGCAAGTATAGCCAATGCCTCAGCCTTATTAGATGTAATTTGCTAAAATAGTGAAATGTATTGACAAAGAGGATGTAATTTGCATTACAAAGCCTTGTAGTAGATCTGGATGCTCTGTTGTGTGGCTTGTGTTCTGTATTACTAATCTGTCACCTTCTGGATGCTGATAAAAATTTTACATTACAGCCAGATGTGTCATTGCCCCTGCACCCTCCCGATTCACAAAGTTGTCCTTCTCGGAAGGTGTCTCTTTCTTTGATGCATAATCTCCTACATGAGGAGATTGAATCATTCTGCAAACAGGTATTCTTTCAGTACCATTTTGCATCTTTTCTGAAGCTTAGTGTTTATGGCAATCTGATTGTTCTCTGCTACGTCATTCTTTACTAGTATATTCCTTCTTTCAGATTGCCGTGGATAATCTGATTAAGAAGCCCTACATCACCTGGGCTGTCAAGAGGGTTGCTCGATCTCTTCAAGTACTCTGGCCGCGGTCCAGGATAAATATCTTTGGATCAAATGCTACTGGTTTGGCTCTCCCAGCCAGTGATGTTGACCTTGTGGTTCGTCTTCCTCCTGTGAGAAACTTGGTAAGAATGATGAGTGGTATAATGGTAATTAGTGGTCTATTTCATTTCAGGTTGTTTTGTACTTTTTTTCCTTTTTTAAGACGTGTATGGGTCTTTTTGAGCAAATGCAATTGTAATATTGTCTGTAGGAACCTATCAAGGAAGCTGGGATTTTGGAAGGTCGCAATGGCATCAAAGAAACCTGCCTTCAGGTGAGCATAGTTGAAAAATTAGTCCATTATTCATTTTTTTACTGATTTCTTCTTAAGTTTATCTTAAAATAAAAAAATTGGATTGCCTTTGACAGTGAGAACCTTGTGATCCGGTCCTTATCTTTTGTATCTTGTTTTGGAACCTTCTCTGAAATTTGGTTCTTCGCTCCTGTTGGAGACTAACTTTTTGTTTCTATTATGTTATTTGTTTAATTGATCGACACTTACCAATAGAGTTTGGGTTTCCAGCATGCAGCTAGATACCTTGCAAATCAAGAGTGGGTTAAGAATGACTCTCTCAAAACCATTGAAAATACAGCTGTAAGATATTCAAAGATCTCTCTTTCTCTCTCTTCTCTCTGTCTCTGTCTCTCTTTATATATATATATATATATTATTTATTTATTTATTTCCTTTTGATTCTTACCATACACTGTCGATTTTGTTCTCAGATTCCTGTTATTATGCTCGTGGTTGAAGTGCCTCACGATCTTGTTACTTCCAGTGGAGGCTTATCTATTGGAAAGCTATCAAATGTTGAGTTGGACCATGACATTAGTGACCAAACTGGTATACCTCTTTCAAACTTTCTTAGTGCAGATGGTGGTTCGTCTCTGTCGGGAACAAAGTTGAATCCTGGACGTGTTAAGGATTGGAGATCAGTTCGTCTGGACATTAGTTTCAAATCACCATCTCATACTGGAATTCAAACAACTGAGCTGGTGAATGTTTAGATTCTTTTCAATTTTAACTTTGCCTATCCAAGTGTTTGAAAAAATCAAAGTTAGTATTCTTATTGAAATTCCATTAGGAAAGGCCATATTCTTATTGAAATTCCATTAAGAAAGGCAATATTCTTATTGAAATTTAACTTTAAGGTTGGGATAAATTCAGATATACATTTGTACAGAATATATAATCTATAAACATAGATGCAATGTGAAATGGGGGAAGAACATAATAGATAAGGTTTATCGTGTATTTTTATTTCCATGACATGAATAAAAATCTCTCCTTGGAAAAATAAAGGTCTGTTGCATTAAAGGAAAAACTGTAAACACTGTATTTTGATTGTGGTTCTTAAGTCAGATACTGTGGTTTGTTCGTATTTGCTCATGCGACTTTTATATGCTGAATATGAAGGGAGAATAACTTGAAGAGATTACAGTTAAGTTCAGTATTGCCATGAGTAGGGGGTATTGGGTGTACGTGCATGTGTAACCTGCTTCCGAAAAAATTATTTCATCTGCCTATATACTGGTGAAGAATTATACAGGTGATAACAGTGTTGGCAAAGTCTTTCTCAATTATAATAATTTCTTAAAATTGTGGAATGAAAAGCTTTGCATCTGATGAATTTCATGCTGTAAGTTCAATGAATTTAGGTCCTCTGCTGCTTTGCATCTGATGAATTTCATGCTTTGGAGCTGATGATTTTGCATCTGATGATACCTCTGCTGCTTTTCATGCTGTAAGTTCAATGAATTTCATGCTGTTAGTGTTCTTATTTCCTTTTAATTTTCTCGTTCAGGTTAGGGAGCTGACTGAGCAGTTCCCTGCTGCTGTACCCCTTGCCCTGGTGCTAAAACAGTTTTTGGCTGATCGTAGTTTGGACCGTTCCTATTCAGGTGGCTTGAGTTCACATTGTTTGGTAAGTTTGTATTTTTCTACTCTTGAAAGAACAATATTATGTTAGATTGGAGATTAGTCAAATATGTCTCGATTTTGAACTGCAATTTTCACTTTTTTTTTTTTTAATTTATAAAATATTTGACACCTCTGTGATAATTTGCATGTAAATAACTTCTTTTCGTTATGCAGGTATTATTGATTACACGATTTCTTCAGCATGAACACCATGTCTGCCGCACTAATAACCAAGTAATGCATTGACGCCTATTTGCTGTTGTGGATGAGATTTTATCTGTCTGTATGAACCTGTGTTACATTTCTAAACAAGATTGTCCTTTTGCAGAACCTTGGAAGCTTATTGATGGATTTTCTTTATTTTTTTGGGTATGTATGCTGGCTCTTTTATGTTACCTATCTTCAGTAGGCACTGAACATTCACCAAACAGCATTTTTACTGTTGATCTTGTCAGAATGAGTTGCTTATTTCATCATATAAGCCCCACAAGTGGCTGTAGCTGTTCATGAACTTCCTAATGTTGTGGCAGTGGTTCTTCAGGAATGTGTTTGACCCACGGCAGATGCGTATTTCAATTCAAGGAAGTGGAGTCTATGTTGCTAGAGAAAGAGGACATAGGTATTTTAATGATTTTTTAGTGGTAGCACTAGAATGGGTGACCTCCTGGGAAGTACTTGTATGGCACCCCTGAGTAACCTTAAAATCCTTTATTGTAACATCATCTCTCACTTTTAGTGTGTTTTTTGTTTTGTAGCATTGATCCTTTTCATATTGACGATCCTCTATGTCCAACTAATAACGTTGGAAGGAATTGTTTCCGTATTCATCAATGTATCAAGGTAAGCTTCTGTTTTTTGTGTCTTTTATCCTTGTTTTAGGAAAATTTGGGTATTCAAATTGTGTGGTTGCAGCAGATGGTTCTAGTATTGTATTTTTAAGAAGAAACACAACATATATTTTCTTCATGTTCATTGGTTTTATAGTAATATATTGCACTCCACAGGCCTTTGCAGATGCTTATACTGTACTGGAGAATGAACTTGAGAGTCTTCATCCGCATTTAGATGATCCTAGTGCTAATATGAAGCCTCCTTTTGGACTGCTTGCTAAGATCATCCCAAGCATTGATCAAATTCAAGAAGTTATGGCTACCTAAAGATCTGTGCATCCTTCAGGTATCCTGAAAACATGCACCTTTCAAAAGAAAAGAAATCAGTGAAGTTAAAAGTTCATGTTTATGGTTCAATGTGTTAGATTGAACCTAATTTTTTTGTCTAGGTAAGATTGTAAGTACTATCAGGAGGCATCTTATAAAAGCCTGAACCTATAGTGAATGAAGAGCATGCCGGTTGCTTGGATGGCAAATCTACAGGAGGCATATATTTGGTACCATATCACACGTCAGTGGTTAGTTTTTTTTTTTTTTAAATGTCATGCATCACTGAGGTTTGAAGTAAATATGCAGGACTTCTAACTGAACTTAATCCTGCAGTTGAGATTTGGTATGATGCTGCTAACAGAATTTTGTGGACTATTCTCTATGTTGTCCATTGGAAAAATGGCTTTTCCTTGGCACTCCCTGCATGAGCTGTGGACACGGGGTAAGTTATTATCTACTCTGGTGTCTGAGGCTGCGCTCTGAAATTTTATTTTTCATAGGGTATTATAAATTAATGTGGTGTATTGGAGATATACTGAGTGGCTGGCTGCTGTGCTCTAAGGTTCCTCCTTGGTGGTTTTGGGGGGTCTTCCGGAGATTTGGTCACTAGCTAGATTTTTTGTAGCTTCCTGGCAACATGTATTTGGTTAGCTTATGGCATTGTTGACTTGCTTGCCAAGGAAGATACCTCCCTGTTGGGTCTGGTGGTGAGAGGTGCTTATGCTTTGTAAATTTGGCTTCTTTAATGAAAGACAAACTTTCTTTTTTAGAAGCAAAGACTTTATTTTCTTATCATTTAATTAGTTATAGCTTTGTGTATTGCTCAATACCACGGCCTAATTAAAGGAGAGGATGACTATTAACTTATGTCTCCACATTCTTTTTTTAACAACTTGCTTTAATAGAGTGTTCTCTTCGGCTCCAAGTTCCAATTTTTTTTGATTGTTTTGGAGTTCTAATTCCTTTTGATTGTTTTGGAGTTCCAATTCCTTTTGATTGTTTTGGAGTTCCAATTCCTTTTGATTGTTTTGGAGTTCCAATATCTTTTGATTGTTTTGGAGTTCCAATACCTTTTGATTGTTTTGGAGTTCCAATACCTTTTGATTATTTTGGAGTTCCAATTCCTTTTGATTGTTTTGGAGTTCCAATTCCTTTTGATTGTTTTGGAGTTGAGTTCCAATTCCTTTTGATTGTTTTGGAGTTCCAATTCCTTTTGATTGTTTTGGAGTTGAGTTCCAATTCCTTTTGATTGTTTTGGAGTTCCAATTCCTTTTGATTGTTTTGGAGTTGAGTTCCAATTCCTTTTGATTGTTTTGGAGTTCCAATTCCTTTTGATTGTTTTGGAGTTGGAGTTCCAATTCCTTTTGATTGTTTTGGAGTTCCAATTCCTTTTGATTGTTTTGGAGTTCCAATTCCTTTTGATTGTTTTGGAGTTCCAATTCCTTTTGATTGTTTTGGAGTTCCAATTCCTTTTGATTGTTTTGAAGTTCCAATTCCTTTTGATTGTTTTGGAGTTCCAATTCCTTTTGATTGTTTTGGAGTTCCAATTCCTTTTGATTGTTTTGGAGTTCCAATTCCTTTTGATTGTTTTGGAGTTCCAATTCCTTTTGATTGTTTTGGAGTTCCAATTCCTTTTGATTGTTTTGGAGTTCCAATTCCTTTTGATTGTTTTGGAGTTCCAATTCCTTTTGATTGTTTTGGAGTTCCAATTCCTTTTGATTGTTTTGGAGTTCCAATTCCTTTTGATTGTTTTGGAGTTCCAATATCTTTTGATTGTTTTGGAGTTCCAATTCCTTTTGATTGTTTTGGAGTTCCAATTCCTTTTGATTGTTTTGGAGTTCCAATTCCTTTTGATTGTTTTGGAGTTCCAATTCCTTTTGATTGTTTTGGAGTTCCAATTCCTTTTGATTGTTTTGGAGTTCCAATTCCTTTTGATTGTTTTGGAGTTCCAATTCCTTTTGATTGTTTTGGAGTTCCAATTCCTTTTGATTGTTTTGGAGTTCCAATTCCTTTTGATTGTTTTGGAGTTCCAATTCCTTTTGATTGTTTTGGAGTTCCAATTCCTTTTGATTGCTTTGGAGTTTCAATTCCTTTTGATTGTTTTGGAGTTCCAATTCCTTTTGATTGCTTTGGAGTTCCAATTCCTTTTGATTGTTTTGGAGTTCCAATTCCTTTTGATTGTTTTGGAAATGCATCGTTACAGTTCTCGGTCAATAGGTTCAGAAGGCTATAGGAATTATGAACTTTTTCATGCACAAGCGGAACCGCCAACAAGTTAGCAGATCTCAGAGCGTGGCTCCAAGTGATCAGAAGCAGGTCTGAGATGGTGCAAGTCTCATTAAAGATCAAGGCATGAACTGTCATAATGTCTTAAATGACAAAGTACTTTTTTTTTTTTTGATTAACAGGGAAAAACAGTCTCTCTCTTTCTCTCTCATGCACACACACTTGCGCTTGCACACATGCATACACACATGCCCTCACACATGCACACACACGCACACACGCACACTCACCCACACGCACCCACTCGCACCCACACACACCCACTCGCACCCACACACGCACTCCACTCGCACCCACACGCATCCACACGCATCCACACGCATCCACACACACTTCACACGCACTCCACACACGCGTATACACACACACACGCACTCCACACACGCACACACACACGCACTCCACACACGCGCACACACACACACACGCACTCCACACACGCGTACACACACATGCACACCCACACACCCACGCACACGCGCTCACATGCACAGACGCACACACACGCCCACACGCGAAGACAAGGGCGCCGCGACGCGACACACACACGCATTACACACGCACACACACGCCACATCGCCAAGACAAGGGCGCCGACGCGACGCACACACACACGCACACACACGAACAGGCCGCGCACACACGTACATGCAGATGGACATGCACACACAGTGGCGCGCAAACAAATGCATTCCCATTTATGCTTCTTATTCTTCTATCACGAATTTATTCCTCAGAAGATTGTGTTTCCTTTGACATCTGTTGCAAGTAGCTCTGGGACATTGGTATTGGGATTGGTCAACATTCAAATTGAGGTAATTTGCTTTCAAATCCTTGCCACAAGCCATTGACTGGTTGCTGCTTGCAAGTCATCTGGAAATGAAGGTCAAACAGAATCATTGTAGTCATGCCACGATATTTATCTTGCACTTGCTTATTCAATTTCTTTAATTGGAATAATCTGCAAATGTGACAGGCTTCCAATGGGACTTGAACACTCTTGATATCAACTGATAAACTAATTTCCATGCCGAGTGGGTTTCTATCTTTTTTTTGAATGGCGAATAGAAGTGAGGATCCCCTAGACCTCCCACAACAATAACTACCATGACGGATAGAAGCTTCAAAGAAGGATCTCTCCTTGCTGGTCAGCGGTGCTTCCATATCTTTCCCATTTTTTATATCGATGGATAGACTCAACATACTGCATTTCTCCTTAATTTTTTATGTTTAAATTTTATGAGGAATGACGGAAGCATTGTTGCAAAATGTGCAGATAAGATGGTTCAGAACAAATTGCGATGGCTTATTTGGGTGTCATTTTCTCTTGGGATACCACATCTTTATGACATCTCATTCATGTATGCCAGCCTGCTGGGAGTGTACTACGCTAAGAGGCACTTCACCAAAGCCCAAGATGTTTTGTCCAAATCCAAAACTTCTATCTCGTTCACACCCTCGTAGTAGTTAGTCTCTTGTAGGATGCATAGAAAACAGAGAGCAAGAGGTCGTGCCATTGAAAACGAGGATAGCATTTGAACCTTCTGCGGCATCCAGTTGTTTGCCTTCTGTGGCTACTGTGCATCCAGTAATTTGCTTTCTGTGACTTTTGTTCATCCTGTAGTTTACTTTCTGTGGCTACTTTTAAACTGTTTGTCTATTTGTGATAAATGATAAGAGTTCAGATCGATCTGCTGGCCTTTTTTACTGGACGCTTGAGCTTGTACTTTTGTGCCAGAATTCATGATCTGTCAATTTGGTAGAATCTGCAGATGATAGTAAATATTGGTTGAATAGATAGCCTACAGCGCCTATCTTTTTCAGTTCGTGTCCGTTTGGTTGGCTGCGAAAAGTTGGTGAGGATTTATGCGTCCATTACTGCACAGTGACTGATTCGCAGTCGTGCAGTTTTTGAGAAAAGGCAAGCAGTGGCCCGTGTGGCATTCGGAAAGAAAACAAGGAAAATCAAATTAAAGAACTCCCTTAGTTTCATTTTATTCATTTCCAGTCAAATTGAGTTGAAGATAATGCCTGAAAAATCATTGACGACATCACAGGCAAAAGTGACAGAAATTCCATGCTTCCAGCAGAATAACGACCCCAACGACAGCAGAAAAATCCGAATGGAGGGGCCAAGCAGGAAGCTTCCCTGAAGGAGCGGCTTGTCTCCACAATCCCGAACTCGTCCAAATTAAGTTCGAAATTTCTGTAAATGGGGAGGCACTAAAGTCACACATCCTTCTTACAGCGCTGTCCGACTCTCCTTATTTTCCATGTTAAGCACAATCAACCATATCAGAGTAGAAAGTTCAGATTCTTGTATTTTTGTTACAGACGTCATGTGTCCCCCTGCCAACCGCGAATAATTCCGAACTGAGGCAAACCGGGATGAATTATCATCGTATGGACGTACAGTGGCTGAACCCACGTCTTCTTGAATCATTTTAATTTTAGCAGCCCCGGCCTCTTGTCCTTTGTGTTGTCTCCTGCAATAACACTGCTTTCTCCCTTAAAATCTCTCCACGGTTTCATTCACCTCACCGAAAACCATAATGGGGATTCACCTCCTGGCCGTGGCCAAGCTGAAGCTCCTCGCCGCCTCCGCCGCCGCCGCCAACGGCCACGCATATACTTCTCCTGTCGCCGTCTTGGTCTGGCCCTTTGCTCTGAAGCTCCCTCTCCACGGTCGCCTCTCCAAGCTCTATGCAGACTTCGCAGCCTCTTCAGTTCTCTTTCTCTTCCGGCTCAGTCAGATTGTTTTCCAGCAGCAGCCACAGCATCATGGGGGACGATGGGAGAGAGCTCTACGTCTGTTTCGGGAGAGAGTGACGAGTACTACTTACCGTGCTTCAACTGCCAGGTTTGAATCGGTTGAAGCTAGCTTCCATCAAGCTTCCATGCTTGCTCTGTAGACTGTAGATGATGATCATATATATATATATATGTACTTTGTTGTACTTGAAACAGCTCAAACAGTACTGGGTTTTTCTTCTTCCTTTTTGTAATTAATGAGATGACGGGTTTCTTCATCTACCCAGTCTCTTGTTCTTCAACTCCTATTAAAACAGTTCAACCTTAGACCCAAGTTTACACTAACCTCAAGCTATCAAATTCTTAATCTTGAGGCAATTAACTTTAGATTAACCTCAGGGCATTAACTTTATAATTAACAACCCGAGGCCATTAACTTGATAATTAATAACTTGAGGCCGGCCATTAAGAGAAGCATATGTACTAGAGCTAGAGAGCAAATAAGAATTTCTCTAATCCGAATGAAAACATGTGGAGCTTAAGATGATGTTTTATTTTCAGGTACTTTTATTTATTCCTGCAATTAGTGCAGTGGAAGAATTTTCGTTGAATAATTCCTATGGGTTGGGTCCGGTTTATTTTAGTTTAGTTGGACCGAACTTGGTCAGGTTTGGTTTTGTTCAATTTATGTTAATATTGTGGGCTTGTGCTTTAAGGTCCACTATTTGCTTTCATTTAATGCTTGAAATACCCACATTCACAAAAATTACATAATAGGTTTTATGCATTTAGTAATAAAATTTATAAAAATATACATATTTCTAGCACAATAGTAGGTGTATTTTATATATTCACTATGGTAGCAATTGACAATTTCGGCAAAATTATCAAAATATGGTTGGAGTTAGAATTATGAGAATAACTTTTAGTATTAATAACTATTGATTAGAAATGGGAAGAACATATATATAAAAAACCCGGCTAGGGGAAAAACTTGAAAAATATTTGAGGGCTAAAAAGGCTTACTTCAAGTATCCATTGGCAAATATTGTATTTTTTGCATATTGATGATTATATCACAAATTTTCCTGATATACTTTATAAAAAAGTTACTTGAAAACATGGGCACATTTTAGACTTTGATATAAACATGTTCTGAAGCATTTTTTTGGATGGGAGAAATCTTTGAAATATTTAAACTAATTTGACCAACTTGGAGGTCATTTTCATTCAATGCATTCTTACTTCAATAGCTTCAGACTAGGTACATTAATGGTACATGATCTGCCTTCACTGTACACTTCTCAAATGGGATTCAGATTTATGATTTTCTCATTAAGACACTTATGTTGTATATAGAAGCAAACAGAGCATGGTACTTCAGAGTCGATATTTACACAATGGATGGTTGGGTAGGCTATCAAATAATTAATTCTTCAATTTGAATATTTGTTAGCCGAAAGTACATTATGTATCATGTATGTATGAAAATAAATTTTACAAGTAAATTGGTCATCTTCGTGATCAATTTGTCTTCGTTTCAGCATTTTTCATATGTGAAATTAAGCATTGTACCTCTGTTATAAGATTTTTAATCAACCAAAATCTTGGCCTTTCTATTTACTAGTTTATCTTATTAATATGTTTATAGGAGGAAAGGTACATAGCTAGGAATATCTTCTCGCCTTGCCTGCATGACAATTGTCCTTAGACATCTCTCTTCAGCCTGTTTCACAAAACATTAGAATAAGATTTTAGTGATTCGAGATAAATAAATACAGTCATTTTACTATGAATCAGGTGTTTTATTTTACACAAGTTTATGGAGTAGTTTATTGATTTTTTAAACTGCAAAATATAAATCGAACTAGTCCAAACTCACCTCAAGGGAAGCCACCACACTCAGTTGATCTATCAATTCTTCCATGGCTTCCTTTTCTTCCCTTGCTATCTTGTGAAGTTCCTCTAGAAACAAATGCACCTCTTCCATCTGTTTGATGAATAAATGAGATTGTGTAACCATTACATACTTCTTATTTACTCTCTTAGAATTTGTTCTTAAAACTTAAAAGTGATGGGAGTTTCCTTAAAGTTTCTCAATTTATTTACTGCATAATTATTAAAATAAAAATTAAGGTTTAATGCAAAGCCAAACCTGGAAATAGAACTTTGATATTGTGGCTTCGATTCTGTTCATGACATCCATCGCCAAGCAAAGGGCTCTATACATTGAAAGCACATCTGCCTAAACAAATGAAATGAAATAGAACATAAATAATTGATCACATAAAAATGTGCAATATTGATGACAAAAAAAAAAAAAAAAAAAAAAAAAAAAAAAAAAAAAAGGAGTTTTTACTTTATTTTTACCTTGGCACCGGTAACTAAGGGAACTTTAATGGATGTTGCTCGCAGGGACCTTCCCAATTTAGACACAGCTTCTAGGTTCCCTCTTTCAACCTTGTCCCACTCTTTTAGGTATGGAATTTGCAATTTGAGAATGTAAAGTATTTTGATTTCCTGCTTTAGATTCTGAACTTGAATACGTTTCTCGGCGATTGAGTTCCGTAGTTGATAAACCCGTGTCCATACTCTAAATAGCTTTTTCTGTAAGAAGAAACAAGTTTACTCATGTAGATGTGATTGCAATAACAAAACTGTACATTGTTGAAATGACATGTGAAAGACAATTTAGTAACTTAAGATTTCGTACTGGAGTAATCCGAATAAGACACCTCCTAGAGTACATTTAGAAATACGACATCTAGGACTGTGCTTGAAAATTAAGTTTTTTAATTTAGGTCAAAATTATATATGTTGGAATTTATGCATAATAGAGAAGGGGATATTGAACTTTACACAGTCGATCTCTAACCCGATCGAGGATGAATTTTTCCTGAGGTTAAAAAATTAAAAAAATAAAATGGAGTTTCAAATGAAGTCCAAGACAACAACTTAAATATTACATGAAACCTTTGAAGAAATAACATTGAAAATGAACAATCAAATGAAAAATAGAATGTATATTGCCAAAATTTGTAAGAAATGATCAGTAACTATTTTTTAGTTGCTCAATTCCAAACAAATCATGTATTCGAAAAGTTCAAACAGAAACCCTTTCTTTTAACCTAATCTAAGATTTATCACATATACGGAAAGCACTAGGAGTCTGGGTAAACCTATAAAATTAGGAGACGCTAGTCTTGAACAATATGTACTATAATGCATTCTCACACAAAAAAATAATTAAGCTTTAAAAAAATTTTAAACTTGAAATGCTAAAATGAGAGGTACTTTGAAAAAAATGAAAAGAAAGATATTTAATTTTTATTTAACCAACGTTTCAATTACTTAATTTTTAATAAAAAATAATCTTCGATCTATTTTCTTGCATTTTTACCTTCCTTGCTTTTTAACAATTATTTCTTACTAAAACAATTAAAAATTTCTCCTGGTCCTTTAAATAATTTATCAATATGTCTTGCTTTATTTTTGTCATGTTTTAAAGTATTTTGCATGTGATGCACCGAACCTTGTTATTTGTTAAGGTGAGATCAAGAGCGGACATGTTTCCTACATGTCTAGCGTAATAATAGTTACCTAATGAAAGTAATAAAACAGCTACTTGCACTTAATTTGGCGGTAAAACATCCGATAACATAGGATAAGATTTTCTAAACATAGGAACATCAAATCACGCAGATTTATTATGTGATGCAACTAAAAATGGATGCATTTTGCATTTGCTATCTTACGAAACAGCTGAGAGACATGGAAAAAAGACTACTCAATCAGCCGAATCTCGTGAAACCTGCTTCTCCGTGCATTAGAACAGAACCATGAAAAACAGAAAAAAAATGGCTTTCGTACATTACCTCGCCGTTATCCTTTCTGGCGATCTCCGCCGCCTCGGCTCGCGCATTCACGAACCGCCACTGCAAACACCTGTTATAGAGAAGCTTAAACCGATGCGCCGCCTCCTTCTCCGCCGCCGACGTCTTCGTCTGACGGAACAGCCTCCAGACGCCGCTCAGAGCGCCGGATTTTTCCTTCGGCGCAGCGGCGGAGTGGCGCTCCACGTAAGTCTCCTTCGCCGGAGCTATCGACGGCGACCTCCCCGGCGAGAGCGCCCACGCTGACGGAGACGTCGTTGCTGATCTTACTTTCCTCTGCTGCTTCCACGCAGGAACCGAGTCCGAGATCCGCTGCCGGTGCTGCGGCGCTCCGGCCGCCAGAGCACTCTCCCGATTCTCGGCCTGTAGCTTTCGGAACGAATGAAACACGTCGAATTTTCGAAGCGATTCCTGAGCTTTCGGATTCCGGTTCTCGTAGTCTCGGTTGAGCACTCGCGCCGCGCCGCTCGACTTGGAGCAACCGCCGCCCGCGCTTCTCGCGCCGGAGTTCAGAGTCGCCGGAGAGAACGCGGTGCGGATTGCCGTAGTTGCGCTTCCGCTTCTCTGAATTCTCGGCGAATGCGAAGTCCCGGAGCTCAAACTCCGGCGACCGTTCTCCATTCTTAGGCGCCGCAGAGAAAATTCTAAGGGAAGGAAGAGGAAGACGCGATCGAGACAGACATTCTCGTCTTTTGCCGCGTGCAGACTTCGGAGACTCGCACTGATCTCTCCACGGACCACGATCTCGTTCAGGTTTTTGTTGAGGGAGTTCCTTTCTAACGCCCATGAATTCGCGTCGATTTACTTGTAATGCCACTCTTTCTTGCAGGCACGTCCATGCCATGGGTGCGGGGTCCTCGTTAGGTGGACTGCGAAGGAATCTCACATTTGAACTTCAAAGTGTCAGTCGTCTCGATCTATTCCGAATCAGTTTAGTACAACGAATCCCACCTGGTAATTTGAGAGTTATAAGGATGGCAAATTGGAGAAACAAAATTAGAACTGGATAGCACGAACTCTGTGGCCTGGGTAGGGTTAGACACATAATGTGCAAATTATTATTAGATAAAAAAAAAGTCTTGCTTAATTTTTATATTTTTATTTATTTTTTTGTCTTCTCAAAATCTAATCATTTGAAGTGCAAATATCTTATGTTATTCTTAAATTTATAAAATCCAATCTAAAACTAAGTGACTAATCCAAAGCCGCATTGTTTGAGGCATTTAGATGGTAAAATAGTAAAAATTTTATTTTAATTGAAAATAATATAAAAGCGTGGTGAATTGTTACGATTCTAATTTAAATAAAAATCAGGTTAAAAAAGCCCAAACAGCTTTATATTGTTAGAGAGTTGAGGATATAAAACCACGAGTTTCATAACTCATATTCTCCAACCTTACCTTATAAGACTTGTAAGCACACTGAAACGTAACTACCAGGAGACAAATGGTTAGACTCAGTTGGTGCCAAGCTTCGACTGAATTAATCCCATCAAATCGCAGGTCACAACAGATGGACACCAGAGTACACCACCACATGCATTTGGTGTAAAACCACGAGGCCCGGACCATCTCCACCGGCCACGGCGGCCACACTGGAGTGGAGGTAAAATCACAATTCCCACACCTTAGTGTTCCTAGGTTCTGGAACCGACATCTCAATCAAGGGCCGTCTCGTTAACGGTCACTCCCTCTGAGGAGCGGAGGGGGCAAATTAAATTCCCCAAATCCCAAACTGTTGCATCATCGTCTCTTTTCTAGTTCCCAACTGCATTATCGCCAAACAGAATAGACAGGAGGCATATGGATAATAAATTCTTAATCTCTATCCTAATCTAATTATTTTCTTAGCAACCTGCAGGGTCTTTTATGGCTGGTTCGATTTTTAGACTATTCGGTATTTTATTACATTTGGTTCTATTTTGCCGTGTTTTCTGGTATTTATTATATTTTGAAGTGTCATAAATTACCATGTATCAATTTGTGATTGGCAGCCAGCGCTCTAGAAATTACAAATTTGAATCAATTTTATAATTGGTGGAATTACTATGGAGTTATTATTATCTAAATATCGAACCATAGATGTTTGGATGAAAATGCCCTACACTTGACCCCTAAACGGGTTACTCTTCTAAAGATAGACTCTACCAAAAATTAGGCTACTGTGACCAAACCCAAAGAAGATAGCAGCAGCACTGTAGTACTGCCTAACCCACCCCCTTTACGGAGTTTCAAACCCAAAAAGGGATGTAATTGAAGAGTTTGTTAGCGACTCCAAAGTCCAAAAGAGATTGGCAGATGCTGAGGTGCTTGAGCTCTTTTCTGAAATTGCAGTTCCGTTGTACCAGGGGGAAAGAATATATTCCGAGTTCTGGAAAAGGATGTCCATTAGGAAAGTTTGATAATCCAATTGGCCCAATTTCTTTCCCCTACAGCTTGCTTGTTCAGAGTCAGAAAGCACTAAAACTCCCCCCAATCCAAAGAGTTTGCTTAGTCCAGTCTAAGTGCCGAGGAATAATATCTGCAATTTTTTTCTTGACGGTAGAATGTAAATAAAAAAAATATCATATGGGTCTATGTTAAATGTTAAGTAAAGTTAAATTACGTATATTTTTATTATAATCTTTAATATAATTATTTGGTAAAGGTGTCTGATACTAAATATTTCGTAGATAAATCAGGATCGTAACAAAGCTGCAACAGCTTCTTCTAAACAAGGGAAGGGAAAGAGAATTTTTATTTGAGTGAGAGACAGAGATAAAATGCTTTTGTAAAAAAAACATAAAAAAAATTACGGACAATAGTTTTTGTGTGTTTTCAGGTTTTCTAAAGTGGGTTTTTTTATTCGATTCCCTAATTGACTCCACCATAAAAAAAGGAAAAAAAAAAAAAAAAAAAAAAGAGAATTTTTCTAAAGAGAACTATTTCTCCTAAAATCATTTATTATCACCATATGACCATACAACAACAAATAATTTTTTTATATGACATGAACCTTAAATTCGGAGAGAAAATAAACAGGCCTTTCAGTGTCCCCTTAAAAATCTAAATTTGTTGTCTTTTATGCAAACTTGTGACTCTTAATTAGTGGAAAAAAACAGTTTGATTCATCATCCTTATATTTAATGAACTCAAATCAGTTCGTAATACTTCTTTTCAGGTTGGTTTTGCTTTTATACGTCCAATTAGGGGTGGGCACCGGTCGGGTTTGGTTCCAATTGCTATTTTTTTTTTTCCAAACTCAAACCCGACTTGACTTATGTAACCCAAAACTTAAGTGAGTTTAAAAACCCACCCAAACCCAAGCCAAACCCTATTTTTACTAACTCTACCCAACAAAAACTCAACAGGTCTCGATAAAACCCGAACTCAACCAGACTAAACTCGACCATTTAGAATACCATTTTTAAGAATTTTAAAAACAAAAAAATTATAAAGACCCAAGGTTTGGTTTCGGGTTTTGCGACCCGACCCATGATCAGGTTGGATTCCCCAACAAACCCAACTCGGTGCTCACCCCTAGTCTCACATAAGAGAAGAACATGTCCATTTAGGACCTAGTTTCCATAAGCCTAACAAACCGAAATGTGGCTTGTTACAATGATAAATTCCTTATAACATAAAACATTAAATATTTACTAAATAAAATCAGTATTTAAAATTAATTTTCAGTTCCTGCAAAGTTCAAACTCCAATTCATTCGACTTCAAACTATACAATTCTATTTAAAATTTCAGGCCCCAACAAGCACCCAAAAAAAAAAAATATAATAATAATAATAATAATTAATAAAAGTAAAATTCTGACATTATAAACACAAAAGGGCCCTTTATTTCAACTTTGATGTACATATCTAATCTATCTATGCAAAATTTAAAAGAGAAGTGACCATATCCACATGGGCAGGAATAGTAATGGCAGTACGCCAGTACCCGGTTGCTTCCTTTCCTACCCAAATAAATGAAATAACCAGAGACAACGCGCTTCGTTGAAAATGAAGGCCCGCATTGTCTCCGCGACTCTTAAATATCTCCTTCGCTTCTCAGTTTCTCAGTCAACCCTGGGAAGCAACCAAGCGCGTTCCGGCAACGTTACCGTGACTCCGTCCGCGTCGTCCGAATCCGGCCGAGTCCGGTCGCTGACCGTCCAGATTCCCCCACTTACGTTGGGTCCATTAATATTCAATGGCGTCGTCGGCAGAAACGATAAATATACGGTTCCAGATATTTTTTCTGGGAAGGCTCGACGCGGGGACGACCCGTTCGAGCTCGGCTTCCCTCCGGTCGTACTCATCAATGGCTGTGCATGTAACGGTGTTATCAGCGTTGTTGCCTCTTATGTGGATAAACACGAGCTTTTAATTAAAACACTGTGCCGTTGTACCGCCGGCTGACTCTATTTTTAAAAGCACCGTTTGTTTTATTACTTTACTTCAATTTGATAAAAACCGTGGGGTCCTTTAAGTGTATTTTACTGTTTTTAAAATAATAATTAATTAATTACATGATATAATAATATAGTAAGGCATGTTGGGTGACTCTGATTCCTTTTCTCAAATTAAGATGAGGCATCCAAATGGGATGTACTCCCCCGAAATACAAGGGCCGGAGTAGTTGTTCCCCAGTTCGGTCCATTGAATATCAATTTATTATTATTATTATTATTATTATATAAGTACATAATTAATTGATATTTATATGTTCTCTTTTAAATAAATAGGGGAGTGGGACGGGTGAAATGTCTATTGCATCTACCGACTGAAGTGTTAGGAGTGTGTAGTGGTGGAATACTGGTGCGGGTCCATGGTCAGATAAGATTAGTGAATCGACTGATGGTACCATTAAGGGACACTGGCTCATTTATTTTTCGTTTCGAAACGTAGCCTTCATTGAGTGTAAAGAAGCTCAAGCTAAATAAATACAAAGTTAAAAAGATACTGAAATAATTGAAAAAAAACCATTTGGAAAACATATTGTTTATATTAAGGGAGAATGTAACGTTTCAAAGCGTCACTAATGGACCTTTCAGAAATCTAAAATAATATATACGTTACACAATACAACAATCTGTGGTACAGGCTGTAACGCCAGACATAAGTGATATATATATATATTATAAAGCACCACCTATTGTTCCAATAGGAAACCGAAAGAAATATTTTATTTTATTTTATTTTTAAAAAATCTTCAATTCCTTTAATCCGACTAAAGGATAAAAAACTCGTGTTTGATTAATATTAGTTTCATATTAATTAAATATAAAAAATAATTTTTGTTATCAATCTAATCTAAATTCTAAATTCTAAAAAGTGAAAATTTTAATTTTTATTATTTTAAAATTAAAGAGGCAATACCGTTCTGAGCAGGACGGGATGGTACGAACCGAGGCAGAACCAACTGGTACACTAGGACCTCTGGGGGCCGTTATTGAGAGTCACCGGTCAACGTTGTCCGCGTCACCGGAATCGCGCCCACCGAGTCCCGCCGGCCGGCGAGAAAAAGGCCGTCCCTAATTAAAGAAACGGAAGGGTAAAAACTAGAAACTGTCGCCTGTCGGTTCCCTCTCATCTGTGTACCCACTTGGCCACTCAAACTCGGACCGGTCCTAACCAATGAGGATAAGCCACGTGGAGAAACTTTGAAACGGAGACTTCTTCCCAGAGGTAACGGCGTTTCCTCCTCTGCGGAAGTGTGGATCTCTTTATAAATATCCATTTACTACGACTACAGCTACTAGACTCACGAACGGCGGAATCTCATTCGACTCCGACGAAGCGGACGACCAGCGCCGGAGCTCCTCGTCGTCGGCGCTGTCGACCGCGGTGGTTATATTCTCCGTTTTTCCTCGCTTATTATTTTTCTGCGGGAGCGGGGTGGGGATAAGATGGCGGGGGAGTTGAGGAGAGTAGTACTGGCGCTGGCGGTGCTGGTTTTGGCGGCGGGGCCGGGGGCGGGGGCGGGGGCGAGGACGGCGGAGGGAGGGGGGGAGGAGTGGCCGCGGCATCGGAATGCGTATGCGGTGATGATGTACATGGGGACGCCTAGGGATTACGAGTTCTACGTCGCCGCCAGGGTCGTGCTGAGATCACTGGCGAAGCTCGACGTCGACGCGGATCTTGTGCTTCTTGCTTCCATGGATGTGCCTGCGCGGTGGATTGAAACTCTGTAAGTGCATCGACTTTTGCCTTTTCTGGTTAATCTCCTGTTCGTGCTTGATATATGGTGGCGTTTGGCATTTTTCCGTGCGTTTAGCTCCGCATTTGAGGCTTTGAGTGTTTAGCGTTTGAGGAAAAGAGTAAAGGTTGGATTGGATTTGGATTTTGAAAAACGAGCTCGTATCGATTTGAAATCGATGTCAGATCTACACTATTAGAATCCGTTCTCCCGATTTCGGTTGTCTCTGTTGTGCTGTTCCAGAACAGAGAACTGGAATTTCCTTTCTGGACACTTCGCAATTCTTCGTTTCATACCGCTTTTCCTCAAAGGCGCTTTCAGTTCAAGATAATTACAATAAAGAGTCCCCTGTCGCGTCGTCTTCTTCATTTTCCATTTTTCTTTTTCCTGTTTCAAAACTTTATCGGCGTAGCCGTGATTTTATCTCTTTCTCCACTCTTTAAGGTTAGAAACGCTTCAGTGAGCTAAATCTCAAGGGAACGAGTGTATTAGAACCAGAATCCTCCAAATTCAAAATTTCTACGGTCTTGGACCCACCGAAAGTCTTCCTTTTTCCAAAAAAAAAAAAAAAAAAAAAAAAAAAAAAAAAAAACACACACACACACACACACACACACACACACAGACGACTCCGAGAACGTGTCTGGTTGGCTTTGTGATCCGATGCGAAATTAGTCACCTAACCGGCGGACAGAGGGAAGAAAACGAAGGCGCACCAGGCTGTAGCTTGGGACACGACGCGGACAAAAGGGTCCAAATTGTAAGGAGAGAGAAAAAATGGTCCCCAGTATGGGTCGATGTGTCCAACACTAGAAAGTGGAAAGTGACTCCGTCTGTCATTTTCCACTCGCTTCGTCTCCCCTCGGGATAAGACGTGGGCGACGCTGCAAGGAGAAACTGTTGAACAATACTTTGGTTGACTCACCCCCTTTCCTGTTTGGTAGCACCTGTCCAGGACGGTGGTGGTCGTGGTCGTAGCTGGGATAGATAACTTCAATGAAATATACTTATTTGGAGTATTTGGAGGAACGAAAATTATCAATGCAAATATTAATAAACTAAAAAACTGTTTCTTTTTCTGTTTAATTTAGCTTTTCGTTTTTGATTTGGGATGAATACTGCACACAAGAATTTAGAGTAAAATTTTAAAACCAGGTGGAAGCAGAGTCATTATCAGGCTTAAGACCAGGTGGAAACTAGAAACAGAGTCATTATCAGGCATAGTTTGGTTAATAGTTTCTTAGCGAACTTTGAGGCGTCATCCCCGTGTATTAATGCTGTTATTAGATTCTAGTCTGAAATTTTTTTATATAGGTTGGTTTGTCAGTTAGTAGTTAGTTCGACAAAAAAAAAAAAAAAGAAATGAGTAAAGATTCGAGATATTTTTATTTCAGCTGCTTTAAAATATTAAGAGACATCTCTAATCATAAAGTTTAGATGTGTAGTTTGTAGCTTGAACTTGTTTGCTTCATTGCTAATATTCTGTCTAAAATTCTAATGAAATGGGGGAGTCCTTTCTCAAAAAATAAAAATAAAAATCGAGGGATTATTTTTTTAAAGGAGAGTTATAAGAGAATATCCGGATATTTGAGATCCGGGGTACTTTCGGACCCAATAAGAGACAACGAGGTTCCTCAAGGGCTCCGTGGACCGTGGTAAGTTGATTTTTGGGTGCGAGGCCGTTTCGTCTCTCATAAAGTCCATCTCAGTATACGTGTCTTACGTTTTTTATTCTTATGCACAAAAAATATGTAAAACGAGTGTAACAACAAAAGTGACAGATGGATACGAGTGGTTTCGTATTTATCAATTATGAGGAGATTATTTCCCATTTTGACAGATGGCTACCTCTCTATTGTTAATTTTTTAGTAATTGTGAAATTTTAAAATCGTTATCCAACTTTAGTAAAAAGTAATATAATTGGCTTTCGTAATATTAAACGGGTAAGATAGTGTAGTATTTTGTATCAGAAAATAGAACTTTTTTTGCTCCTAGTGTTACAAAGGAATTCTCATTTTGAATAATTCCTAATAACTGAGGATTAATTAGTTATTCTAGTTTTAGTAATTCACAGAGAGAAATCTCAAAAAGAGAAAATAAATATATAAACTTCATGTGTTGTTTTTTTGGTTGCACTCGTGCATTATTTGCTTAGTTGATTTTGCCACTCGTATGCTGGTCTTCAATTATTTGAAGTATGCAATAGTCAATGCTTAGGGTTCAGCAAAGCAAAGAAAACCAGATGGAGTAAGAGAAGACTCATTATGTCTTTACATGCAGGACCAAAGAAGACAAGGTGCGTGTGGTCAAAGTGGAAAACATGGAGAACCCATACATAAAGCAGTCCAACAACAGATTTAAACTAACCTTGAACAAACTCTACGCGTGGAGCCTCATTGACTATGACCGAGTAGTCATGCTTGACTCAGATAACCTCTTCCTTCAAAAAACTGACGAGCTGTTCAGTTGTGGTCAGTTCTGTGCTGCTTTCATCAACCCCTGCATATTCCATACTGGGCTATTCGTTTTGCAGGTAAAGTATATCACAGAAACACTTTTCTTCCTTATTCACTTTACCATTACCATTCGGTCTCCTGAAATGGGATTTTTTGAATTCTGATATGCAGCCATCTATGAAGATTTTCAAAGACATGGTTCACGAACTACAAATTGGAAGGGAAAACCCAGACGGTGCAGACCAAGGTTTTCTTGTGAGTTACTTCTCAGACCTTCTTGATCAGCCCATGTTTCATCCACCTCCCAACGGCACCAAGCTTAATGGTCACTATCGGCTTCCCCTCGGCTACCAAATGGATGCTTCCTACTACTGTCAGTAAAAGCAACTTAGTTCCCATAATTTCATTAACCACGGCACTTGGAACAATAAGTTAACCGCTTCTGATAATGACTGACTGCAGATCTCAAGCTTCGATGGAGTATACCATGTGGGCCTAACAGTGTCATCACATTTCCAAGTGCTCTATGGTTGAAGCCATGGTATTGGTGGTCATGGCCCGTCCTTCCTTTGGGCCTATCCTGGCATGAACAACGCAGGAACACCATTGGGTAAGATGATTGATTATACTCGTTTCGTTCTGATGTTATCAATGTGATGATTTGTCCCTGATTGCAACTTTCGTGTGTTTCTTTGCCCGATAAAAGGTATGGAGGAGAGATTCCAATGGTATTAATCCAAGCGGTGATGTACATCCTCATCATAGCTCTCACTAAGCTCACTCGTCCAAACCTGTCAAAACTGTGCTACCGTCGCGATGACAAGAGCCCAACATTCTCCCACAACATGCTCAAATTGGTCGTCATGTGGACCATCTTAGCAGCTTATTGTGTTCCTTTCTTCCTCATCCCAAGAACAATCCATCCAATTGTTGGTTGGACGTTATACCTGCTTGGCTCAGCTGCTCTTGTCTCCATTCCAATCAATGCCTTCCTGCTGCCAGTGTTCCTAGTGATGATGCCGTGGTTGGGTATACTAGGGACCCTTGGAGTTATGGCCTACCCTTGGTATCAGAACGGTATAGTACGTGCACTAGCAGTATTTGGTTACGCCTTCTGCTATGCACCGATAGCATGGAATTCTCTGCAGAAGGTGATGACTAGCTTACATGTCACACTTGAAAGAGAAGCCTTTTTTCCGATATTGGGAGAATCTCCACAGCCACAGTTCAGCAAGCTTTACTGATAAACAGACAAGATTCAATTATCAGAAGGCACCAGATCATGTTTTGACATTTTCACTACGACATTTGACCAGCGGCTTCTTTCTTGTATGCGATTTTATGTATATATTATACGATTCTTTTTAATACATCAGATTGAAAGAAGCAGGCCCAACATTGTGTACTCTGAGGATAAGGGCACAAGAACAAAGAACAAATATGTTAAATGATTCGACCCATTTAGGAACACAGAGAAATTAAGCGTTTCCAAAACATGCCACAAACAATGAAAGACAGACATCCTAAAGGCCAGACCTTAAAATGAGACATTCCACCAGAGACGAGATTTGGTATACTGAATCATATATCAACAAAAATACACTGTGAATGTAAATAAACAGAGCTACTGATATTCTCTTCCACAGGAAAATCACATTTTGTATGATGATATTGCTCAGATCATGTCGCCTTCAAAGAATAAAATTTTGTAAGATAGGCTCTCACTTTTTCTATGATGATATGCTGCTCAGATCATGTTGCCTTCAAAGAATGAAATTTTGTAAGATACCTTCTTGAACCAGCTCCAGATGACAGTATTTTCAGGGAAGAAATCCTAGTCCTCACAGGAACGCCTTCGAAGCTTTTCTTGCAATGCAGAATCTTTGGGAAAGACAAGCTCAGCTTCAGAGCCTGATGTTGTAAAATATCTCTCCAGCACCATCTGATCCATCATAAGAAGCAACGATAAATGAAACCAGCTGCAGGCTTTCGTAAAATAATGAAACACAAAGGAGGAGTCATCAGCTGCAGGTTTTCGTAAGAGAATGCAACACAAAGGCACAGTCATAGTACCATGGCAGAGTAAGCATCAAGTTTTTGCTGGCGAGCTGATCTCTTGAGGCCCCTGAGACAACATATAAGGAATCAACAACCAGAAAGAGTAAAGCTGCCCACCATAGTACAAAATGTTTTACTTCCATCCTGGATAAATAATTCTGTTCATTCAAACTGAATGCAGGCTCCATGATGTAACCTCAATGACTCTAAACATATAGTCTGGAACCAAGAACAAATTCATCGGATTTAAGCTACTTACATGTCGATCATGTAGTAGAGGGCATCTGCTGATGTGCCATGTTCATCCTGCAAATATACTCTCCAGCCTCTGCAAAATATCAATAGGAAGTAGCACAATATTCAGAAAAAGCAAAACCTCTTTGTATAAAAAATTAGAAAATTGCAGGCACATGTGATATTAGGTAATGGTGCCATTAATAAAACAACGCATAAATGCCTATTTTAATTTTTTAATTCCTATATTAGCAAACCGATCTTGCCACTTTTTCGGTTTTGCCGCATGATGAACATGATACTAATTTCGAAATCACCTATCTGTTGGAAGAGACCAAATATTTCTCTGAATTCATATACTCCAAAAGAGAAGGGAACATTATTTGTCAGTTTGAGAATTAAAACAAACAGAGGCGAAAAGTGTATACAATTGATGAAAGTTGAATTGCAAATGACACTAATCCTTTTCCTTTCTCATCCTTCTCAGTTGGAAGAGCAGAAACAATCCAAACCTCCAAAAAAAACCAAAAGACGAAAGATTCACCTCTCGGCAGCTCGAACCGCAAGCCTCCCTGCAATGCTACGAACTTTGTTTGACTGTGGAGTTTCCTTACCATCGCGAGATATGGGAAGCCCGACGATAAATTCATCAACCTCCTGCTAATTGTCGAACAAAAGTGGGTAAAATTTATGCGGAAGCACCGATGAAGGAACCGAAAATTGGTGAAATACTGAGTCCTGAGCTTTTTCAAACAACAGCTGATCCTCTGAGATCTCTCAGCTTGACAGGTGAAGTTTTGCCACCGGCGGGAAAAAACGGAATAACAGTCACAAAAGCAAGTATGAACTATGAACTATTAAGTACCTCTTTTGCTGCAATTTCGAGAAGACGCAGTTCGAGTTTCTCGCCCCGCAATTCCAAGACCTACATTTCGATCAAACGAGAACCCAAACTCACCAAACCCACCGGCAGTAACAGAGAAATAAAAAGAACAACAATGGGAGAACAAAATTGAGAAACGGAGAAGTAATTACGGAGAGAGGACGAGGGGAGAAGCCTTTGCTAATAGCGAGGCCCGTCCGTGTGCCGCCTAGGTCAATCCCCAAGCTGAAACCTGCCCTCCATGAAGGATCCTCCTTCCGACGAAAGGCATTTGGGGGAATTTCCGCTTCGAGAGATGCCATTACCCTAGTGCGAGTTCCATTTACGCGGTAAGGAAGACGGAGCTCCAGGAGAGGAGGGCGGCCGCCGGGAGGGAAGGGAAGTGCCATTCTGGGCTTCTCCTTCACCGATCGCCAGTATTGCGTTATGTTCAGTGATTAGCCTTCACCTGCAGACTCCGTTTCCGGTCGGGCGAAGATATAATCTTCTGCCGTTTCTGCCGGACAAGGCAGGAATAACATTTTTGTCACATCTGATGAGAATCGATCAAAAAGAAAAAATATAGTGTGAAGATTAAAAATTAAAATTAATGTAAAATATTAAATATAAATATATTTCCATTTTGAAATTAATTTAATAATTTGCTTAGGGTTATTGCTATAACTTATAAGTTGTAACTGACGATATTTAAAAAAGGCCAACTTCTCAAGGATTTGCCGCGAGAGCTGTTACCCGAACGAAGTTCAATGGACGGCCTTCTGCAAAATCCTTTCTTGAGAGTCTGAACTCATTGGGTTCCGGTGAGCGAGGTTTCATCTACGTAGAAGCGACTGTGAGAAGCAGAAGGGAAGAAGGACGAAGTGTGCTTCATCTGAACGGGTTTCGGGCGGCCACTGCGAGTGGATTCACTTCTGTTGGTTGGTGTTCGTGGTCGAAAGTTTCTTATTGCCTTTTGACATAGAAATTTTTGTTTGATCGGATAATGATAAACATGCAGAGCTGTTGATTCACGAGGCCGGAGTTCATGGGGAAAGCTTCCAGGGACAAAAGAGTAGAATCTGACACTCTCTTTGGGATCATATTTTGTCGTTTTCAAATTGGTGTTGCTCTCGTATTCTTAATACTGCCTTTGTAGGATATTTACTACCGGAAGGCAAAGGAAGAAGGTTGGCGTGCTCGAAGTGCCTTCAAATTGCTCCAGATTGATGAAGAATTTAACATTTTTCAAGGCAAGTTACACCGTTTGTTCCTTTTTGGGGCGTCTCACATCCATTTCAATTCCTTTTTTAGGTTGTTGTTGCTCAAAATTATTTCAGTTTTTAATTGTTTATTATTTGTTGGGGGTATCTGGAAAACGAATGCTTTATATCTTTTGAGGGCACAAGACAGTTGCTTTTCAGAATTTTTGTTGTTTTGCATGAACAGTCTTTAGATGGACACAAATAGTTGTTGGGTAAGAATATACAAGAACAACATTCGTTAACTGTTCATTACTTCATTAAATGTAGCGGTGTACTTAATATTTCCAAAGGTAATATTGGTGCCTAGATAAGCTAATGATGTAAGTCCAATTTATCCAGCATTTAGAAAAAAAGTAAGCTTGATGCACAACTCTGGAATAGTCTATCATTTTGAATTCAAAGTTGTGCTCTTACTGCCCCATGCAATCTTGCAATGTGTTCTGCTAAAAGTTGAGACATTTACTTTATTTGTTTTCTCATTCAATCTAGCTCTGACTCACCTGGTCTGGTGTGGGTCTTCTAATTCTCAACAAGGGAGTTAGTTATTGTTTTGTTGATGTAGCGTCTTTATGTTAATGTCCGGGTGCTCAAAATTCTTATAATCTCACTGTACAGGAGTGAAGCGAGTAGTTGATCTTTGTGCCGCCCCTGGCAGCTGGAGCCAGGTATGAACTAGGCTATTCTATGAATAATATCCTTGAGAGCAATTTCTATTTAAATTGGTCTACAGTTTTTTTATCAGAAAATAAATTGGCCTACAAATTGTACTTGATGACTTTTATTCTATTTTCTTTACTGGAACGAAAAGCTCCCTTTTTGTGTTTGGAAAGCTTTTTCTTGTGAATCAATTTTGAAGTGGTTGAGAGAATATCGGAGCCCTTGAGATAATATAGAAGGGAACAATTCAAGACATTAATTAAGCAAATTTTTTATCCTCTGGTGTTACACTGCGATCTGCCTGTGATTCTCTGGGAGAATCATTTGAAGAAAAGTTTATTGGGATAAAAACTTTTGAGATCTGATTTGTAGGAGATTTACAGGTACTCAGCAGAAAGTTGTATCAACCAGCTAAGTCTTCAAATGAGACAAGGTACAGTTTGATTCTTATTTCAATATCTGTGAAAGTAGCATTGTGAAACATCAACTTTAGAAAAAGATAATGTTTTACTCTAGGATCTGCAAGTGCCTGACTTGCTTGTACTCTTTTCTTCAGAGATGACCTCCCGCTCATTGTTGCAATTGATTTGCAGCCAATGGCACCAATAGATGGTGTAATTCAAGTCCAAGGTGACATCACAAATGCTCGAACAGCTGAAGTGGTAAAGATATGAGATCTGTGTTATTTATGTTCCAAGAGATTAGGTATTTCGTCAACATTTGGTGGAGCCAGTTCTCTTAATATTTTCATAGAACTTCTGTGGTATTCAAACAAGGTGTCCAGTTGCAACTGCTAAAAGAGTTTGAAGCCATCCACAATGATGAAATAAAAGCAAATACTTCCAATTCATAAACATTTTTTGAATCCTAACAACTCAATAGCATAGTGACATGTTTTGAGTAAAGAATGAGGAAGAACAAAGTGCATCTCCTTTTTCTTTTAATTCTGTATTGCCTGCTTTGAATGGGCCTATTTACATTCTGTGTATTAAGGTAAATGTCAACTATAACCCAATTGGCAAAATTAAATCCCTTAGGCCTACAACTGGCACCTCTTCTCTATACTGATGAATCTGTTTCAGTTTTTGGTACTGCTCTTCTTGAAACTGGCAATTGACCCAATTAAAACCACTGTAGTTGTTCAACAGATGATTAATTTTGTTTTTTTAACTTTTAAATGTTTTCCAGGTTATTAAACATTTTGATGGATGTAAAGCTGACTTAGTTGTCTGTGATGGGGCCCCTGATGGTGAGGAAAGAAATAAAATCTGCATTATGTTTTGCTTTCTCTTTTAGTTGATTTCCTTCCCTATTCCTACATTAACTGTTACATTATGTGATATATGCTTCTTTTTTGCGCTGCAGTCACTGGACTTCATGATATGGATGAATTTGTGCAATCACAGCTGATACTTGCAGTGAGTTTGAATCCAGCATCTATTTTCGGATTGTACTGCTGGCCAAAATTTTTAAACTTTACATTTCATGCATTTCTAGTATCTGATCATATTTCAGGCTTTGAGAAAGATAATAAGATATCCTGTTTTTATCATAATTTTACTGTGTAGGAGATAAATTTTATTTTAGTTTTAAAGAAGGCTTATTATTTTTTTTTTCAGAAAGTATATATTTTCTTAAACGTATCTCAGAGCCGATAAGGTCAAACAAGACAAACTGAAATTTTCTGAAACCAGTTGCCAGTTTTGTGCATCTGATAATAAATGTTCGTTGGGCAATACAGCTGTCACTGCTACATTCAAACTCCCATTAACATTGCATGATAGTCAGTATCAGCTTTGTTTTCTTCACCCAATTGAAAGCAAATATTTGTTGGGTATAACATTGCATGATGTTCCTTCCTTTTACATTGAGGAACATGCACTGTTTTATGCTGGTGTTATAACTCGTTTTGTGTTCCCCAACATGTTCATCTGTCTAAAGGATATTTGAATTGAATACAGGCTCTGAACATTGTTACTCACGTGCTTAGAAAAGGAGGAAAGTTTGTTGCTAAGATTTTCCGTGGTAAAGATACAAGTCTTCTCTACTGCCAAGTAAGGCTGTGACTCCATGATAATTATGTATTTATCTGAAGTTTCTCATCCATGAATAAAATTATTTTATCATCTGGTTTGCTTATGTTTGGCAATACTTTTGTAGGAAGTTTTTCTCCTCGATTTTTTATTTCATTTATCTGCTTCTATCTTTTTTTTTTTTTTTTATGTCTAATGGCTTGCTCTCGTCACCTCCTCCCTTTCTCAGCTGTACTTATAATTTTCTGTGTCTTGGCTCAGCAACCATTTGGGAAGGTTCTCTTTGAGTGGACTTTGTGTTCCTTACTGGATATTGGTAGTGGTGCATGTTTGTGTAGTGAATATTTTAAGAAAGAAAATATCTGTGGATTTCGTGTTCTCACACCATTTTAACCTATCTCTGAGATTTGAATATGTTCTGTTTCTGTTGTAAGGGACAGCATGTCCTCCTGACATTTGGGCTTTTGCCATGATAAACTCGCCTTATATTTTCCAAAAAAAGAAATTGCTGTGTTTCTACTTTAGACTTGACAATATTTTTCTCAATTGGGGCAAAGTAAGCTTTAATAATGAGGGCCATTTGTTTTAGACAGTTTGATATCAACATTCAGTATATGCTTTTAACTTTTGTGCGGAGTGCCAACTGCTGTCTCTCTATCTCAACCAACCTCTGGTGCTCTTGCCTCTCCATCTTCTCTTTCTCATCATTTCTCTAATTCATGTTCTTTAAGTCTATTACCACCTTTCTCAATTTGCCAAATAAAGTTGATTATTATTCTGTAAGTTGAAGTTTAGGCTTCAGTTTTCTCAGCTATGTTTCGAGAATAAATAGCTTTGCCAGAATCTTTAGTTCTATGAGTCCTAATTTCACAACAATAGTTATACTCTTAGAAAAATTCATGGTCCTTTTTGAAGTAGTTTTGACTAGAAAAATGTTCAGTTTATTAATATGCTAAGTATTTTGGTAGATATTTATCTTCAATTTATGTGTCTCTTGTTTACCATCAACTGCACTTTGATTCAGAATGGTTCTAATTCCTATGGGTCTTCACAATGGCAGCTTAAATTATTTTTCCCAGTGGTAACCTTTGCAAAACCGAAGAGTAGCCGCAACTCAAGTATAGGTGGGAAGGCAAACTTTGCTTTGTCCTCTTTATATGCTATATGTATTTAAAATTACACAAAAGCCATCCCCTGGATTATTAAAAAATCATATGTGCAAAACAAATCTAAGGTTCATAGTCGTTGTTTGAGATGAAGGAAACCTGAGAGGCCATAAAAAAAATCTTTGGAATCCATGTTTTTGGCATATTAAATTGATGACACCTTCCATTATTTCTGTTATACAGAAGCTTTTGCAGTGTGTGAAAATTATTCGCCACCTGATGGTTTCAACGAGAAAGATTTACATCAGCTCTTGGAAAAAGTAGGCTCACCTTCTGGGCAAGACAATTTAGGTAATCCAACCAGTTATTCTTTTGTGTCTTGATGTTCATGTAACTACAACAACTCACATATCTGGATGTTTACTACTTGATAGTATTGTAGTATCTCATGAGAAATAATGTAGTGGAGTCTCACACCATGTTTTCTAACCTGGTGGATCAGCCTGTGAATCAGAGGGTCAGACTCACTCCTATTTCAAGATGGGTCCCCTCTGACCAGCTCGATTCCTGAGGTTGAGCTGCCTCAAACTTGGTCACAAAATCCAGCTCACAGCCATTATTGTAACTGTTACTATCTAAACATTCCGCATGATGAATTTTTTAGCTATTCTTTCATATAACCCCCAGTTACTTTTTTTTTTTTTTTTTTTTTTTTTTTTTTTTTCCTTCTTTTCCTCATATGGAGGGCCCAGTGGCGAGGGATACATATTTAAGACTCGATGAAATGTTTGACTGGGGAATTACAGCGTATGGATTCTATTGATCAACCATGCATGTTTAAGATGAAATGAACTTGCATGACTAGTTGGTGGTAAAAGTGGACCTCATAAGTCGGTGTCCACCATCATTTTCTATTCATACAAAGTGGTCATTCTGTTGTACAGGATCTTTTTCCTTGTTTGAAAGTATGTGTTCTTGTAATCTCTCAAGTTTAGTGTTTGAAACTGAAAGCAGATGTGCGACATTGCTTTAGTGACTATAATGCATCTTTGGCCATGTACCACCCTCTAAGATGCTTGATTTTTGTATAGTTTTCCTTATCAATAATGATGAGTTTAATGATGGACCTGCATTGCAAGTTGTCGAATTCACCATAAAGCAAGCTGAATATAAATTTCTAGACATACCCAGGGTTTCTAATCCCGCTCTTTTTGGTGTTGAATTTTTTCTTGCTCTTGGTACTTTCATTGATGTGTTTTAACTGTAAACACAGACTGCAGCAGTGGTGGGTTGGAAGGGCCAAACAAAGTTTACATTCCATTTTTGGCATGTGGAGACTTAAGGGGTTACGACTCAGATCGTTCCTACCCACTTCCAGTTCCTGCAGAAGGCACCAGTTACCAAAGCTTGGAACCAGTACAACCTCCTATAGCGCCGCCTTACAAAACAGCCCTGGAACTTAAGAAAGCTTCTCATGCAGCCAAAGAGCCTGGGAAGCTAACATTGCAATCATGAGTCTTTCATATTTGTTCTAGTTTTTCCTTTCAAACCCAATCTCTGTAACAGATGCTGCATATATATTGATGGATTTGGTTAGATTACTGTATCTTCTAGTAATTAAGGAAGATGAGAAACTGGCCTAGAAACTTCAAACTAGTTCCAGATTTTGCTTGCCACAATAGTCAGAATCCGAGCCTTGTATTTCAGATTAACAAAAAGCAAGATAGACGACTGTGGATGCCAGGACCTGATCTGGAACTTTTCCATACATTGAAGCGAGGAAACGAGAATTACAAGGCATTTGGGCCCATGCAGAAATGAGAAAAAATATTATATTTTACCTTAAAAAATACCATATTTTAACTCGAGTAAAATATCACATTTCAAATAAAAATATATATTCACGAAAATTTTTAATGGGTCCATGCGGGTCCGGCGGAGGACACAGCAAATCCGGACCCTTGTTTATGTCCGTTCTGATCCTTTCTTCTTTTAAACATTATATGTCTACAATCATATAATTAACTTGTAACGTCTATGACCGGCGAATCTACATTTAAGTCAACAGCCCTTGGATCGCGCAGCCCTACTCAAACCCTAACCAGACAAGTAAAAAGTAATGTCTACGCCCTTTTGTTGCGTGGCCATTTTTGTCACCCCAAGACCCCTAAACGCCTAAACAAGGAAGAAGCAGTCTAAAGACATTTTTTATACGGAATCCATTCTTTTAAGGCCGAAGCCGTGGGTTCACTTTTTAACCCAAATGATTAGAATTAATGGACTTTATCAGGGTAAAGAACTGGGTTAAAAAAAAAAAAAAAAAAAAAACAATGTGCCCCAGAGACAGTTCCTATGAAATGATCATGAGACCCATTTGCCCCACAGTCCCGGATAGGGGGGTTATTTTCGTCCACAAATAGCTCGAGTTTGTGGAACCCATATTCTTAGGGTTTAGCCCCCCCCCACACGGCCACACACACCCGACACAGAGTTCCCAACGTTCGAAACGGATAAAAGTACTATTCAAACACTAGTCAGATCTCTTTCCTTCTTCCCCTCCCTCTCTCTCTCTCTCTCCACCTCCACGCGAGAGAATACAAAACGCTAAACGCCATCCCTCCACCCATCACCTATTCACCTTCCCTTAGCCCAGTTTCTGTAACTTCACTCCAAAGACGACCGTTGGACTTCACCTCCTTCCATCCCGCCTCCTTCTGAAACATATCAGACCGTTGTGGACCACACCACACCACCACACACAAGCTTACCTACACTATACGGCCTTCTCAATCCATATATCGATCCCAACATAAGAAACCAGCTCCCCCTCTTCTTTTTCATGTCCTCCTCCTTTTAAGATCCCCAGAATTCCTTCTCTCTTTCCCAGTATCCTTATTATAACCTCCTCCATACCCGAGACAGATTTCTAAACATTCTCTCTTCTGATTCTAGCCGTATTCTTCTTCGCCTTCTACATTTACTTACATATGGCTCATGCCATTAAGTACCACTACTACTACTACCACTATTCTGTTTCCTTCTTCTTCTTCCTCATCTGCTTGTCATCACTACTAGTACAGACCTTCTGCGCATCATCACGGCCACATGATGATTCCCTTAACGATATTGAAGATGGCAGAAATGGAAGCAGCAGCTGCAGTACTCCCAAGCGCCACCACAAGTGGGTCGGACCCAAGGGTCACCGGGTCATCACCGTCGACGCCCGCGGCTTCGGTCACTTCCTCTCCGTCCAGGCCGCCGTCGAGTCTGTACCGGAGAACAACACCCAGAGTGTCACCATATTGATCAGTCCCGGATATTACATGTATCACTACTACTACTACTCATGAATTAATTAATATATATTGCGCGCGCATATATGTTCATGAATATATATTCCTTGTACATATAGATAGATAACAAGATTAATTAATTTGTGTTAATTATTCATGGGATGTAGGGAGAAGGTGGTGGTTCCGGCGACGAAGTCTTACATTACGTTCCAAGGGGCAGGGAAAGAAGTGACGGTGATCGAATGGCACGACAGGGCGAGCGATCGAGGACCTAATGGCCAGCAGCTTCGCACTTATAACACCGCCTCGGTTACTGTTTTGTCTAATTATTTCACCGCTAGGAATATCAGTTTCAAGGTATAAAACATTTTCAGAGCTTTAATTAATGGTCCATCGGGCTAGCTCGTCGACGAGGAAGAAGGAGGAGGAGGAGGAGGATCATCATCATCACGATCGGCTCTTGCTCTCCTTCAGTACATTCGTCACATTACAAATTAATTAACCCTTTTTTTGCTTAAAGTGTTAATTAATTACTCCTTCAGTTGAAATCCGGTATTTAATTAATTAATTTGTTTGAATTAATGAACGCAGAACTCTGCTCCGGCGCCTCTGCCGGGAATGGAAGGATGGCAAGCCGCAGCTTTTCGGATCTCCGGCGACAAAGCCTACTTCGCCGGCTGCGGTTTCTACGGTGCACAAGACACGCTATGCGATGACGCCGGACGACATTACTTCAAGGAATGCTACATCGAGGGCTCCATCGACTTCATCTTCGGCAATGGAAGATCCATGTATAAAGTACGTATGTCACATCTTCATGGCAAAATTCCAAAACCCATTTTACAGAGAATCAAACTAAGCACCACCATTTTTGCTCATTTTCTTTCTTTTGAATCTCTAGCTTTGGCCGGGAAAAGTAGTCCCTATTTTTCAAAACCCACTTCATGAAGGACATTATTATTGTATATCATCCTGAAAACAAACTCCATGCACCATGTTTTCCGATTGAGTCTCTGCAGCAAACTCCATGCACCGGTCTTTTCTCTAAAGAAAGAAGACCCATGCCAGACCCTTTTCGATAGAACTGCACCTTGTTTCTCCTGTTTTCTTTCGAATCGCCGCTTCAAATGCTTCCCGGCTTTTCTCGACAGAAATAAAATAACTGTACGAGACATGTTCGTTTCAAAGTCATCATCTTGCACATCCAACCGCACCCTGTTTTCCTATTTCCTTTCGAATCTCTGCAGCAAATGATTCACGAGTCTTTTCCCCAAAAGAAAGCAAGAGGCCTTTTTCCGTTTTCTCTTCTTCTTTTTCCGAAAAACGAAAATCTGACAGTTGTGCGGCAGAGGTGACAGAAAGTTCGTCTTTTTGCCTCTGTCCAGTGCGGCAGTGCCCCCTCCTCAATTCTCGAAAAAGTGGAGCCTTTCATGGACCACACAACGGGACAAACCAAAACTCACAGAGATCTTCCTCTCCTTCAACTCGATCCAGATACACCTCCTTCTTCATTTAGTACGCATTTAGTTTACTTTAAGTGACACCGGTTCTGAAAAGTGGGGTCCTCTGATGAACGGCCAGGATTGCGAGCTGCACTCGATCGCGACGAGGTTCGGATCCATAGCCGCACAGGATCGTAACTCACCCAACGAACGGACCGGATTTGCCTTCGTCAACTGCAGAGTCACCGGGTCGGGCCCGGTCTACGTGGGCCGAGCTATGGGCCAGTACTCCCGGATCGTCTACTCGTACACGTATTTTGACGACATGGTGGCCCATGGTGGCTGGGACGACTGGGACCACACCAGTAACAAAAACAAGTAAGAAGATCCGTCAGATTCCAGATCCAACGGCCCCAGGATATTATAGAGTTTCTTGACCCCCCATTAAAGCTAGCTAATGATTTTTGTTTCTACAGGACCGTTTTCTTTGGAGTGTACAAATGCTGGGGCCCAGGTGTGGCTGCTGTCCGTGGAGTTTCATGGGCCCGGGAACTGGACTACGAGACGGCCCATCCTTTCCTGGTGAAGAGCTTTGTTAATGGGAGGCACTGGATGGGCCCCAACGACGCATAATCGGATTCTTACTGAAGGGCAAACCCACCTACATGCTTATACATTCACTTAGTTTTTTCTTTTAATTCTTTTAATTTTTATTTTTTTTTCCAAGACATATTCAATTCTTTTGTTCATGTATGTAAAACGTTTCAATAATCTGTGTTCAGAAAAATGTATTTGAAAGTTGAAATGTGAGGTGCCCGTGCCCGCAAGGTACAAGATTTTATTACCCATCACTCACTCACATCAGTATCAACATGCAGCAGCTGCAATAATATCATTTCATTTTTTAAGCGTCGAGACTGAGCAAGAAAGTTACGTTTGAGAGTGCATGGGGATGGTAAGCCGACAAATGCAGAGATGGACCACAAAGTGTAACATTGGTTACTTCAGGCAAAAATGGATTAGGGCAGCTTCATCTTCCCACTACGAACGAGGGCCGAATGAAACATTTCCTTTTCTTTCACCTAGAATTCATTGATCAGAAAAAACGGGTGTCTCAGTAACTCAGCCACCATCTCTGCTACTAACCGATGATTCCAGATAGGAGGGAGCATACGATGGAATCATGGGAAAAAATGCAATATATCATATTTCTTTTGGTGCCAGAGATTCTCAGATTGACGAAAAATCACTATTCCAAATTCAAGGAAAGAAAATAATGAAATCCAAAAACTAAACAGAACTGGAAAGCTCAAGCATCTCACATTATACAACAGTTGGCATTGGAATCAGTCATCTCCTGGGATCTGCACATACCAAATTTACAAAGCCACGTTAAATGCGGGAACCTTTCAATAATGCAGAACTGGGGCATAACAACCAAATCGTATATAGTACTTACAGCTAAACTTATGATCAGAATCTTTATGTGTCAGCTCCAACCAAATAAAACAGAAAAAGAAACAAACCAGTATCTTGATAGACTGAAGGAAAAAGGACACACTGATTGTCACTGTTTTTCAGTTTAAAAGAGAGTATCTTTGATAATAACAATAGCCTATTTGATTAAGGGGACATGGATATTTAGTTCTTATCCATTTCCTGATTTTTATTCTTGTCATGGCAGTCAATTTTCAAGTTACAGAAGGGTAATTCCAAATTTTTGATTGACCTCATCATCATTACAAGTGTTTGTCTCAACTATTTACTCGTCTTTAGTACAATCGTCTAGAGTAGTATAAACTCCCACATTGCCATGTCAGCTTGATGGGCTCTAAAAATATTATTTCAGGTTGAATATCCAAGGGAATCGGTCCTTAGAGGACTATACATTGTCCAAAATCCGATGCCAGCATTAGACAAAAGCACTCATGCTAAACTTGCCAAAGATTCCATTTAGCAAAAATTTGTCAAAGATCAAGATATTTTTCTGAAACAAAGATATGATAAAGGTAAACCCAGTTTCCCGCAGCTGAGTAGAACTGAACTTGCCTTTCTTGTTTACTATAATTTTATTTACTATATACCAAATAGCTCAAAACCAGTTGTAGATTAACTCAGTCTTGGGGCATAACTAGCATGGGTAATGAGGCCAGTGTAGCTTGATAGATGACAAATGAAGATTATGATGACAATAATAATAACAAAGTAGTGTTGACCATGATCGACCATTAGCATCATCACTAACTCTTATTATAAACAAAGATGGTGATAATTATAACATCCTTCACATATTTTTTTATAAAATGAAGAAAATGTTAAACCTAAGTTGTTTCTTTTCAAACAAACTAATCAAAAACAATTTGAAGTTTAGCAACACAAAACAAAAGAGAACAAGATAACCCTCCAGGTAAAACCCGGATGCCACATAAAAAATAAAACTCTCATTTGACCTAATGAGTCAAAGAAACTCTGCAATACGATTTCATGCTTTATGACCTTGAGAAAAGAGAACTTACAGAGAGTTGCCAAAAGTCGAAAGATCAAAATCAGGAGCAAGCTCTTGCACAATATCATTTGGAGGCTGGCCACATTCCTGCATTTTCTGCATGAGGTCGAAAATCTGGGAGAAATTGCTTGGATCATTTTCATACACATTATTTAACTTTCTTATGAGCCCATACTGAAGGTTAAAGCGCTCATATTCTTCTTGCTTCAGGTCAGCCTTGTGTTCTTCCAACCACCTAGGATATCTTGCTTCAATTTCTTTCATGGGTTCATGAAGAATTTCCTTTGACAAAAGTTGCTGCATCATAGTCTCAACAATGGAATCCATGTCCTAGAACATAAGAGATCACAAGAGGTCAGCAGCAGTGATTCTATAGAAAACAAATGCCATGTTAAAAGAATACACCAATTAATTAAACAACCAGAATCTAGCTGAACTGACTCCACAATGATCACAAGCTTCAATGCTTTATTCCTTATGCTTTTCAAAGGTAACTATCCTTTGTGTAAGACCAGGTTAATGAATGATTATGCCAAATACGGAGATTATGACGCACAAATGCATCATTCATATCTGAATGATTTTTCCCATTTTTTAAAGGACAAAAAGTGGACATTCATGACCAGACAACATCAGTAGGAAAAGGAGGGGGGGAGATGTTCCAACAGAGAATGACTATCCTACAGCTGCATGGATGCAGATAGTTGTTCTCAAACTATGGGCGCCTGAACTGAGTTTGATTCTCTTTTCATCAGCACGCACCACATGCCAGGGTCAGATGCACTGGATGCATATTTTACTACTATATAATCAGATAGTTCTCCCAAATAGATGACTTACTCCAAATCGATGTGTAACAGATCCTACTGGTGTTTTTTTTTTTTTTTTTTTTTTGAAAGTGATCCTACTGGATTTTTTAAAACAGAAAAAGCAAACAAACGAAAATAATGTCAATGATACTACTTTAAATCTCAACGGAAGCGACACTCGCAGCAAACATGTAAAACATGATTCTGTACCAGAACTTGAACAGATAACAGTTAATGTTAAATTATTGCACAGTAGTGTAAGCAGTGTCTTAGAATCCTTAACAAGTAGAGAAATTGCATTACTGCACAACAACAGTTTGCTAACAGAAGTTACTAAAAGAACAAGATGTTGGACTTGAATAAAACGGACTAAAATTCCTGGTTGAATATATATACCAAAGAAAAAGGAAGCTCACATGAAGAAATAGTATCACTTCATTGCATACACTCTTCTCATCATTCAATCAGTGTCCAATGTTTCATTAGAAAGTACAAGCAACTCCATCTTCCAACTGAGCAACGACTCCGAGAGATCTCTCCATCCTCATTACATACGATCCTAAATGCTTAACCCAACTAAATGTTGAAATTCTTATTTAACCATGTCAACTTCAATTTCCAAAACTTTAATTGAAGATAAGGATTCGGTTTTATATGCCTTTATTATCCATCGCTCAACAACTGGATCAAGAGTCTGACCAGAACACTACGTTAAATTCTATAAGATTTTGTAACTCACCACGTCCTCGTAAAGGTTAGCTAAAAATAATCTTGTGGACTCCCAAGACGAATTTAGTTACAGTCACGCGGAGCAAAATTCATGTCTAGCTCAGCTAAGCATCCAAGGCTTCTATCTAAGCTGAACATAACAAGCTCCTATATACTGCCACGCATAGATTTGACGAAAACAGATACACTGACAAAGAAGTATGGAAAGAATGAACCAAATTCCGCTCTATGAGATAATCACTGATAGCTCAATCTTCAAATCAAATAGATAAAATTGAACATACAGAACAAATTTGCAGAAAGATAAAAGATAAAAAGAACCTGAGAGCCGGCGAGCTCCTGAAACTGCTTAACAAAATCTTCCATCCCATCCTTGAGCAAATCGGCCTGAGACATTGGCGGGACGGCCGATTCGAATCCCTTTACCACCTCGCGTGTCTGCTGCGTGAGCTTATCAAGCGCCTCATTCACATGTGAGTCTTTAACACTCTTCTGCTTCCCCTTTTTCTTACTCTTCAAATCAGGCAATCCAAGGCCCAAACCCTGGACCTGCGAGGCCGGTGCAGAGCTTGAAGACGATGCACTCTCCGTAACTGTGTCCCCATTGCTACTACTTTTTCTGAAACGAAGGGAATAGAAGAACAAGAAAAGCAGACATCATTCAAGCGAAAACAATCAGCAACCCCAAAACAGGAAGAAGAAAATAGAGCACAAGCGTCAAGAGAGAAATACTTTTGGGAAGAACCGAGGTCAATCTTCCCGAAGTCATCCAAGGCGCCTGAAGAAGAAAAAAACAGAATCCACCCATAACTAAGCGAAAGACAAAGCCAACAAGGAGTAAAACAATGATACGCAGAAAAGAGAATAAGAAAATTACTGTCGAGCAGTTCGTCCAGATCGTCCGTGGGTTCGGCCATGTTCCGCTTTCTGTTTCGCAACAAGAGGCGGATGGAACAGAAATATCTGATAGATATAAAGCGCCAGAAAGGTAATTTCGAGGAGAATAAAACAGAATTTTTCTAAGGAAGGCGGTTAGGAACTGAGGAGGGCGACCTACGACAAAAGCAAGCGCCGTCACAAGAAAGAGAGAGAAGACTCGTTTCGCCGACCTGAGCCGAGTCGTCTTCTTCTCGCTCGGACGGAAAACTGCGGAATTTAGGCGGCCGTAACTTTTCTGCTGACCTAGCTGAACACTCGATCAGTGATCGTTCATATGGTTGATTGAGAGTCACAGAACGGCGCTTAATTCCAGATTAAATAAAGTTCTGGTTAATACTTAATACTTGATATTATAATAGAGTCGAACCAACCGGCAATATGCCTGGTTTTGGTTGAATTTGGTTAAACCAAGTTGACCAATGGCTATATTTTATATATATTTCATATTTATATAAAAATAAAAATCATACTAATTATAGTGAACTCGGGCCGAGTCAATTAGAACCAGCCAGTTTGGAATGGAACAGTTAATTAAACACTAAAGTATTATTTAAAAAAATTTCTAACCCTTTCATGCATCATATTTTTAATAAAAATAATAATTTCCATATAATTAAAAATGATAACTTTTACAAATAAAATAAAAAATAAATAGCTAATAAAATATTCTGTACGATAGGGATTGAAATTTGATTTAAATTAAAATTTATTATTCAAATTTTTACACTGTAAATCAATTATTAAGAATTAAGATCGATAAAATCAGGCTATCGAAAAATCCGGGTCAAAATCAAAATTTGACCAATAGGAGATAATCAAGTTATTAGACTATCAACAGGTTAAATCGAACCATCAATTTTCAAATAGATCAGATTAGCTCGATTGAATTGAGAAGACTGTCAGGTCAACGCCATATCAGCGCTACTCCAAATTTATATTTTTTGGGAACTCGTAGGAATGTGCTCTATCTATTAATAAGATTTTGGTTCACTAGACAGCCTAATGGTTGACAGGTTCCGTCATCTAAACTTATCTACAGCAGAAATTACTTCAAACTTCAATAAAGATAGAAACGCCAATGGAGGACAAAAAATAAATGAGAATAGAAAGATAAAATAAAAGCACTGGGAGCAGACAAGCAACATTCACTGTAGAGCAAGATTATCCAGCTCGAACAAAAATGCCAGCTTCGAAGATTTTGGTCAAAAGATGTTGTAAGAGATGGCGACCAGATTCCAATGAAGACGTTCTCGCAATTTCATGAAAACCAAAAAGTGAAACGTACTGATCAGCATGCAGCTGAAATGGGGTTTGGACAAGACGACTCTCTACAATTTTGGTATCCGGAAGGGTTTCGCCAAACACTTAAGGCTGTCCTGAAAAACTATACCATGACCAGTCTTGCCCCTCCCGTTCAAGCATTCTCAGTTGCCCTCGTTTTCACCCAACGCAAGAGAAGGTTCTCAAGTGGAGGAACTCCAAAATCTAGAGAACCTGTAAAAACCGAGGCAAAAGGATCAGCCACGTCATGGCACATCCATCTCAATAGCAGCAATCAGATCATTGGATGATCTTCTCACAAACCTGGAACACTTCTTTGGCCTCTGAAACAGAAATTTGTCCATTGGATTCCACAGCAGACGGATGTTGACCACTCTGTCCTTCAGGTTGGATTGTAGGTGCTACCAGACTTCCAGACACGGACAGATCTTGTCGCCCTTGCAAGGGTTCAGAATTCTTCTCAACATGAGAAATGGAATTAGCTTCTCTGGCAATTCCAGATTCAACAACAGGTTGCTGCCTCGACACATCCTGTCCATGATGACTATAAATTATAGGCTGATTATAACCTCGAGGGACATATCCAGCAGGTTGAGCATGTGGGGCATGGTAAGACTGATGACCATATGCGCCAAAAGAACCCTGAGTTCGCTTCACTCGAGAATTGTGCTTCTTACCAGCTAGATGACACTCAAACACAGCTTGAGTATCGCATGTAACATTGCACAAAGAACAGAACTTGGGCTCCTCCTTGCGTTCTTTGGCCTCTCCAGGAAACTGTTCGTCCATCATTCGTTCTGACATTCTCATTCGCTTGGCACCACGGACAAACCTCATCATTCTCCCTCGCTTGGGTACATGCCTTCGATCATCCCAATGACCCCTACCCCGCATTGGCCTCTTTGTTGGAGCACTAGAGACTTCTGCTGCAGGTTGTTTTCCAACTTGATTTTGCTGTATTTCCATCTTTGATGTTTCTTCTGTCACCGTCTTATCTGTTTCCTCAGTAAGCAAAGTTTCTGGAGCAGCAGTGGGTGGCTTGCTTTCCTGTTCTTGAAAGCCACTCTGGGCTTCTTTCTCAACCAAGGACCCAGACTGTGACTGCAACTGAGGCTGGGACTGAGCTTGCTGCTCCTGCTGCAGGGCCTGAGTCTCTGTCTGCTGGGGGGCCTGAGACTCTGTCTGCTGGGGGGCCTGAGACTCTGTCTGCTGTCGAGCTTGGGTCTCTGTTTGAGGTGGTGCCTGGGTCTTTGTCTGCTCTGGGGCTTGGGTCTCCATGGGCTGCTCAAGTTGAGCATCTGCCAACTTCTCGGGGTGGGTTTCTGTCTTCTGCTGTGCCTGGGCCTCATTCAACAGTGCGAGATGGGGCTGGGGCTGGGTCTGCGTTTCATCTTGCTGCTTCTGGACCTCCATCTCATCGGGCCGATGCTCAGACTGCCGTGGCTGGGTGTCAGTCTGCTGCTGCTGGGGCTGGTTTTGCTCCGGCTGCAGAGCTACACCTGATTTCTGCTGGAGTTCAGCCATCAACTTTTTATGTTTTTCAAACTCTTGCAGCCTTTGGACATTTTTCTTGTGTCTCTTTCCATTCAAGTGCTGCTCAAGAATTTCCAAGCTGTTACAATCGACCATGCAGAGCTCACACCACGAAACTTGAGGCATCCGACGAGAGGGTGCTGTTGGGACTTGTGGTTGAGCCACTGGACTCTCTTCTGATGCTGGTCCTGTAGGTGGTTCTGAATCAGGTTCATGATGTGGGGCTGCTGAACCAGAAGGATGAAAGCGTCGACCACCTCCACCCCTGGTCATTCGTCCCCTTCCTCTGAAAGAATCTGACTTGTACGGATGTGGCCCGTAATTGTTTCTGCCACCACCTCGGTATGGTCCACCACCTCTTCTGCTCCCACTCCTATAGGGAGGCCTCCCAACCTGGAAAAAAGAAGCTCCATATGCATATTAGGCATTTATACGTGAAGAGGTATTTATGAAAACATGAATGTCATCAAACTATAAAGGTACCATGTCCTTGTGGTTACAGGATATTAAGTTAACAGATGCTAATGTGTCACTGGATTAATTTAAAAAAAGTAGTATGATTTAAAAAAACAACATTGATTATCTTATATGTACTGGAATAGTTAAAATCTTCCCTGAACCTGCTGTCTGTAACAGACGTTTCCAGTAGAAACTGTCTAGAGGCATATAAACTCAAATTGAAAAGTCCTACTACAATACAGAACCTTTCACAATGTGAAGGAATACCCTCCCTTCCTGGTTGCTTTCTCTACGAGGTGAATGCAAAGGAAGTTAAAATGTTGAAAAAGCATTTTAGTGGCAACATCTCAATAAGGTTTACTAGAAGCAATGTCCATGTTTTCTACATCAGCTTAATCCAGGCCACATTTCCAAATGCAAAAATGCATTATATGGTCTCAAACTGAAACAAAGGCCAGCTGACCCATCTTGTTTGTTTATAAACGTGATCATGGAATGTTAATTTTTTTTCAATATGTGAAAACACTGCCTACAGGCACCTCATCATCATTATTATAGTACTTGAAATCAAAGAAAATACAGTACATGCTGAGTATTTCATGATAGTAGCAACAGTGTAATAAACCCCAGAAGAAATTAGCAACAGACAGTTAAAAACCTGATATACACATTTTAGAAGTAAAAAGCATAATAAGACTCAACACTTAAAATCAACATTTGATTTGAAATACTCGCTTAGCCTTTGGACAATTGTTCTCCCACCTAATATTTCATGACGACTGCAATTGTATTAAAAGCCCGAATAAATTTACAAATGAAGGTTTAAAAATCATTAGCAGTGATGCACACAACGGCAACAGCATGTAAGAACTTTTTTTTTTAAACTGAGCATGTAAAAACTTTAAAACATAAAAAGAAGGCATTATAAAATGTAACTGGTAAAACCAACTCTTTTTTTATCTGAGGATCTCTTATAACGGCTTTTACGTAACTAATTTCCCAACCTAATTGTGTGTCTCACAAGGGAACAATCTATTTAACCAAAAATTGACCGAAAAGGAGTCTCCTTAGATTCAAATACTTGTAGATTTTTATATTGAAATAAGAATTATAAAACGATCATGAAGCAAACACTGTGTGCACAAGAAAGCACATACCATTTCGAATCTGAGCTCCACAACAAAACAACAGCAGTAAAGTGAAAAGATACACAAGGACCTTGAATAAACAAAAGCTAACTACATAATACTTTGGAACCGTCAATATATACAAGATATGAAGCAACAACTGTCCCGGTAAGATCTCAAGTAGTAGCTGATCCACTTTTCAGGAAATTCTTGACCTTAGCATAGACTGTCTTCATACATGGTCATATATTTCACTGTCACAAGATGCTCATTGTATTCTCTTTGCCTTGAGCTTGGAACCAAATGGATTCCTTTAAAAAAAAAACCTATCCCAGTCCGAGGGATGAGAAAAAGACCTACTTGCACTTGTTTCAAGACCTAAAAAGGAGTTAAGATTAAAGCGATTAAATCTCCAGTAACACATGTTGCCAATTGTATGAAAATTTCGTATGCAATTATTAGTTCTTTTTTCTAAAGGAAAGTGTAGCTTAAGCTTATTAATACAATTATTTTTTTGAGGAAGGCGAATACATTTTACTCCCAATTACAAGTTTTACTCCCAATGCTGCTGTGGAGAACCGAACCCAAGACCTCCCGCAGCAATAACTCCCATGGAACCATTGAGCTACTGCACAAGACCCTTATTAATACAATATTAACTGCTAGTCCGATTACAAGCAAATTGTAAGCTTCTTTTAAAACCAAAACTTCTACCAACATTAGCATAATGTTTCTGAACAATCCATGAGTATAAATATTTGATGAAGAAAACACCAGACTTATGAGCCCATTTCATATGTTGAGAACATCTATGATCAAAATCAAACATGGATACAGAAATTGCATTAACCATCTACTGCAAACGATGAAACTAGGGACCACAAAATGAGTCAACCAACCTGCAGGATTTAAGATAACATGATTCTATAAGATACAGTGATCCTCCAAAGTGAATATGTAGATAACCAAACTTTTGCACCAGCATATTTCAAAGTGATCTAAATAGAAATTGTTGAAGAACCACCAAAAGGAAGAAGCCTTTCAGTATGTTGACCAAAAGGAAGAAGCCTTTCTCGAACTAGGTGTTGGTTTCTCAGACACAGACACAGTCACAGACACAAAAAAAAAAAAAAACTAGAGGTGTTCCAAACTACACGAACTAATAAATAAGGTTCCAAAACATTCAGTCCAAAATTCTGACTAGACACCAACCATCAATGTTAAAAAGAAAAATTTAAATAAAATATGTATGCTAATTCACAGTAGTAGGGGGAAAATCATTTGCTATTCCAAAGAAAATATAGCATATTTGTCTCGCAGTCATGTGCACTCTATATGGCTTCTACAAACAAATTCACAAGATAAAGAGGAGAAATAGAAACTAACTAGAATTGAAAGGAAGAAAAATAAATAAATAAATAAAAGATAAAGACTTGACATCATGCATAACTATATGAAAGAGAAATTAATGCATAATATCTAATATTATCAATGTTAATATAGATTTATAATTCTTAATTGAAAACACAATCTCCATGCTAATTCACAGTAGTAGGGGAAAAATCATTTGCTATTCCAAAGAAAATATAGCATATTTGTCTCACAGTCATGTGCACTCCATATGGGTTCTACAAACAAATTCACAAGATAAAGAGGAGAAATAGAAACTAACTAGAATTGAAAGGAAGAAAAATAAATAAATAAATAAAAGATAAAGACTTGACATCATGCATAACTATATGAAAGAGAAATTAATGCGTAATATCTAATATTATCAATGTTAATATAGATTTATAATTCTTAATTGAAAACACAATCTCCATGAGTCACACCAGAAAAAGTATATCACCCACCAGTAGCCAATAGTATTATATTCCATATAATGCAACTTTGTAACTAGTATGTCTTCGTTTTCTTTAATTCTTTAATGTTGATTGTACACCATAGACCCAAATCCCAATTAAGACTTGCACCATGCACTAGAACTGCCCCAATGAACACAGTTAAAAGTTTCAACAAAATAAAATAATGAGGGAATATGATTACTACAAAATGCTGAGCAAGGTAAGCTCTAATAGTCTAACCCACTTAACTCAGAGCCTGGCCATACATATTAGAGCTAGCCAAGCAAACTTAGCTTAGATGTCAAAACAGACTAAAAGATGATCCCCTCATACTAAAATTTAAACAGTCTGTCAAGGATGATGGAAATCCTCTTAAGTAATGCACCCAAAAGGTAACAAACAGAGGGGTTAGCACAGAAGAAAAGGGTCGCATCATTTTGAATATGTAAAACCCTTCTCTGATCTTGGACAGGAAAAACCCTCTTTTTTTTTGCACGAGCAAAAGAAGAATTTCCCTCATCATCTATTTCTAAAATAGATTGGAGCTGTAATACAATGAACAATTTTGAGGCAGCTCTAACCACAACTACAAGGGAAGAAACCCTGCAGTAATGTAAGAGTCATGAAGGAGTACATACCTATATTGGATTATCCAAGCAAATGATCAACCATCGGTCACGCTGAGGAAGAAAACTATGATGTCAGGACAAGGACGTAGCTCCGAGGACTACTTTCCTACTAGAAAAATGGCAAGCTTCAGAATTTTAATGCCATGCACCCATTTGTATGTCAGTTGTCAACCTCACAAATGCTTGACGTCAACCAACTACTCCATTCAAGAATTGGATTCTTTGGTGACATGCTGACATAAGAACCATTCTAAAGCACCACATTAAGGATTCACCGATTCTTGGACCATAATGAGATGCTTAAATCTTTATGTCACCACTGGAGCTCATCGTTGACACACCATGGTGTGAAGCAATTACTTGAGTAACATAGCAGTATGACCAAGTGTATATTTGCCCATTAGTCAATGAGTCCAACTCTTGAGGAGCAACTGGTTTAATTGAAATCATGTGTCAGGTCACAACTAGCAAAACCTTAGTCATGGCCTGCACATGATTCACGTGGTCTTTAACCACCCTTACAGCCCTATGACAATAAAAAAAAACAGAATTTTTCTCTTCAAGTTCTTCAGATAGGCCCCAGAATATGGATAAAATAACTTCATGCCAACTTGACACTTAAGATGACTTGAACAGAATTAGGCAGATCAACAAGCTCAGACTCAACTCGAAGCTCGTTAGGAGGCCTGAAACTTTCATTGACCCAACGAATTTAAAAAAGGGTCAAAAAATTGAGAGTGAAAGGAATGCTATAGCACCAAAATTCATTAGACTCTTCAAAGGCTTCAGTCAATCCAATCGAGTTTCGAGTTGAACTCAAGTAGTCGCACTGGTCTGGGACTGTCTAGTTTAATGTGGTTCAAGAAAATTTACATTATATACCAAAAAAGATCCAGTACCTGTACAATTGTGTGCCTTATCATCACATTCCTAGAGTTGTAGAGTAACACCTCCTCAAATCAATGGGTTGTGCCTATAAGCCACAGCATGTGCTTCATCTGATAGCGACTAATACTCGGCAGTCTTTGGAAAATGGAAGCATTGAACCTGTTAAAACAACATGCAGACATATTCTACCGGAAGTATTCCACACTGCTTTTGACTTTATTGAAGATATAAACCGAATTAAGATCCAAATAAAAAAAATCACAAAACTAACTAGGGTCGCCAATGGTTTTAACCTCAGGCCAGGGACATCAATAGCCAAGGATAAGTAAATGTGTGTCACCCAAACCCATAACCCGGAAAAGGCTGGTATAAAACCTAAAAGTATTTAAATATTGCAACAGTTCTAGACACGGCAAAATTTGCCTTCAATCTAATCTAGGCCACGTGAAATTGTAAAGCAACTATTACAAAACACTAGAAAAAACCTAGCATATTACATAACAGAAAGGAACACATCAGATCCACATTAAAGGAGTTAAAACTTAAATTAACTAGAAGTATAAACATTAAAATATGTGCTGAAGAGAAGCTAGAATATATATCTTATGAGAAAATAATAAGACATTTTAGAGATAAGATACATATTAATTTTTGAAAAATAGCCAATAAGATATTCACATGTGCACGTATAGAATGCAAAAGGAGGTAATATATACTTCTTAGATGTCCGATGATTGCAGACGTCATTTAAGGCATTGAATGAAGGGAAAATGCAATGACCAAGCTGACCCAAGCGAGCCAAGACTACAGGCCCAGAGGGAAGACAAAATAGTCTTCATTCTAAGATGGAAGGAGAATTTCTGTGTTAGTGTATCAATGGAACTTTTAGTGGAAAAGGTGGAGCCAGCTGACTGTTTCCTCCAAATCTAAGTTTTCAACAGAGGATGGCACTGTGTCCCTTTTTCTAATAGGGTGGAAGAGCATCACCTTGTTTTATCCAATTGACATGAAACTGCATTTTCTCTCACTTGTAACAAGGTGATCATTTTCTCTTATTTGTAACAATTTACCCATACTTTTCATTTCCATCAACACTTTTGGGTGCATTCCATGTAATTCACTCTCTTGAAATTTTGTGTACCAACAAGCCAAGTGACACACTAATCAGTAGTCTCAACTGCCCTACAATGACACATACCACTTTAATGTACTAGAAATTGGACATTGACTAGAGACTGGACGGATATAAATCAGATAAATAAAATTGAGAAACACACTTTAAGTATACATAAGAAAACCACAGTAAACTTGCCAAGCAACTTCCACATTTAACAAAAAAGTAACCAGGACTTGCCCCTTGTGCTTATCATGTCCCAAGATATCCACCAGAATGAAACTAGTCATAATAAAATACTTGTTCCTGGAGCTTTGGCCCACGTATGGACCATCAGAGGTCAAGCTTGTGCTACTTGGAAGAAGTTGGACAGAGACATTAGAGGCTATGAAAGTCTAAAATCAAATGTACGAAATTATTAAGATGTTTTTGTCAACTAGATAACAATGAAAATAACTCATGCCATTTACACCTCAAAAATTTCATGGAAGGTTTGTTCAGAACAAACCACCAGCATTTAGCTGTCATGAGGCATAGGAGACAAGAAATGACAATGAAGTAAGCAATGTGACTTAGCTAGGAAGAGAATAATCAACCAGGACCCATGCTCTTATTCCTCTATTACATGCATGTTACACCTATTTTCACAGTTAACAAGCCGAGTGGCTGGTAAATCACCACCATATTTCCAATACACTGAAAATATATAGATGTAACCATCAAAAAAAATAAAATAAAGTGTAAAGTGTCTCAATTCATAAGTTCAAACTAAAACTGTGTTTCGCTAAATAAACAAAATACAAACACCAAGTCAACACTCCAATAAATGCAACAAAAACAGCAAAGATGGAACAGCAGAGCTCCGTTGACATAAACTGAGTTAAAATTCCCTACCTTTAAAACGTCATAAGATTATCTCTACCGTGAAGTAAGGTTCCTTATCATCTCAGTGGGGCTGAAAGTATAACCCAATATGGCGATGAGAGATATCACTAACAAAAAAATATAGAAACCAATGAAAATAGTAGGACAAATGCACATGCCGCACAGGCCGCTCCGAGTAAGACTATGACGAGCAAAATGATACTATTCGTGATTTCAAGTAATACAGGGGACCAAGAACCTTTCAATGTATATTGTGGAGACCAAATGAGATGAGAAAAAGCCAAACGACGGCCATAATGAGGGTAGTACATCTTCTTATTGAAGAGACAAGAAATATCAAAAACTTACTGGTGGACGGAAAGGACCTCCGTGGTGGAAGGGAGGCGGAGGACCACCCATTGGTGGATATCCACCGTTTCTCGGCGGCCAATGGTGTCGTTCATGCATTCCTACCGCCATAGCCCGCTCGGCTCTCTCGGCCGCATCCATGTTATGCTGTAATTCCGACAGGGCAGCGACGGCGGCAGCGGCAGCGGGATTAAGACCGTGAGGGACTGGATAGACACCGTGCTCGGGCGGGTAATACGCATTCTGATGGGTTGTCCCTGCCGACTGAGGAACAGCTTCCGGTGGGGCGGAGATGCCAGGCGGTTGAAGGTTCTCCGCAGGCGGATGCTGCTGGTGATAAGCATTTTGCGCTGTGGAAGGGCTGGAGTAATCCGGTTGATAGTACGGGTAGGGCTGCGGCGCGTACTGGTGGTGAGCGCTAGGATAGTATGGATAATAAGCCTGAGCAGCTTGATCGTACGAGTGGGGAATGACTTGGCTGGGATCGTATTGCTGTTGTTGATCTAGCTGCTGCTGCTGCTGCTGGGTTTCTCCCCCGGCCGAGTAATCCATGGCGGGAGAGGAAGGACGAAGAAGCGACAGGGACAGAACGAAGACGATTGAAGCTCTTGAAACAGGTTTAGGGAAATTTTCTCTTCGAATAATTGAGGGCAAATTCAGGCGGTCTCTGCATCAATTCCAGACCCAAATGCCCGATATTAAGGCCCATTTACAAAAAGGACCAACTTGGCCCATTTACTGACTATAATTAAAATTTAAAGTACTATACTTCTTCCACCAGATAATGTCAGAATATCCATTTAACTCTGCTAAATATAAATTATCACGCATATTCAATGCTTATAAAATTATTATTTTTTTTTTTAAGGTTCGCTTATACTAATTAAATAAGCCTCAGACTAAACACATCATAATTATCTAATTGCTCTCTATGACACCGCGTGATCGGAACTAGCATTTAAATAAGACTCGTTGGGCACAAGCCCACCGTCCTGGTCAAGGAGGAGACGGTAACGACGAAGTTTCGTCTTACACGAGGTCAATGTTCTTCACATAAGCATCTCATGAACATCCTGTATTTATTTAAGTATGATGTGGGAATTGCCCACAGAATCGACCCACCCAAAAGAGGAGGAAAAAATGGCTTCGCTGAGTAGGGGAGGAGCATCTTCTCCACCTGTGCTTGCTGCGTTTCTCCTTACTGCTTGTTTTGTTGTTCCAATGCTGGCAGGATCAAGAGTAGTACTCCCGCTTCATCAATTTCTTCCCTCTCGGGAAGGTATATACTTCGCTAATTCTACAGCGCCTCTACAAGTATCTTTTACGATCATCGTCGTTTTCATAGTTTTGATGGTTATATATTGGCTATTAGGGATTGAGTTGCAGCGACATGGGCGAGAGCTGTTGGGCGATCGATCACCCAAAATCTCCAATCCGGCTCCCACCGATCGCGGGCATACCTACCTCAAATCACCACCGCCGAGCCCGCGCCTACCCCCTCCTCCTCGTGCGATCTGAAGACAAAAAAAATTAATAATAATTAGATCTGTATGAGTTCATAATTAAGTTGTGTACTTGTGTTCTATCCTTAATTTCAGAGAGCGTCATGGGTGTATATATAGAAGCATGTTTCTAATTTATCGAACATTAATGATTTTTCTTGAAAGACGATTCTGCTTACTGATGGAGAAGGTTATTAGGATATATTCCTGAAGCAACGGGATGCTTCCGAGATCCAGAGAGAGAGATGGGAAAATATCAACAGAATATTACTTCGATTCTAGTTTGATCAGTAGGAGAGTAAGTAACAGTATGTATATATAAAGACTGATTCATGGGAAAACCAAATTGCAAGGAAAAGGTATTGCTGGAATATTTTTTCAAGACGTTTAATTGATATCTGAACACGAACATGCCTCGCTGGGAGGATCAGCTCACCGGTACCATCTTTCTCTTCACGTACAGCCATGGGCAACTTCTTGCCTTCTGTGGGGAAACTCAGCGACGACGTACGAAGAGATGTATCTCCAACGTAATTGCGTTGGATATTTCTGCGATTACTGTCATCGTCATAAACGTGGGGATCCAAATGGGTACGGGGGTGATTTTCGTTTTCTGGCCTGAACATGCTCTAATTTCGATTTTTATGCTGGTTTTGCTGTCGATTATGAGTTCTGGACGGGAATTCTGATTAGGATTAAGTGGTAGTCGCTGGTTTCCACTCTCATGCGGAAACGCGCTTGCTTTAATCGGCTGGGAAATCAGGATGAAACTAGAAGAGGCGGTTTCCAAATTAATAAAGAAGGTAATTTTGTAAATTAGGATTCCTAATTCGTATGAAAGTAAGAGTGTAGTAATCTTTTCCTTTATAAGTCAGTCGACCATATTCACTTCACTCTCAACAATCTCTAATAACTGACTCTTCAGCAAACAAGTCGACCACTCTCGCCGACTCTCTTCTCTCTTCTTTCACTACTCTTCAGCAATTAATTAATGGCTACTGCGATTTTTATACCTCCTCCAATTTTGCCACCGCCGCAGCTGCCGGATCCGCCGCCGCCGCCGCCGCTTTCCTTCTCCGTGTCTTACACCGCGTCGCCTCAGGCAATGCAGACGCCTCCCATTGCATACGTCACCATCAGCATTCAAGAGAATTACTTGGTCTGGGCGAGGGAGAGTAGATCAGGGAGTAGCTACTACGTTGACGACGAACACACGGAGGTGGTGCACGGGAGGACTTACCCGGTGCCGCTCGGGTCTCTCTTCAATCCGTCTCTCTGGAAGGAGACCCTCTCTGTCATGCTCGCCGATTACAGCTTATTGCTCGGCCGCGAGGCGTGCGCGCGCCTCTTGTCCCTCCTCTGGTCTCAGGCCCCCGCCAAGGCCGCGGACGCGTACCGTCGCGGCTTCACTAGGCTCGACGTCGCCCTCGACGTGGTTCACCGCACCGCCGTGGATCGACTGCCGCCGCCGCGGCGCAGGGGGAGAAGGACCCAGGTCTCGGTCCCGCCGCCGCTGCCGCCGCAAGTAGTACTGGTCGATGATTCTTCGGAGGGGGCGAGAGAGACTTCTCATCAGGAGGAGGAGAAGGAGTTGTGCTCTATTTGTTTGGAAGAGTTACGGGAGGATGAATCGACGAAAACGGTGACGAGAACTCCATGTTCTCATCTCTTCCACTCGGAGTGTCTTCTTCCCTGGTTGAACAACGCGAACACATGCCCTGTATGCAGAGCCTTTCTCTTCTGACTTAGTCCAACATTGAAATTTTTCCTGCGACATATTTACTAGTTAAACATTGATCATGTACTCAGCTGCAAAATAAATAAATAAATAAAGTTTGTGATTCCGACATTTCCCTTGTATATATATATATGTTTGTACTTTGTATGTAAATTTAAATCATAATTGCATAATTATGAAAAATAAAAGATAATAGATTTTATCATAACAATAATAGCTGCGTTAAAAACCATGTCTAATTAAAAAACTTAGAGAAAAACTTTCAAAAAATAATATATCCACAAATTTCATCCGTGCAGTGGGCCCCATATTCGGATGTTCTAAATTATATTTTTATTATCCAATAATTAATTTAATTAAGAAAGAAAAACACCATCTTCTGATTCTTCAGTCGAAATTCTAAAGCAACCATCTTGAAAAATTACACAAATTATGAAAAAATAATGTTTTATTGAACATAAGTCTTAGGGTATCATATGCCTAAATGATAATACAATTGAAGAAAACATTTATTTTTTATAATTCAATTACCACTTAGGGTCTTGGGTTAGGGTTCTATGTCTACGCAAGGCCACGTCTCTTGCATATGGTGTCTTATGGGTCCCATTCAGGTGCCCAATAACATACCTTGATCCATGTGATTAGCGACGGTCACTTCTTCAAATTAACCCGCAAAACTAAGAGAGGAGAAACAGCTTGGCGCGTATGAAGTATAAACCCGAGGAGGAATGGCCACAAGGGAAAGATAACAGCTACGAAAGCCGATGGCTGGAGCCGCAGCTCTAGCGCCTGCTTCCACTTCCCGCCTTCGTTCAAGCTCTGCTGCTCGCCTTCTCCGTCTCTGCACGAGCAAAACCCTTAAGACGCCCAATCAAAGGTTCAACGAGTTCACGAATTCATCTCATCTGCCGGTCTTCCTACGTTTCGAGTTATCTCCCCCGCGTCCAAATCTCGCGCTATCCAGTTGGAGATGCTTCTGCAGCGGAACCACCGGGGCGGTTTCCGCCGCCAGCGTGAAGACGAAATTCGACGAGAAGACGACTGGGGAGAGAGTGAGGGAATTCCGGAAGAGGCTGAGAATCGTTGATATAAAGGGCGGGACGGACGAATGGTTGGACCGACTGGGGGAGTACCTGGTTGTAAGGGGCTGGGTTCGGACGTGTCGCGTGCAGAGTACTGTCACTTTTATTGAGGTAAAACTCGTCACTCTTGCGTCGGTGGTGTACTAGGATTTCGTTTGTTGATAGAAAAATGCATTTTCTTTTTTTTGCTGAGCGTGTGAGTAGCTGGTGTTAATTTGCAATCCCTTCCACTTTATTTACTCATGATTCCCAGCTTCATTTCGGATTATCTGCTTACGTCACGAAATTTGAATTTAGGTGAATGATGGTTCCTGCCTTTCCAATATGCAATGTGTGCTTAGTCCAGATGTCGAAGGATATGATCAGGTAGTATTACTTGAACAGTTAATTCCCAATGAATATGCATAAGTTGTGTTCAAATTTGCGTCCTAGTTCCTTCATAAGTTCTATCGTTTTGGTCCTTCCATACGTAGTGCTGCACATCATGTCAGACGGTTGAATTGTCTTTTGGCATCTAAATTCATTGGATGCCAACGGAAAATAGCTTCCATTTATCCGATAGTAGTAGCAAGTCTTTGCTCGGAGTTTCTCATGTTATGGAAGAATAACTTTAGTTAGCATGTATGCTCCTTTTATGTGAAATATATATTAGCTACTTATTTCCTCTATTGATTTAGACATCTTTGCAAGTGTCTGTCTCTATGAGACTTTGGCTTTTAAAGTTCCCTTATGTGGGTGTAGTTATTGTCTGAAAGTTTGATGGAATGCATGTATCAGCTGGTGAGCTAGCAATAACTCCCTTAGTACTGGATTTGATCTTAGATTGATTCAGGCCTCGTGACGACCGGGGCATCAGTATGTGTGGAGGGAACTTTGGTGCAAAGCCAAGGAGCTAAGCAGAAGGTGGAGCTGAAGGTGACAAAACTTGTCACAGTAAGTTATTTATCTTGATTTTGAAATGTAGAAGCTTTTAATTAGAATCAATTTGCTGATAACTGGCTTCTATTTTTTTATGATTTTCTTGTTGACTGGTATAAATACATTTGAACCCTTTGGCTACCTCTAGTAGACTTGTAGGCAATAGAGATAATAATGCACCGTGTTCTTGCAAGTGTTTTGACCTAATAGAAACATAAGAGAGTAAAAGACAATTCGGAAGGTTTAAACTGCACCATGCTGTACCTTTGCTGGAATTATGATGATTTTTTTTTTTAAATGGCTGAAATTATGATGATTGGATCATATCTATGTTCACTTCTTATTGTTATGAAAAAAATGGATTGAGCACCAGAATTAATTTCATTAAGAGTATATGCTTTGGTGTTACTTGGACTTTAACTTTTCTTTTTGAACGACTGTGTGCATGTCTTTAAATTGAAAAAGGAAAATCACTATCATGGCTTTCATAGGTTGGGACCAGCGATCCTACTAGCTTTCCAATTCAAAAGAAGAGGGCAACCAGGGAGTTTTTAAGAACTGTAGCTCATCTTCGTCCTCGGACAAACACATTTGGTGCGGTAAGTTCTTATGCTTCATAAGATGTGTCTGAAGTCTACATTTCTTTGGCTACAGGAACCGTTAGTTTGTTTGATAGATTTGTCTGTTAGTGCAATATTACCTCTTGTTTAAGGATGTATGACTGCAACATCTTCAGACTTTTTTCTTGACATTTAAACTTGATGGTAAAATATCACTCCGCCTTCAGAGAAAGTGATTTTCTTTATTTTTTTACTCTGAAGGTTGCAAGAGTGAGAAATGCTTTGGCATTTGCGACCCACAAGTTCTTTCAAGAAAATGGGTTTGTTTGGATTTCAAGTCCCATCATTACTGCTTCAGATTGTGAAGGAGCTGGTGAACAATTTTGTGTTACTACTTTGGTAGGGATTGCTATCTCTGGCCTAAATTACTTTTTGCTTGTTTTTTTTCTAAATTGAATCATTCGAATATGTTTGTCTTGTTTATTCCAGATCCCACGTTCTCGAGATGATACAAATTCACCAGTCAATAGCATTCCTAGTACTAAAGATGGCTTAGTCGACTGGTCCTTGGTGGGTTTTCATGCCAATTGAATTTCTATTCTTCCAATGATATGATTATTGAAGAGGACCAAAGTAGACAAGAATGTCCTTTACTATTTTCATGCTTTGGCTTGATGAGTTTGTCTTACGGCCAAAAGCTTCAGTTTGCCATTGTGACTATAACAAAACTGTATTACTGCTTATTTCTTTTCAGCCTTTAGCTTTTCTTAAATTTAATCATTGAGAACAAAATCCTTATATATACTTTTATTTGTCCTTTGTTTAGGACTTTTTTGGAAAACCTGCATTCTTGACAGTCTCAGGCCAGCTTAATGCTGAAACATATGCAACAGCTCTATCAGATGTAAGGATTTATTCTCTTCTTGGTCTCGTGACTTTTTGGTGTGGCAACCTGATCACAAGTTCTGGCCTCTAATTGATGGTAACTAAACCGTGGTTTCCAGGTGTACACTTTTGGTCCAACTTTTCGAGCAGAAAACTCCAACACATCCAGGCATTTAGCTGAATTTTGGGTATATTTTGTTTAGCTTTCCATCTTTCACTTTTCGAATATAACTGATGTGAGTATGTTATTAGACTTCTTCAAATGGAATGTCAATCTACTAACGGGGGTTTAGTCAAATAAGAAGGTTAAGTGAGAGAGTGTAAAATCCTGGAAAGTACCACTTTCTTAAGTTAGTCGAACCATGGGCAGTTAAAACTTCAGTTTCTCCTTAAATTTGGGAGAGACTCTAAATTCTCACTGTATTTGTAATTTAACTCATTGATTGAGAATTAACAATCACTTCTAAATAGGTGGAATTTTAAATTCTCTTTAATTCTTTAACCAAGCCTAACATAATAAAATTAATTCAAAGATTTTTTTTACCAAGAATATAATGTCAATCACTTTAAAATCTTTCTGAAACATTGAATTCCCTCTCCACTAACCCCCCGTAAGCTATTGTATACTTTAGCAAGTTTGATAGTTTTTTGTTGATCCATAAGCTGCAAGTTTCTTTGTCTGGCAAACCGTTTTCTTTTAAGTAAGTATATTTGCAAATAAAGGAAAAGATGAGGATAATGAAGACTCTTGACTTGCAGCTATTATGCTTAAATTTGTGGCACAAATCATCATTTCTGGTTATCTATTTGAAGTGTTGTGATTGTTGAAAAAGAAAAGTTGGAGTGGAGAAACATCGACTAATTAGACAAGGTTTCAATTTTACAGCTATTATAAAAAGTCAATAGAAAAGTTCATATTCTATCCTCCTATGTCAAAATAGCGTAAAGAACATAAAGAAATGATGCAATGACTTGTGGCTTCTCAACATTCACTCTGTATGCCATGTTAAAATGCTTCAACATTGTTCACTGAATTGGAAAGGAATAGTTAGTTTTCTCTGATTGCTTCTGTCTGTATAATTTTGGGACACCTAGAAATGGAAACATCTCTGACCAATTTTCTTTATGCTTTCTAGATGATTGAACCAGAACTTGCTTTTGCTGATCTAAATGATGACATGGCATGCGCAACTGCCTATCTCCAGTATGTAGTAGGTTACTTTGCACATCTATTTCAGAAGTCTCAAGAGCTTTTTGTTGTTGCATGTGTCATATATGTTTTCTTTTTTATGCTTGTAAATTTGTATCCTATTTGATCATGTATCACATGTTGCAAGATTTTAACTTTATAGTTTCCTGATGCAATGTTATCTTCAAACTCAGGTAAGGTATATACTTGAGAACTGCAAAGAAGACATGGATTTCTTCAACACATGGATCGAGAAAGGGATTATTGGCAGATTGACTGTATGGTCTCACATTAACTTTTGGGCTTCTACATAGCAGCCATTATTTTATTTGCAAGGCCAACACTTAAATACTATTCTTAAAAATTAATTTAGAGTTTGTACTGGATATTCCCAAAGTTTTTGCACTAATTTTTTGAATAAAGATTAAACTTTTACTCGATATATAGCTTTTAACTGCATATAGTAATTTTCCTTTTACCATTTTGACAGAATGTTGCAGAAAAGGACTTCGTGCAGTTGACATATTCTGATGCCATTGAGCTTCTTTCAAAAGCGAAGAAGAAATTTGAATTCCCGGTATTTATTTTGGTCTGAATTTTTTTGTTATTCTCTTGGTTTTATTTTGAGTTCAATGCGTTATTTTGAAGTATTGCAAAAGCTATATGGCACTTTCTCAAAGGAATAAAGTTGCATCTACTTTGAAGAGAACTTATTGATTTAGTATGTGAGATCTTTAAGTTATGCAATTTTAATAGGTAATTTGGGGATCTGATTTGCAAAGTGAGCATGAGCGTTACATAACTGAAGATGCTTATGGCGGCTGTCCTGTAATAATCAGAGATTATCCTAAGGTAGTACTGGTACAAAAACATATGATTTTGGTTTCGAGCAGTCTGTATGAATATATTTTACTTTACTATCTTAAATTTTCAAATATTTGAACTCCTAAGGATATAAAGGCCTTCTATATGCGGCAAAATGATGACGGAAAGACTGTTGCAGCGATGGATGTACTGGTTCCACGGGTAAACATCTGATGTTCCTTGTTTGTTACTTTCAGTTACTATCATCTTCATTCATGGGTTTTTCATTCTTCTGTATGCTCTCAACTGTAGATACTCTTACTCTTAATAATTTTGGTGTCATTTATCTTAACTTGATATTTTTCTGTGTATTTATCTTGATGAGTCATTTTCTTTATACTGGTTAAAAATAGATATTCCTAATGTAACATCTGTATATTTTCTTAAAAATTTATCAAGTTATGCATTTGCATGTGAATTTTGGTTGGTGCATCTTTTTCCTTTTGGAAAGGTGCAGGGCAGAAAAGAAGATGCATTACATATCTTTAGATTAGTGTTTTCTCCATCATTTTATTATTGACTCTGGTTGCTAAATTGGAACCTTTTCTTTTCCTTCTAGGTTGGAGAACTCATTGGTGGAAGCCAAAGAGAAGAACGGCTTGATTTTCTTGAAAACCGTTTGGCAGAGTTGAATCTCAATAAGGAAAGCTATTGGTGGTACCTTGATCTCCGACGCTATGGTTCAGGTCTGACCTTTCGCTTTGAGAAATCACCTGACATTTTTATGCTATTAAAGTATGCAAATCATCTTCATGGACCACTGGTGACCTGATAACTTTCATCTGATATGTTGAAAAGTTTGCTGTTGCCCTGATTTTCTAGTTGTTCTAGGAGATTAGGAATTAGCAAACAAAATTTAGTGTAGCTCCACATTTTAGTTTGACACCCCAATTACGTGTTTTGTAGGTGTTTCTTCAGTATTTATCATAATTTGATATCCTTGACAGTAAAAGGCTACCATTAAATTGAAAGGATATTACTAGTCGGGCATTTGTTATTCGTGCTATATATCCTGTAAACATGAACCCAAGGCCTCTCTCTTGAAACCCTTTTTGGGGTTACTGAGACAAACCCCAAGTCTTGCGACTGCAATTGTGATAACTGCTTTTCTTGTATTTTGATTTTTTTTTTTTAGGAAGGCGTAATTTTATTAATTCGCAGTGAGATTACATTGCACTTTTTTTAAAAAAAAAAAATGGTTTACATTGCACTTTTAATACATCACAGGCTCATAAATGAGGCTGTGTTTCACTACGGTGGATGTATAACCTCCAGTGATTGTAAAGATATTCCCCCCCTGGCCAGAGCGTTTACAGTAGAATTTGCAGACCTCGTGGCATGGATCCAATCTACTACTGGGCCTGCTAGGGCCCATATCTCTCTCATCTTCACTTCAAGTCTCCATGGAACAGTGGATGTTTTACTGCACCATTTGATTGTGCTCATCGAGTCGCCTTCAATCTGCAAACTCCCCAAGAAATAGCTCTGAGAGATCCTCAGCCCTTGTATTTAGATTATTAAACAAAACCTTTCAGTCTCCAGCTTCTATATGCCTTTAGTGCTTTTAGACGTTGATCTACACAGTGAAAATAAGAAAGAAAACATAATTGATTTTGAATAAAAGTTCATTTCTCCACGTGACTTTCTTCTTTCATCTCTGATTTATCTGTCAACGATCAATGTTCTTATTATGCGATTCATAACCTCTTACATTTTTCAGTTCACCAACCCTTCTTTATCTGTTACAAACTTACGATAGTATATAATATTCTACTGCAAATATATGCTGTTTTCTTAATTCAAGTGTCTGTTGCAATCGCAGTTCCTCATGCTGGTTTTGGCTTAGGATTTGAAAGACTTGTCCAATTTGCAACCGGAATTGATAATATAAGAGACGCCATTCCATTTCCTCGTGCTCCCGGTTCTGCAGAATTTTAGGGCTCGGAAATTGTTGAGGTACTTTGTTGTTTAACATTATATACCCGTCTGCATTTTCTTCCTGTAAGTTACTGCAAACTCAATTATCCAGTCATCTGTGGTTGGGTTCTGTCAGTCTTCCATTTATTTCAGTCATTTCTATTGTTACACTATTTTTTCTTAATTTATTGAATATAAGAGGAAGCAAGATCCTCTATTGGAGGTCGACCTCACCTGATTTGGCCGTTCTGTACTGGATGTTGATGAACTCAAGTCGCCAAGCCCTTTTAAGAGTTAAGATTCGAATTGGCCAGTCTCAGCGATTTTCAGTGATCCAACCTGGATTTCACTTGGGCCTAATCGTATCCTTGTCAGGTTGCACAGCCGTAATGAACTCTATCAATTGTGACATTGGGAAGTGGTAAATGAATGAAAAACTAGAGCCTATTGTATAAAAAGAAACACAGACAACACTTCGTGGTACTGTGAACATCATGTAACATCCATCATACACATGTCAGAGTCCTCAAAACGGAAAATCTTAGTATATTAAAATAATTTATGTAGAATAGGTTTCTAAGTTACACTTATCATGAGGCTGAAATAATTTTGGTATCTTTAGAGTTTAAAGTAAATAATTACTACCCAATTCCCTTATCTTTAAAACAAAGGCAAATAGATGATATTCAACTATTAACTAGGTAAAGTTTTAGGGTTGAGATTTGTTGATCTTGGTTTCAAGATTTCAACGGTTGGGCTATTTTGATTATAGGGATTCCTGAGGTCATCACTCATCAGCTGTGTAAAAGGGATAATAAATTCCTTTTAAGTTGATTTGATTCTGAACCCCAATTTTTGCCCTACTTTTTTCCCCATTGTCACTAAGATGGAATGAGGTACGAAAATCTTCATCCCTAATTCTTTGGGTTTTCTACTTAACCTTACCCAATGTATTTCAAGTTCGATTAGCCTGGAATAGTATAACAAATCTGGTTCAGATCCGGTTAATGAGGTGAGTCAACAACTCACACGTTACTAGGTCTTGTCAACAGTTTTCCTTCTCTCGCTGCCACCATCATGAGTCCGAATCGAGCCAGCTGAATGCCGAACCATGACCATCCCATCACTTGTAATGGACGTCAGAGTTCAGACAGACAGGCGCAGGTTCATACGAAGTGGAGGTAGCTTCGGGTGCTTCTTTTTCGAAGAATCGACTGTTCCTTGTGCAGACATGTTGATCCAACAAACTCTATCTCCATTGGCCTTAGCGGCAGCTCTCCACTGGCTGTACCCGGCATTATGTGGGGTTTTCGTCTTGTCCCACAGTGCAAGCTCACATGGTACTGTTCAGAGCTCCAGATCGAGCATTCGCCCTCGAAAAAAAAAAGGGAGCATAAAAAGAAACCCCCGATGAAGACCGGGTAAGTCGAAAAGCAGACAAAAGCTCTTTCATCGGAAAGCAAAGAGAACCCGATTGACCCTGTGGATGACAAAGGTCGACCGTGGACCTAAACCCAGATTGGGGTTTTCTGGAGATTCGTCATTTTGTGAGATTAAGACGAAGAAAATGGAAGGCCCACAGTAGAAACGAGAATGGATGGAGTCGGCAATTGTTGACTAACTTGTCGGTAAATCAATTACCCCTTCACTCCAAACCGGCCAACTACCTTCTCCATTCCTCCCACTGTAGTCAACTTTCGGTAAGCGTCAGAGTGAGAGTGTTTGATGAAGATGCTCTAGCAGATTTTCAACACTCAATTCTTCTTTTTTTTTTTTTTTTTTTTTTTTTTTTCGAAGAATACCATCTCGCATCTGTTTGTTGTTTTTCCCCAGTGACTGTCTGCTCTCAGTTCTACTTGATTCACTCTGTTGCTTTGGATGCTGTTTGCTCAGTCTCAAGGATCTTAGCACTCAAGAAAAAGAAAAGAAACATCTTTATACTTAGCTTACAAGTCTTCCATCTTAAAAGCTTCATCTCCAAAAATGGCCTCAAGGGGTCCTCCTTGCTTCTTAATGCCAAAAGCATATAACTTTGTTCAGTGGGAAAGGATCCCAAGCATTCCCCTTTCTAATTGGAGGGTTTGGATGATCCACTTATGCAGCTTGCTCGTATCAATTATTCCATGCTAAGAGCTACACTCCATCTAGCAGATTGAGATTTGAGATCAAACAAAGTGAACCCATTACTATTCAACACAGTCACTTTGTTATATGATCTTATGTGACTGACTGATATCCACCAAACCTGACTTAAATAGTATACTTAATAGTAAAAGTTAAACAGATAGGGAGACCCACAAGGTGAAGATTAGTGGGCAGCTCCCAGGAGTCAAGGCAAAACCTAATTCCTGGACAGCCTTACCAATGGGACCACTAATCAAGCTACCTTCCACTAAGTGCCAACTTGACAGACTGATTTCTCTCATCCTCCCCCTACCCCAAATCATTTGCCAGTAGTTTATGTAAATATTCTGATTCTGGGAATTCCACCACCAAAGGGTCAGTCCTCCCCCTCATCATCTTCTTAGAACAAAATCTCACCTCCTTTCCTGACTTTTCATCTCTGCAGTGAAACCAACCAGTTCCTGTTCTGCTTAAATTCAGGAATACTTAAAAAACACTTACCTCTTACCAGTTGCTCACAGTGGGTCTGAAAAAATCATTGAAGCTGCTTTTGAAAGGTGAGAGGAGCAACAAGTTACCATTAGACCTTCTCAATAAATGCATCAATCACAGCCTCCATGGTCGCTGGCAGCTTAACTGTCCCACTCAAAACAGGAACAAGTCCACCTCTTCAGATGACTCTGAAATAAAGGGAAATGAAATGGGAATCAGACTTTCAACCGAACCGGAGCGCATTGAATCAAAGTTCCCGAGTCCAGGAATCATAAACTTGTGGACCCTTTGCTTAATGTTTGC